>JARGCV010000096.1:537500-847500 GCA_034064705.1 Bothrops alternatus | reverse complement strand
AAGACCCAGAGAAGAATTCCACCGTGAGTTGGTGGGATGCAGGGAGTGTCAGATTTAGAATGGGCAATGGCCAGCTTGCCCAACCAGGGAGTCTAGTAGGTGTTCATCAGAATCTGTCCTGTATTGAAAAATATGTCTTCTCATAGATACCCAACTTCATTGCCACGGCAGACTCAAAAAAAAGGAGAAAAACAAAAGAAAAACAAAACACACTCCAATGTGATAGAAGATTCCTTCATCTGTAGAAACTGGATAAAGCAAAATTCTCTTAGTCCCTAAAAGAACTCTATTTGCTTGTCTGCCTCAAAACACTAGCAAAATCTTAGCTGGCTACAGAATTGATTAAAAACAAAACTCTGCTGCTTTGGGTCCCATATTCATTCCATCATCTCTTCAGGGGCCCTGCTGCCTGGCTGAGTTCACTTTTTAATCCACTTATTTTAGATTTATATCTCTGGGATTCTTGGAGGATAGCAGGAAAATGTCCCTCACATTATGCATGTATGAATATTCAAGGAGGGACTCGTTTAGGGAGCTGGGTCCAAGTTGCTCCATTATCTCTTATCACACCTGCAGTCGAAACTCACTGGCATATGTGTACCAGGAGAGTAGTAGCATCAACTGAGCAAACAAGGGATTTATTACAGAAATCAGCAGGGTTTGCATACCAATGTCTGGTATCAGAAGAGCAAAGGGATGCAGAGGGATGAGATGCAACACCAAAATCAGGTTAACATATGGCTGCGTGCCAGGTATATTCATTCTTTCAGGTCCCTCCTGTTTGATTTTCTGCCCCATACCACCTCCTGGGCATGTCCGACTGATAATATTTATCCTATGTATCCAACACCTGAGCTCCTCCCTAGTCAGTGTTGATTAGGTTTCTTCTTCTTCCCTCCTGACTTCCAAATATTTGAAAACATCGGTTAAATCAAGCTCATTTTCATACCACCGAGAGGATGGTGGTTACCTGAGGTGCAACGTTTGAAAAGGTTAGGATGAAAACTGCTGCGGAATTGAACTTTGAAGGAAATCCTAATCATTCTTTGCAGGGGGGAAAAAAAACACAAACAAGCAAATGACCCTGAGCAAGTTTCTCACTGGGGTTATCTATTCTCGCTTGGAGAATAGAAATGAGATGTCTTAGTCAAGGGCCGCCATTTTGGAATCTCCTTTGGATTTTCCCCCTTAAAATTCAAGCTCTAGATAGATAGATAGATAGATAGATAGATAGATAGATAGATAGATAGATAGATAGATAGATAGATAGATAGGTAGGTAGGTAGGTAGGTAGGTAGGTAGGTAGGTAGGTAGGTAGATGATAGGTAGATAGATAGATAGATAGATAGATAGATAGGTAGGTAGGTAGGTAGGTAGGTAGGTAGGTAGGTAGGTAGGTAGGTGGGTGTATCTGGATCTGGATGTGGATCTGGATCTGGGTGGCTGTAGACCTTTACCTTCTTCAGAAGTGCGTTGCCAACAAAGGGTGAAAGAAGAAAAGGAAGGAGGGTCATTTTCACATTCTAATTTCATCCTCTCCTTTCACCCCCCCCCCATTCTGCCCTTGAGGACATCATCCTTAACATATATTTCATTTCACAGCTGCATTATGGCACCACAGAATCCTGCGAATCCAATTTAAGAACAGATTACCTCCTCACTTACTTCATTTGAAGCAATTACATGTTAATTTTCATTGAGTCAAGCCTAATGCATACCAATCTGAGGCTGCAATCTCATTTGAATACTAGAGAGAGAGAGAGAGAGAGAGAGAGAGAGAGAGAGAGAGAGAGAGAGAGAGAGAGAGAGAGAGAGAGAGAGAGAGAGCATGGGGTTTCTTCCTCTTCCCCAAAATCATTTCCAACTAGAGAGTATCACTCCAAAGATTTTGTGTGTTTGTGAATGGTACAAGGGCAAAAGCCAGTGACTCCCGATTAATTGAGAATGGCACATTCACAAGCATGGAAGACTTGGAAACTCAGAGGTCAGGCCCTATTCCCACAGTTATTTGGAAAGACCTGCATCACAGATTCAAATTGAATGTAGCAATAGCAATAGCACAGACTTGTACACCACTTTACAGCATTATGGACTGGTGTATAAATCTACAGAGCAGTTACAATATCAGCATTTTGCCCCCAACGATCCAGGTCCTCATTTTACCGACCTTGGAAGGATGAAAGGCTGAGTCAACCTTGAGCCCCATCAGGATCGAACTCCAGGCTTTGGGCAGAATTAGCCTGCACTACTCCATTCTAACCACTGCACCACAAGGGGTCCTATATCTTTTATAATACCATGAGCAATTGGATAATAAGACCCCTTATGAATGATACCGTTTTAGATTCCTTTTCTATATATTTTCATTTCATTATTTTGTACTTTGCCCTTTTATTTCTTGCATACATTTTGGGTCTCTGTTGGCTTATAGGTATGAGTGCAATGTGATGGTCATCTCTTTCCTCTCAGTATAAAATGCTCCTGGCATTTTGGCTTTCCCTTAAAAAGGAAGATGCTTTTTCATCAGGTCGGCTGTCATTTTTCTGTATCCTTTTGCCTCTAAATGATGGCCTTTAAAAAAAACAAAAAAAAAACACAAACAAGCCATTTTAACTTTGCACTCAATCTCCAAATAGGTCAGAAGTACCCTGAATGAATTCCTTTGTTTTCATAACATGCCTCTTTTTCAGGTTAAAGGAGAATCTGTAAGCCGGCATTAGGCAGCTTAGAAAACCCTGCTTCGCTACACAATGTACACTGCAGACAATTACGCTCACCCACTTGCCATGGAGGAACAAACACATCGATGGGATTTGTCTTTGAAAGAGCTAGTGAAGTTCTATTTTATCTATTCTGAAGCATGGAAAATAAACAGAAGAAAACTGAGCACCGTCCTGCTGGGCTACTGATGCAAGATGAGCAGAGGAAAGCAAATGTCACCTCTCCAATTGCCAGTGGATCCCTAAGGTCCAAAATTGAATTGTCTAGACATGGCACATAGCTGACCATAATAAGAGCCTAGGAGAGCACCATGCACTAGCAGAGAAACAGGCTGATAATCTGAAGAGCACTGTGGGGGTTGCTGACATGCTGGCTGTGCATGAACTCCCAGCCTTTATTCTGTACAAAAGTTATCAGGGATAATCTAGCTCAGGGGTCTTCAAACTTGGCCCTTTCATGACATGGACTTCAACTCCCAGAATTCTTCAGTGCCTGGATGAGGAATTCTGGGAGATGAAGTTCACAAGTCATAAAAGGGCCATGTTTGAAGACCCCTGATGTAGCTGGTTTGTCATCTAGGAAAACAAAGCATCTCATCTTAAGGGGTCCTCCCTCTCCTTTTCAGTGGGGGCTAAAAAGGGGACTGAAGTAAACAGACAGACTGAATGTTACTTTGGTCAATGGCCACCAAAAGTGTCATCAATCAAGTGAAAAACACAAAACTATCTCCTAACAATAGACATCTCTAAGATGGTTAAAGGTGTGAACATACATGATTTCTATAGCAAGAAGGGCCCATCTTTCTATAGCAATCATGTATGTTCTCCTTTAGCCATCTTTTCATTTTCCCCCTTGATATCCTGAAGGGATGAGAGGGGAAGGTTTTTTAACAGGAAATACTTAACTCCATTTAAGCGAACAGATTTGGAAGGCTGACAGCGTCTTGTCGGTGGTACCTGATGTCATTGATGGAGGTGAGACTTGCTTAATCACAAAATGGGGGCCATGATGAGCAATCTCCTTCCTGGAAGGTTGGACCTGCCAGGTTTAAGTAGATAATGAACCTCTAGTTCAATATTGTTGAACAATAGTTACCAGGCTCTCCAAGAGAGACACAAAAGCTGATGCACCTCGGAGACTTAGACAAACATGGCTAGGAACTAAATCTTCATTGTAATTCAGGAAGGGTCACCCTGGCTAATTGCTGATAGTCAGTGAGTAAGCAAATTTGAAGATACGGTAGGATTTATGTTTCTCCTTCTTCAGTTCCAATGCACTGTTTTCCTACACTGGATGGAAGGATTTATATTCCTTGCAGTCATCTGGTCATTAGTATTCTTTCTGAGAGTCGTTGAGGCCACCTGGAGGTTTATCTGTGCCCTCAGGGTCACCTGAAACAGAGTGCAAATGGGTGTGGAATTGCTGAAAGGACTGTGTTGTAAACAGGAGACAGGTGGAGTCATATCCCTCCCCGTCTATTTACAACACAGTCCTTCTAGCACAGCGGTTCTCAACTTTTTTCAGGCTGCAAACCCGACCTGCACCACGCATGTGCAGCGCGATGGCCCGCACCGCGCATGGACGACACAATGGCCTGCATCGCGCATGCGCAGTGCGACGGCCCGCACCGCGCATGGACGACACAATGGCCTGCATCGCGCATGCGCAGTGTGATGGCCCGCACCACGCATGCGTGACGCAATGGCCCGCATCGCGCATGCGTGGCGCGACAGCCCGCATCGCGCATGCACGGCGTGATGCCCTGCATCACGCATGCGTGGCGCGACGGCCTGCGGTGCTACCCCACGCATGTGCAGTGCTGCCCCCTGCACCGGCCAAAGGGAAAAGGGGAAAAATGGCAGACTGCGTTGTTTGGCGACCCCCCGTGAAATGGTCATTCGACCCCAAATGGGGTCGCAACCCACAGGTTGAGAACCGCTGTTCTAGCAGTTCCAAGAAGGTTCCACACCCATTTGCACTCTGATTCAGGTGACCTTGAGGCCTCAATGACTCTCAGAAAGAATACTAATGACCAGATGACTGCAAGGAATATAAATCTTTCATCCTTCACCATTCATTCAGAAATTTCTTGGATGAGAAGTGAAATGTCTTCAAGTAAAAAAACCAAGTCCAGTTGCCTTTTGAAAAAGCACCTTTGGACTGACTAGTGGTGATGGGACTAGCACTGATGATGTTGCCTAATTTGAGTAACAAAATCTCTGCAAGAAAACAACCCAAGCTCAGAGAGCATCAAGGACCTCTCTACATGGGGCTACCCTTGAAGAGTGTTCGGAGACTACAATTAGTGCAAAATGCAGCTGCGCGAGCAGTTGTGGGTCTTCCTCGTTGTGCCCACATTTCATCAACTCTCCGCATGCTGCATTGGTTGCCTATTGGTCTCCGAGCCCAATTCAAGGTGTTGGTTATTACCTATAAAGCCCTTCATGGCTTGGGACCAGGATACTTACGGGACCGCCTTCTGCCACATACTTCTCTACGACCGGTGAGAGCGCACAGGGTCGGCCTCCTCCAGGTCCCGTCAATGAAACAATGTCGTCTGGCGGGCCCTAGGGGGAGGGCTTTCTCTGTTGCGGCACCCACCCTCTGGAACCAACTACCTCCTGAAGTCCGCGTTTCTCCGACCCTCCTGGCCTTCCGAAAGAATTTAAAAACCTACCTCTGCCGGCAGGCCTAGGGATGATTGTTGATTGTGGTGTGATTGATGAGTATGTATGGGGTTTGTATTTTTAATGTTGTTCGGATTTGTTCAATTGTTTTTATATAGATGTTGTAAGCCGCTCCGAGTCTTCGAAGAGGAGCGGCATACAAATCCGAATAAATATAAATATAAATTTCAACCCTGACCTACAAATGTTCTCCTGTTATGTTAATGACTTTCTGTGGTTACAGGGAAATAAGGTCAAATAAGAGGCCCCCAAAGATTTGTAGTACTCTTAACAGACTTTATTTTTCCAATAAATATAAGAAATTGTCTATGCTGAGCCATCCCAACCACATAGTTCAATACCTACAGGTCTCTTCAATACATCAGACAAGGTCTGTTTATTGTGAGCCCTTTCTGGATATGATATGCAGGAAACTTCAGCATGGAAAATAGAGGTCTATTGTTATTATAGTCAGCTGAAGCTGTATTTTTAACTCCCTGTAAAGAAGACAGCTGGTGATTGTGCAGATCAATTCCCATTATCGTCACCATTGGCCTAGCATTGGAGAGCAGCAATATCTGAAAAGTATTAAGGTCCTCAGTTACCAGTTTTTGAAAAAAAATAAATATTCCTTATCAAGGTCTAGTATTGTAGCTGAAAACATTGTTTCTATATTCTGTTTGTTCTCCTTTTCTTGCTAAGTTACAGTATATGCCTTAGCAACACAACATCACCAGGTTTCTTCCATCACTTTCACGTGCATCCTTCACACATTTCTGATCTCTCTCTAAGGTCTTCTTTAATACCTTTGAAAGTATTTGAACACTGTTGCATTTTGCTCTCAAAATACTAAACCTCTCTCTTTCTTCCCCGTACATGGCACAGTGGAATAACTGATTTGTTGTTTTCATTCATACAACCTGTTTAGATTAATAACTGTGAAGATATTTGTGCTCTGTTATTATCTGCATTTGTAGATAAAGGCCAGAATGCATCTATAAGAACCCACTTATGAAAACAAAGAGATAACTTAACTCACAGTTGAGAAATAAACATAATCTTTGAAAGAGAAGAGTGATATAGAACCATTAATTCAACATCTACAACTAACAACATTCAATGAAATATATATTACTTCGTAACAGTTTCAAACAGCCTTGTATGAAACCATTGACTTTTTTTTTAGGTAAGGATTTATTTCATTTTATGCTGTCAAATCAATATCAACTCATGACAGGTTTTCAACAGTCCACAAAAACATTGGGAACAGTGAAAATGTATCACATGACTCGGGCTGGATTCCCACTATGTCCTGCCATAGTGCAATTTATAGATTATTGGGTCCCACCAGTGATTTAAGTCTACTTTCCTTTGAATTCCATGGATTCTTATCTATCCCCAATTTAGTGCTGATTGTTAGTTGACTAGATTCTTGTGTACAGGCTTAAGCAATAAATCGTCTTAACTGGAACTTAATGGGTGGTCCTGATTCTTCATGAGTGATAACCATCACTATTCAACTGAAGATGTCAGCCAAGGTAGTTGAGATCTTGTGCATGCACAGGATGAGTACTACCATTGAATTATGACCTTCCCAGGCAAAGGCAATGTTATCTTCTATCTCATACTATTTTATTTTTATTTTTTGGAAAAAATAATGATACTGGGAAAGAGAAGTAGCTTGATGAAGCATCAAGACATCCTTTGTCACAGTACATCAATAGGAAAAGAGTTTTGATTGGAAACAAATATAAATAACAGACCACTGGAAACACTTCAGTGGCAAACACATCTGAGCAACAGACAGATAATACGACAAGAATTCAGAGAGAGGAGACCTTAATAGGGGACAAATTGATCATTTCCCTCTGCAATAGTAAGTTCTTTTTTACTGAAATGGAACAACATATTTGGACATTAGAAGAAGTAACCTTGGAGAGCAGATAATTAGTGCTGAGCTCTTAGGGACTTTGGGAGCTAGGATACACACTGACCTATATATATAGGTCCTAGAAGCAGAAGCCGAAAGCACCAGCCTGAAGATGACGAATGAGACTTCGTCGAAACGTCGACAAGACACTTCAAATTCTACGTGGGAGAAAACCCGAAGAACCAAAGACCTACATATATACATCCAACGGATTCCAAAGAAATAAGATTTCCAACTTAATCCAAAAAGAAACTCCCACTAAAATCCAAGACAGAGAACAAGAAAATGGCAAAGCCCTCCTCCCATACATAAAAGGCACCACAGACAGGATCAGCAAGATCCTCCTCCCATACATAAAAGGCACCACAGACAGGATCAGCAAGATTCTTCACAAACATAATATCAAAACAGCATTCTGCACAAACAGAAAAATATCCACCATCCTAAGAAACCCTAAAGACAAAATTGAATTAGAAAATCAAGGAGTATATGAAATCCCATGTACTGCCTGCTCCACCACATACATTGGACAAACCAACAGAAGAATAAGTGCACGCATTGAAGAACACAAAAACTCAGTCAAAAAAGAGGAACCAACTTCTTCCCTGGTCCAACACCTCAAAGCCACAGGACATGAAATTGATTTCAAAAAGACCAGAACTATCGCCAAAACTGAACACTTTAATAACAGAATAATCAGAGAAGCCATCGAGATAGAAAAATGCCCACACAGCATGAACAAACGAGATGATACCTCCCGCCTACCAGCCATTTGGAAACCTGCCCTTATTGACAGACGAGTCCATAGCATGGGGAATGACACCAGACCTACACTCACAAAAACCACACAGGATGTCACCACCACACATCCAGGCAAAAAGCAAACCCAAACCCACACTGATGAGGAGGCACGACCACAAACCAGAAGCCAGACTACAGCTGCATCATTAGCCACCTTAAACCCCTCCAATCCATACACAAAGCAAACTGACACCCACCATGAAGATGAGGCACGACCACGAACACAAAGCCAAACAGCTATACAGTTTACCATCTCTAATCCCCTTGTAACACTGACTAACCTGAGCACAACAAAGCCCCCACCCAAACAGAACACTCCCCCATCCAATCAAAGCACAGCCAAGCCCCTAACCAATCAGAACACACCTCCACCCAATCAGAACACAACTGAGCTCCCAGCCAATCAGTTCAAACCCCCACTGGCAGTTAAAAGGGAGAAACAGCTAAAATCTCACATTGCTCCTAGAAGCAGAAGCCGAAAGCACCAGCCTGAAGATGACGAATGAGACTTCGTCGAAATGTCGCCAAGACACTTCAAATTCTACGTGGGAGAAAACCCGAAGAACCAAAGACCTACATACAAACACCCGCGAAAACCTCAGAAAACATATATATTTAATATATATATATATATATATTTAATATATATATTTAATATATATTTAATATTAGAAGAAATTTCCTGATAGCAAGTGTGGTTAAGCCAGGTGTCTCCAAATCACAGGACACTGGAAAGCTAGTAATGAGACCTCTCTTTTGTTTCGTTATGAGAAAAGCATAAAATAACTTTAATCAAAATATAATATATAGTTAGTCCTCAGCCTATGACCACCGTTGAGCCCAAAATTTCAGTTGTTAAGCAAGACAATTGTTAAGTGAGTTTTGCCCCATTTTATGACCCACTGACTCTGCTTGTCGGGGGTTTGCAAAAGTTGATCACATGATCCCGGGACACTGCAACTGTCGTAAATAGGAATCAATTGTCAAGCATATGAATTTTGATCACATGACCATGGGGATGTTGTAACCGTTGTAAATGTAAAAAATGGCCATAAGTCCCTTTTTTCCCCAGTGCCCATTGTAAATGTGAACGGTCAGTAAATGAACTGTTGTAAGGCAAGGATTATCTGTAGCATCAATAGTAATAGGTGCCTTGGATACAATCCCAAAAACAACTGGAGCACTACTTGAACACCATTGGCATTGACAAAATCCCCATCAGGCAATTGCAAAAGGCAGCTTTATTTGAAATAGCTGACATCCAGCTATGATATCTTCAACACCACCTGACAACCACATCTGCCTATCCCAGGTCCTTGGAAAGGACTCGATAGGTGGACAAAAATGCCAATCCAATCTGAACATCTGGCGGACTGTGCGAGAAATGATAATATACCGTATAATTAAATATCCTTGTTATCACCTGCATTGAGTTTCCCTCCCCGAAATGCCTGGCATCAGGATTAACATAGTAACTTAACAACCCAAACACTGAGCTTTAAGACTGACAATGGAAGAGTTTGGTCTTACATATTTTCTAACATCAAAATCTCTACCTTCAGCTAAATATTACAGCAGAGGCAGAAATCCCCAGAGTCTCCATGCCACAACAATGCTCTTCTGTGTCACATATTTGCTGGAAAATTTCTACCAGTCAGGAGTCAGATCTAAGGAAATGTTTTTGGTAGCTTTGAGAGGGGATGATTGTTATGATTTGTGAGTCCCCCAATTAAAGCTCCCAGGAGAATGCAGGAAACAAAGTCATAGACTTTGGGCAAGAAGCTTTCTGAGATATATTTTTCAGGGGTGGGGGGTGGGAAGTTAGTCAATAATTTAACTCTGAGAGGAGGACACTGGTATCACTTTTCCTCTGTGCAGTCCACGATGCTAAATCCAGAGACTGAATTCAATCATTAAAGTGTGAAGCTGGGGGATTTTAGACCTGCTCTGAGCACAAATCTCAATAAAGCCTTAACTACGGAGCTGCTGTGATTGGTGCCTTTAAAATAATTATCCTTCTGAAGTTCAAGTTTAGCAGCTCGGCAGCTGCAAAACTGTTGATATGAAATGCCACCATCATAGTGGAGAGAGATTGGGGCTACTCCTAGAATAATTCACAGCCTGGATCTAAACTTTTATTTCAAGCCATCACGGACCTTGGAGCATCAGCTTCTAACTCAGGGGTCTTCAAACTTGGCCCTTTTATGACTTGTGGACTTCAACTCCCAGAATTCCTGTTGGTTGAGGAATTCTGGGAGTTGCAGTCCACAAGTCATAAAAGGGCCAAGTTTGAAGACCCCCATTCTAACTAGTGATGAGGAACTGCCAGAATAAAATAGGCTGTCAACATTATCAACCAGAGGAACTGAACCTGCCACTGGTTGGAAGAAGGGAGTGGGAGAAATAGTGGAGTCCTAAAAAAATAAAGATAGAAGAGATAATCTAACAGAATAATAAGAGTTTAGAAGGCACCTTGGAGGTCTTCTAGTCCAGCCCCCAGCTCAGGCAGCATGATTCAAGAGAAGCATACCGGTAGTATAGAAACCCATTCCAATTCTTCTGCAGGGCCAATTTGCCTTGTACAAACTACACACTTCCTGAAACCAACAAGCTTTTGCTATTCAAGTTTGCATTGTTGTGCTGAAAAGGAATGAGACGGACAGGGGTTCAGTTTAAAGAAGCATTTTGTGAGCATGATCTATTCAAGCATCTGCAATTATACTAGAGGGATGTTTCGTCAGAAATGTTGTTAACAGTGGTTTATTCCCTGCTAAGCCACATTAAAGATAAATCCCTCTCCCACTGAGTAGAGCCACTTACCTGTCTGCTGGGAAGGGAGGGAGGGAGGGAGAGAAGAGAAGAGAAGAGAAGAGAAGAGAAGAGAAGAGAAGAGAAGAGAAGAGAAGAGAAGAGAAGAGAAGAGAAGAGAAGAGAGAAGAGAAGAGAAGAGAAGAGAAGAGAAGAGAAGAGAAGAGAAGAGAAGAGAAGAGAAGAGAAGAGAAGAGAAGAGAAGAGAAGAGAAGGGAAGGGAAGGGAAGGGAAGGGAGGGGAGGGGAGACATTTCTGAGGCTCTCTGCAAGATTCCCACAAGAAGTCACTTCTGTTCCCACTGCTATTTTGCCTGCTCTTGGTAATTCTGTTTTTCTGTTTAGGTAAGGAACTATCTCTGGAACACAGATTGTCTAGTGATCTCTTAAAGTTGAGTTGTTGAACAAATAGAACCACCTTTATTATTGGGTAGCAGATCTTTGCCGGAAGCAAAGCCATTTTCATTTATTTTTCTAAAAAATAATATGCTTCATTCTCCATTCAGATGGCCAATCACTGTGGCAAGATGGCAAAAAGTAGGCCACATCTCAATCTATTCATTGCATGTAAACATTCCTGCCTAAGCAGGGGGTTGGACTAGATGACCTCCAAGGTCCCTTCCAACATTATTATTATTGTTGTTGTTGTTGTTGTTGTTGTTGTTGTTGTTGTTATCTAGAAGAAGCTGCTGCATTTTTTTTTCTGTCACGCCACTCACAAATCTGGAGTAATTGTCTCAGCTCTATTCTTTCTCCTTTTTTATTGTGGCATTTGTCCATCAACAAAGAAAAAAAATACAGTATGCATTTTCAGCAATTAGCATCACAATAATGTTGCTGCTTTCTTATTTGAAGTTTTCTTTCCCTCCCAAAAGCAAAGAAAGAGATGTAGAAGAAAGAAGAATCACACCGGCATTATAAGGTTTAATGGGAGAAACCATCAGTCCCTGAAAAATTCTTTTAAGGAACAATGTGTGCTAATTATAATCTTAAACCTTCTGCCAAGCCAGAAATAAAATAATATAAAATTGAACATGTCACGCAATTGGTCTATCATGGCAGGCTTATGATTATATATCAATGCTAAATACTTTAGATGCAAGGTTCAAGAGACGTGATTGACTTGCTCGCTCTAAGCAAGTAAGAGATGAGTGAGGATATGTTGCCATAATTTTACTCTCCGCTTCCGTTTAAGTGACTCAGTAGCTTTGGCTCAAAATGCTGCTTTGCCAAACCCCCGGCAGCAATGGTGCTCATTAAGTAGAGAAAGAGACATCTCCAAACATAGCTTGCTAAGAATTAAAAGGACAGATTCCTCTCACTTTTTCGAAGCCAAAAAGGATGCAGTGCAGAACAAGAATCAAAAGAAATCTGCACTGCCTCCTAGCATTCAACAATTCATAATCTTAGAATTTAAGAATCAGGTTTAGGAATAAAACATATAGCTCCACAGAGATTAAAGAAAATGTAGCCCAGAGGAGAAATTTCAGGAG
This sequence comes from Bothrops alternatus, assembly GCA_034064705.1. Lineage (NCBI taxonomy): Eukaryota > Metazoa > Chordata > Lepidosauria > Squamata > Viperidae > Bothrops > Bothrops alternatus. The sequence continues at coordinate 835,082 of JARGCV010000096.1, read as the reverse complement.
TGAAGCCAATGCAGTGATTTTTAATTCCTAATGTTCTTGCTGCCTTCTCCTGCCTTCCCTCTTTATGTGTTGTTTTAGGGTGATGTAGAGCTGTAGAGATGGACCAGATAGTATTGAGGTCACAGTAAGCCATCCAATCTCCATTTTGAGTACTGCATCAATGGTTGCTATCTTTGCATCAAAGATAACCACATTGTGAGGACTTAAGTACAACCTGCCATAGAATAATAGAATGTAAGAGTTGTGGATGACCTTGGTGATCATCTACTTCAACCAAGTAGATCTTGGGACTGTCATATCCATGACCCTCTACAGTCAACAGATCAGAAATGAAAGCTAAATTGATCTGGTTTGCACCTTCCCACTTAGTGTCAACTAGGATCAAGCTTCACGGTAACATTTTAACTTATCAGAATTTTTGTGATACAGCTTGCTATTCAAAGCTTTGCTTCAAGTCTGGAAGAAAACACAGTGTTCCCTCAGGAGCCTACAGGTGACCGGGCAAGTCATTCCATGTTCATAAAAGAGAAAGAAAATGAGAATTTCTTTTTAAGGACTTGTCTAGCGATGCCTCCACCTGCCCCAACAACTGACAAAATGCATTTCTACACTGCCTGGAGAAATGAGCACTTTCACCTCTCTGTGGAGCTGGCGTGCTTTGTTCCTAGGCTTCATAATCCCTTCCCCCCCCCTTTATCTCTTCTTTGTTTCAGGGGCATTGTTATTATTATTTCTATTATTAATCTGTTTGCTAAAGTCTGTACAATTTCAGCCTCCATAAACTGCAAGTTAATTAAGCCTTGATCTCTGGGACCCAGGTTGCTACAAGGAGATAAGCCACATCTTCTGTTTGCTATAAACAGCAGTGGTCCTGACCATCTTCCAGGGATTTGCTACTTTGGAACCAGAGTAAAAAACAATCCAATCCATAGTAATTAAATCGAGACATATTCTTCCAGCAATTGGTGAGATGCCTGACATCACTTGCTTAGTGCATCTCTCAAAGGGCTTTTAGGAATTTAACGGTGCTTCGGCACACAACCCTTGGGAAGTTAAGACCAGAGCTTGTGAAACAGCTAGACAGATAAGAGTATAGATAGATAGATAACCTTTATTGTCAGTTTTACTGTGGGCACAATGGCACACATTAAAAATGAAATTTAGTTGCTTGCTTTCAAAATGTATATATACATAACACACATTTAAACATACTATGTGCAACATATGTATAGACCTATACCCTTACATGTTGATAACTTAATAAATATTAGTCACTGTCCATCTTAAATACATAACAGAAGGAGGAAGCTAGAGAGTTCACAAGGTTAATACTGTATGGAACAAAGCTGTGAGTGAATCTGGATGTTCTGCTTCGGATACCACGAAGCCCCCTCCTCCCAGAAGGGAACAAGGAAAACAGGTTGTGAAGAGGATGTGTCATGTCCCAGACAATCTTGTGGACCCTGCTCAAGCAACATCCTGGATGGAAGGGAGGGAACTGCCAATGATCTTTTCAGCCATCCTCACCACTCTCTGCACCGCCTTCCTGTCTGAAGCAGTGATGCTTCCAAACCAGACTTGAGATGCTATATGACAGGATGCTCTCGATCGTCCCTCTGTAGAAAGTGGTAAGGACAGGAGAAGGAAGATGTGCTTTTCTCATACGATGCAGAAAATGCAGGTGCTGCTGTGCCTGCTTCACCAGTGTCTCATGTTGAGTGACCAAGCCAGCCTACTTGTTAACTGGACAGCCAGGAATTTGATGCTGGTAACCATCTCCACAGGGGAATCAGTAATGCACAGAAAAATGTGACTGTGCCTGCCTTTTCTGAAATCGACAATGATCTCTTTGGTTTTTCCAGTATCACATTAATAATTGCTTAGCTTTTGAGGTATGGAGAAGAAGCTCTTTTAAAATTCGGTTGTAATGCAGGTTGCTTGAGAAAAGAGGCAACAGCAGTAGCTGCTTCTTCCCAGACTAAAGGAATTCCATGGGAATTAAAAGCTAAGGGAAAGAGGGGTGTGCTTCAGGGACAACACTTATTCCCTAAGCTGTTCATATGATTTAAGGGCAGAGCTGAATTCCAATTATTCTAGTTAAGTTGGTGGCTTATTTTCCTATTCTATATGTTACAGAATTAGCTGCCATCTAGAATTACCTATCAGTAGGAAATCCACAGCAGTCACTAAAATCCAGCATCTACACTCATTAATGTATATGTGTGTATGTATGTATGTATATGTGTGTATGTGTGTATGTATATCTGGAGAGAGACTCAGTTAGGAGAAATTCATCCCAGCTCTTCATAATACTACATCCCAAACAAAATACCTGTTTCTCAAAAGGCTACCAGATCTGGATTATCAGCCACTGAATGACCATCAGTTGGCAGCAAAGGCAGGCATAGAAATCTTTGCCGGCCTTGAGTGATCAGGTGGATTTTTTCTGGCCAAATCTGGCAGCCCTAAAGAAGCTTCTTTTAATCCATTGAGCTGTTAATCTATTTCACTCTTTTCTACTCTGGAAAGGGAAATGATTGATTTTATCAGGATGAAAACTAGATTATGGCCACAACTGAGCCCAACATTTGTGTTGCTAAGTGAGACAGTTGTTAAATGAATGTTGTCCCATTTTACGACCTTTCTTGCCACAGATGTTAAGTGAATCACTTAACACTAGAATTGTTAACATGGTTGTTAAGTGAATCTGGCTTTCCCCATTGACTGTGCTTGTCAGAAGTCGCAAAAGGGGATCACATGATTCCACGTGATCATAAATATATGCTAATTGCCAAGCTGCTGAATTTTGATCATGTGACCATGGGAATGTTGCAATGGTCATAAGTGTGGGGAAAAAAACAGTCATATTCTCCAAAGCACCTGAAGGCAGGACAAGAAGCAACGGATGGAAACTAATCAAAGAGAGAAGCAGCCTAGAACTAAAGAGAAATTTCCTGACAGTGAGGACAATTAACCAGTGGAACAGCCTGCCTCCAGAAGCTGTGAATGCTCCAACACTGGAAGTTTTTAAGAAGAGACTGGACAGCCATTTGTCTGAAATTGTATAGGGTTTCCTGTCTGAGCAGGGAGTTGGACTAGATGACCTCCAAGATCCCTTCCATCATCATCATCATCATCATCATCATCATCATCATCCTTGTTGTTGTCGTCAAGGTAATGATTTAGAAGCTAACCAGCTGATGTAATGTAAGTTGTAATGACGGGAATGACTCAGCAGAGTCTATGTCCCTTTAAGAGCAAGCAAAGTCTGTATCTCTTTAAGAGCTTTGTATAAAAGGGAAGGCTCCACAGATGTGTGCTCTCTCTTCTGTATTCCTGTTGTAATTGCTGTGTGTCAGATCCTGCTGTATTAGCACATGTATGTATATTGTTCCTGGTATACAATATTGTATATAGTGTAATATAAACCACCCTTTACTATAGACCACTGTTTACTGTGTTTACTCCTGGGTTTCTCAGTGCAATAAGACTGTGCATACTCTGATAACTATTATCATCATCATCATCATCATTTCCCCCTTTTTTCAATGATGTTGTAACTTTGAATGATCACTAAATGAACTGTTATAAGTCAAGCACTAGCTGTACCCACAACCATGAACCCTCTACATCAAACTGCAAATGTATTGGACATGAGAAAGATGTTTAGTTTGGACTAATGGATATTTCCATTCTGGTTCAAGTAATTGGACAGGATTAGCAGAACCACAGCATGAAGGGAAAGCATACATTTTTTACCTACATACCCCATTGTTCTTACTCCTGTCGTGAATCCTATTTGGGATTTTAATGCAGCCCAAATCTGGTAGCCTTAGGGTTTGAATAATATCAGATTTCCTTCCATGTGTACACATTTCCTCAAACATCTGTGATTTACCAGAGCAAGAAAAATAATATTCAAATATGTATTTTGTTTTCTCACCAAATGCAATTGGTAAAAGTCTCTTATTTCAAAACCCCTTTTATTTTTTATTTTTTGGTTTTTTTTGTTGTTGTTTAAAGCTGAGAACTGCCTCACCAAATTGGAAAAAGAGCTAAATAAATCCAGCAGATAACTGTAAACCGATCTCTGCATTAGTCTGGGCAGCCAGTTTTAAAATGAAATACTTCAACATCTCTGGCTCACAATGCAGAGATAAACAGAGCCTGCCAATTAACTTTGCTTCCTGTGCAAAATGTTAACCTCACAATACAGACATCTCAGAAGTCACCACTAACCAAGCTTGTTTTGAAAACTATTTTGGCATGTCTCTAAAATGCCATCTTAATTTCCATTTTATAAAGGTAACAACAGAAAGAGCACATTAATGGGGCAAGAAACGTAAGCATGGTCACCTGTCATGAAATAATTAAACCGTAACTATCACGGCTTATCACTGTTACAGACTTTTTTATTAGAACTTCTAACGTCATTTCAAAGCTGATTAAGACAATGGCCCACAATACCTAGGGCAATGGATTTCTTTAAAAGTATTATGCAGTTCTTCACACTGTAACTGTCTTAAAACTGTTGAAGAGTTTCATTGCTATAAAGGAAGAATGGGAACGTGAATGTTCCCAAATGTTTGTTTGCTTACTGTGGTAAACACACCTACCACTACTACCTCCTTCTATCTTCCCTCACAACAACCCTGTGAGGTAGATTGGGCTGAAAGGGATTGTCTCCAAGTTTCTCAGCAAGCTTTCATGACTAAGGCAGAACTAGAACTCATGGTTTCCTGGTGATCGATCCAAAATTATGCAGCTGGCTTTCATGCCTAAGATGGGACTAGAACTCACAGTCTCCTGGTGATTGGCCCAAAGTCACCCAGCTGGCTTTCATGCCTAAGGTGGGACTAGAACTCACAGTCTCCTGGTAGTCGGCCCAAAATCACCCAGCTGGCTTTCATGCCTAAGGTGGGACTAGAACTCACTGTCTCCTGGTGATTGGCCCAAAGTCACCCAGCTGTCTTTCAAACCTGTTCTTCAAGGTTATTCTCACAGAAACGGAGACATGTGCTTCCATGGAGTTTGAAAAGAGTGAAGTGGGGGGGGGAACGGAAACAATCCACCTCAAGATAGTTATTAGTAAAGTTAAACAAACCCTGCACGCGAATGGCAAATTAGTCGTGAAAGCTGCTGTGTACATTTAGATTTGCAAGAGTGCAAATACTGTTGGAGAGCTGTTTTTCAACCTTTCGTCTTCATTTATGACCTAAAGAAGAATTCAGCAGTGGTCAGAGGGGACACTCAAGAACTTCTCCAAAGAAAGTGGGGCAGTAAAAAAACAAACAAATCGTTACTTTATGGATTTGCTCTCAGTTCTAGGTCCCCGTTTGTCCTTCTGTAGAAGCCAAAGAGGATGAATGCAAGGCGGCTAGAATTCGCGGCCTTGTAACATCTTAAATTCATCATCTGACTGAAACTTTACTCACTGTGCCCCACGTCAGAGCTATGATTTATAACAATAGGTATTTTTTCTGTTGCATCTACTACAAGCAGTCATTGGTTTTCAGCAGTTCATTTAGTGACCATTCGGAGTTACAACAGTACTGAAAAAAGTGACGTCTGACCGTTTTTCATACTTACAACTATTGCAGCCTCCCCCTGGTCACATGATCAAAATACATGCAACTGACTCATATTTATGACGGTTGTAGTGTCCCTCCCTGAGTCAAGTGATCATCTTTTGTGACCTTCTGACAAGCAGAGTCAATGGGAAGCCACATTCAACTTAACAACCTTGTTACTAACTGCACAACTGCAGTGATTCTCTTAACCACTACGGCAAAAAAGGTCAAAAATGGCCCAAATTCACTTAACAGATGTCTCACTTAGCAACATAAAATTTGGGCTCAATTATGGCCGTGAGTTGAGAACTACCTGTATTTTACCCCACATCCTACAAAAACTGTAGAAGCGTACGTCAGCTGCAAACCCAGAGTAAACTACTCACAACAGCTTGGATGATGAGAAGAACAAACCATTCAATATTCGTTATCGTAAAAGCAAGCTACTCACTGGAAACACCAATAATGAAGCTAAAATGTAAATAATTTCCTTGAAGTCCAAAGCCATGGGTTACAAGACTGGCTTTGAAAGCTTTTCGTTTAGGAAGACCCGCCCAAAAGAAATCCATTACATGAGCAGGGTCCAAATTATGGCTTCTGAAGAGATTTCCTTATGGGATTCTACTGTTTTGAATACAATTACAGATACCTAATAAGCTGTACTGTGGGACGTTCATTAAATGCAAAATGTATCACTCAATCATGAGAAATAAGGATGCAAAGGGGATAAAGAGGATGGGTGTCCATTCCTATTCTCCTGTAGCTTTAATTATTTTTTTTTTTAAAATCCTTCAACTCAATTATAGCCCCAAATTTTGATTAAGGTTTCTGGGTGGTTGTATGCAAGAGCCATTATCCAGAAAAAACACAGAAGATTTAGTACCTGGAGAGAAAGCATTGGGAAATAAATCTTTTTCCTGACATTTCACAATGAATTCTTGGCCAATTAGGGCAAACACAACTATCTAGTAATATGTCTCCAAAATGCTCTTCTCACTTGCGAACTCTCTCTCTCTTTCTCCACATCCTTCTTTCTCTCATCTATATCTATGTAGGTCTTTGGTTATTCGGGTTTTCTCCTGCGTAAACATCCTGGAAGGGAAGTTGGTTATTAGCTTCTGTTTCCATGATGAACTGTATTTTGGGGTGTAGGCTGTTGAGGTGTGTGAGGAAGTTGTCCAGTTTTTCTTTCCCATGTGGCCATATTATGAAGGTGTTGTCTACGTATCTGAGCCAGAGTTTGGGTTTGTGATCAGATTTTTCTAGAGCTTGGGTTTCAAAGTGTTCCATGTAGAGGTTTGCAATGACAGGTGAGAGGGGTGATCCCATGGGTGATATATATCTATGTAGGTCTTTGGTTATTCGGGTTTTCTCCCACGTAAAATTGGAAGTGTCTTGGTGACGTTTCGATGAAGTCCCATTCGTCATCTTCAGGCTGGTGTTTTCGGCTTCATGCTTCTAGGAGCAATGTGTGATCGTAGCTGTTTCTTCCTTTTAACTGCCAGTGGCGGTATGAACTGGTTAGGTGGGAGCTTGGCTGTGTTCTGATTGGGTGGAGGTGTGTTCTGATTGGTTAGGGGCTTGGCTGTGCTCTGATTGGATGGGGGGTTGGCTGTGCTCTGATTGGATGGGGGAGTGTTCTGTTTGGGTGGGGGCTTTATTGTGCTCTGGTTAGTCTGAGTTGCAGGGGGATTTGAGATGGTGAGCTGTGTTGCTGTTGTTTGGCTTCACGTTCATGGTTGTGCCTCATCTTCATGGTGGGTGTCAGTTTGCTTCATGTCTGGATTGGAGGAGTTTAAAGTGGCTAATGATGCAGCTGTGGTCTGGCTTCTGGTTTGTGGTCATGCCTCATCATCGGTGTGGGTTTGGGCTTGCTTTTTGCGTGGATGTGTGGTGGTGACATCCTGTGTGGTTTTCGTGAGTGTGGGTCTGGTGTCATTCTTTGTGTTAGGGACTTGTTTGTCAATAAGGGCGGGTTTCCAAATGGCTGGTATACAGGAGGTATCATCTCATTTATTCATGCAGTGTGGGCATTTTTCTATCTCGATGGCTTCTCTGATTATTCTGGTATTAAAGTGTTCAGTTTTGGTGATAGTTCTGGTCTTTTTAAAGTCAATTTCATGTCCTGTGGCTTTAAGGTGTTGGATCAGGGAAGAAGTTGGTTCCTCTTTTTTGACTGAGTTCTTGTGTTCTTCAATGTGTGTACTTATTCTTCTGTTCGTTTGTCCTATGTATGTGGTGGGGCAAGCGGTGCATGGGATTTCATATACTCCTTGATTTTCTAACTCGATTTTGTCTTTGGGGTTTCTTAGGATGGTGGATATTTTTCTGTTTGTACAGAATGCTATCTTGATGTTGTGTTTGTGGAGGATCTTGCTTATTCTGTCTGTGGTGCCTCTTCACCCAAGTGCCAATCAAAGAAGCCTTGACAGCCTTCCGAAACAAATATAATCACCCCCAAACACATTGTAGATCTGACCAACCACTGCCTATCCAACACATACTTCATCTATAATGGACAAAAATAGAAAAAAATAGAAGGAGCACCCATGGGATCACCCCTCTTACCTGTCATTGCAAACCTCTACATGGAACACTTTGAAACCCAAGCTCTAGAAAAATCTGATCACAAACCCAAACTCTGGCTCAGATACGTAGACAACATCTTCATAATATGGCCACATGGGAAAGAAAAACTGGACAACTTCCTCACACACCTCAACAGCCTACACCCCAAAATACAGTTCATCATGGAAACAGAAGCTAATAACCAACTTCCCTTCCTGGATGTTTACGCGGGAGAAAACCCGAATAACCAAAGACCTACATAGATATAGATATATAGATATAGATATAGATACAGATACAGATATATAGATATAGATATAGATATATATTCCGCACCATATATACATTGCCCTTTGTATGTTTGCATGCTTATTTGTGTGAGAGAAAGAAGGATGTGGAGAAAGAGAGAGAGAGAGTTTGCCAGTGATAAGTGCATTTTGGAGACATATTACTAGATAGTTGTGTTTGCCCTAATTGGCCAAGAATTCATTGTGAAATGTCAGGAAAAAGATTTATTTCCCAATGCTTTCTCTCCAGGTACTAATCTTCTGTGTTTTTTCTGGATAATGGCTCTTGCATACAACCACCCAGAAACCTTAATCAAAATTTGGGGCTATAATTGAGTTGAAGGATTTTTTTAAAAAAAATCATTAAAGCTACAGGAGAATAAGAATGGACACCCATCCTCTTTATCCCCTTTGCATCCTTATTTCTCATGATTGAGTGATACATTTTGCATTTAATGAACGTCCCACAGTACAGCTTATTAGGTATCTGTAATTGTATTCAAAACAGTAGAATCCCATAAGGAAATCTCTTCAGAAGCCATAATTTGGACCCTGATTTCTTTTGGGCGGGTCTTCGTAAACGAAAATCTTTCAAAGCCAGTCTTGTAACCCATGGCTTTGGACTTCAAGGAAATTATTTACATTTTAGCTTCATTATTGGTGTTTCCAGTGAGTAGCTTGCTTTTATGATAACGAATATTGAATGATTTGTTCTTCTCATCATCCAAGCTGTTGTGAGTAGTTTACTCTGGGTTTGCAGCTGACGTACGCTTCTACAATTTTTGTAGGATGTGGGGTAAAATACAGGTAGTTCTCAACTCACGGCCATAATTGAGCCCAAATTTTATGTTGCTAAGTGAGACATCTGTTAAGTGAATTTGGGCCATTTTTGACCTTTCTTGCCGTTTTGGTTAAGAGAATCACTGCAGTTGTGCAGTTAGTAACAAGGTTGTTAAGTTGAATGTGGCTTCCCATTGACTCTGCTTGTCAGAAGGTCACAAAAGATGATCACTTGACTCAGGGAGGGACACTACAACCGTCATAAATATGAGTCAGTTGCATGTATTTTGATCATGTGACCAGGGGGAGGCTGCAATAGTTGTAAGTATGAAAAACGGTCAGACGTCACTTTTTTCAGTACTGTTGTAACTCCGAATGGTCACTAAATGAACTGCTGAAAACCAATGACTGCTTGTAGTAGATGCAACAGAAAAAATACCTATTGTTATAAATCATAGCTCTGACGTGGGGCACAGTGAGTAAAGTTTCAGTCAGATGATTAATTTAAGATGTTACAAGGCCGCGAATTCTAGCCGCCTTGCATTCATCCTCTTTGGCTTCTACAGAAGGACAAACGGGGACCTAGAACTGAGAGCAAATCCATAAAGTAACGATTTGTTTGTTTTTTTACTGCCCCACTTTCTTTGGAGAAGTTCTTGAGTGTCCCCTCTGACCACTGCTGAATTCTTCTTTAGGTCATAAATGAAGACGAAAGGTTGAAAAACAGCTCTCCAACAGTATTTGCACTCTTGCAAATCTAAATGTACACAGCAGCTTTCACGACTAATTTGCCATTCGCGTGCAGGGTTTGTTTAACTTTACTAATAACTATCTTGAGGTGGATTGTTTCCGTTTCCCCCCCCCCACTTCACTCTTTTCAAACTCCATGGAAGCACATGTCTCCGTTTCTGTGAGAATAACCTTGAAGAACAGGAGGAAGAGCCACAACCAAGACGACAGTCAGAGAAGCAAAATCCCGAAACCAAAACAGAAATGAAAACATCTCAGAGATACTTTGACAGTTGCAAGATTATTTTACTGTTACCTTATGAGAAAAATAGTTACTAGTGAGCCAATCAGAGCACAGCCAACCCCCCATCCAATCAGAGCACAGCCAAGCCCCTAACCAATCAGAACACACCTCCACCCAATCAGAACACAGTCAAGCTCCCACCCAATCAGTTCATACCCCCACTGGCAGTTAAAAGGAAGAAACAGCTACGATCACACATTGCTCCTAGAAGCACGAAGCCGAAAACACCAGCTTGAAGATGACGAATGGGACTTCGTCGAAACGTCGCCAAGACACTTCCAATTTTACGTGGGAGAAAACCCGAATAACCAAAGACCTACATCTATATCTATATCTACATATCTATATCTATCTATGGGGTTATAATAAATATAGTTTGTCTTGAATGGTGAAAATAGCAATGACTAAATCTGCAAAAAGTGGCTTTTACTCCCAGCTCGCAGGGGTATGAAGTCATTCTTCCAACTGCTAACTTAACACTTTCCCAGTTTGTGCTTAGCTTAATTTATATAGCCTGGGTGGCTCAATGCACCTTCTTGAACCTATTCATACTTTGAAGCTTTGATCTCCAATGTCTAGTATCATCTCTCAGGCCATCAAAGTTCATTACTGCATTTACCAGCTGCCTTTGTAGCTTTGTCAAAATTGCCAAATTTACACTGTTGAACTGTCCATATTTCAGAAAGTCAATTATTATGTTCCTGTCTCTAGCCTCCACTCCTTCAGTTTTGCCATTTTCAGATAAATCAAAATCTTTTGCTTTCCTAAAGTGACTGAACTGTCTTCTTTTGTTGTTTTTATGTGTAGTTCCTTAAATGTGTATGTCTCTTCCATAAACATACAGGGCACGTTCTGGTCTTTCCTTCAGATAGCTCTAAAAAACCCATCTCTTCTGGACAGCCTCTGTCTTGTTATTATTAATCTTCATTCCGAGTTATAATCAAGCTTTAAAGCCTGTAACAGGTGACTCAAGAGTTTGTTTCTCTATCCCAGCGGTTTTCAACCTGTGGGTCGCGACCCCATTTGGGGTCGAACGACCATTTCACGGGGGTCGCCAAACACCACAGTCCGCCATTTTTTTTTGGTCGGCCATATTTTTTTTTGGGTCGGCCATTTTTTTGGGGGTTGGCCATTTTTTTCCCCTTTGCAATGCGGGCCATTGCGCCGCGCATGCGCGATGCAGGCCATTGCGCCGCGCATGCGTGATGCGGGCCGTCGTGCCGCGCATGCGCAATACGGGCCGTCGCTCCACACATGCGCGATGCGGGCCGTCGCGCCGCTCATCCGCGATGCGGGCCGTCGTGGAGCGCATGCGCGATGCGGGCCGGGGTCAAGCCCCGGAAAAGGTTGAGAACCGCTGCTCTATCCTTTAGTCTGCGTCTTCTTTTTAAACTGAAACCCCATTTCTATGAAATTTTTCAAGACATAAAAGAATGACCTATATAAAGGATAGCCTATGCGAATGGCACAGAAGACAGGAAAATGCAGATTTAAAGAACATTCCTCCAAGATAGGGAAAATTTGAGACAGAAAGCCCTCAATTCAAATTTTATTTAGGTTACCCATTGAATGGGATACTTCCTGATACCATTTGGAACCATTTAGCCCAAGACTGGCTAAAATGTGAATTGACATATTAGAATTTTAATGTTATTAAACAATTTACTGATTAAATTGTAATTGACTGAAATAAACATTAGCCATAAACCATGGATTACAAACAAGAAGGGTTGAGTTTGCAGTACAGGCTCAGCCAGAAGTAAATAAGCAAGATTGTGGCTTAGGATTCTGAATGTCAAAAGAGATTTTATTTTATTTGCTTAGATATAACTTGTTAATTAGCTGTACACTTTTGCCAAGCAAACTGTCCTCAGATCAGATTTGCCCTTTTAGGTCATCCCTAGAATGAGTAATGTATGTATATTAATTAAGCAGCACTGTTTTTCCCTAATGGCCAAATGTACCGTCACTATCAGAACAAGAATTTACTTCATCCTGGTTACATTCTGGAACTGTCTCTTGTCAGCACATAAAGAAACAGGGAAGAGTCCTTAGTCTATTTCTCCAATTAATCTGATGGAGCTGTCATTACAAGGACCTTATAATTGCTCAAGATTTCAAATTATTAATGGTTCCCTGATCTCCAAGTGAATGGGGCAATGATGGTGGTAGTAGGGGAGAGATAGCTCATGCCATAAAGACACCCTAAAGTTTTCTTCTCCCGTCCTCCATAGTTTCCATGGCAACAAGGTGGGTGGGGGAGAAAGAGAAGAAGAAAAACAAAATCTATTAAATAGAAATTGGGAAGGGGGATGAACAAACATTTCAAATAGTTTTGCTGTTCCCTCTGACAAAAAGAGAGATATTTTTCACTCATAAAATAACAGCTTTTATGTAGATGTGAACTGGGTGACAAGAAGATGGCAATGAAACAAAGAATCAATGTTCTCTAAGGTCTGTGTTCATATACACTTAATATGTTTATTAATTTTTTCTCCACCACACCACAATCGGTTGAGGAAATCCAAGCCGCTCACCAATTCTTAAGCTATGAAATTGTTTGATGGGGTAAAACTCCATGGACTTTTGCAAACAACTTGGAAAAATGGGGGTTAAATAGGATGAATAAATAATGAAATAACAAGGGTTCGGGGTGGAGGAGGCATAAGATAAGAAAATAAAAACAGCATTCCATGCTAGGCTAGAACTAAAACAAGGAAGCCCCATAAACATTCAAAATAAATTGCTCAAGATCAGGACCGTGGTCAGCTCCCAAATTACCTAATCAAACAAGCAAAAGCCAATCTGAAGTTTATTTTCAACATTAATTCTCCAATGAACTTGTCATCAAATTTCACCTAATGTTAATTACAGAAACGAGTACAGAGATTCCAGTTTAATTAATTTCTCTGAAGGGGAGGGAAACATGTGTTGATCCATATTTCCTAAGGATATTTTCTATGCTTTCACACTGATCTTTTTCGTGATTCCTGAGTCTTATATATAGAAAAGGTAGATAGGACTCTCTGCTAATTAACACTCGTCATTGTCTACCAATCATTAAACTAGCATAACTGATGACACTGATTAATTTAGAAGCCTGAAAACTTGCTCTTCACTCTCTCATTGGCATAGGAAGCGGAGCTAATGATATCCCTGCAAATACCCAGTGTTAATTGTCATAATTGCATGAACTGAGTCACGGTTAAGGGTTATGCATTACCCTTTCCACCTTTCATAGTAATATCCATCTTCATGAACACCACTACAACAAGGAAAAGGTGATGGCAAGTTAGTGTATTTCAGTTACAGTATTTAGAAAATTTTATTTAGCAACCCAGAAGGAAATGGAGCATTTTGTGATACCACAGCAAATTTCACATTTTTCTACCTACAGCAGACAAGGAAAATGTTATTTGGCTTTTGAGGATCTAATTTGAATCATTTAGCCGATTGAAACATCTGAATCAATTTGGTTTGATTTGAACATCAACGTGTGAAAGTCTGATTTAATTTGCACAGAAAGGTCTACAGTGTATGTGTGAATATGTCCTTTTATGATGTGAATCAGATTAGATTCTTCAATCTAAACCCATACATCAAATTACCTGGGTGCCTGAATTCCATGAACCAATTCCGCACATCAAATCATCAAAGCTTCACTGAATCAAACTGACACAACAAAAATTTAAAAGGGTAGCTCTGTGTTCACAGACACCTCTGGTTGCATTCACATAACATGCTAAGGTATGGTTTGTTTTGATAAAGGAGAATATTTGTAGCTCAAGGTGGAAATGAGGGGTCCTTGGTGCTCTCTGAACTTGGTGGTTTTCTTGAAGACACTTCATTACCCAAACTAGACTAACACTGATGATTTTTATCTAGTTTGGGTAATGAAATGTCTGCAAGAAAACCACCAAGCTCAGAGAGCACCAAGGATCCCTTACAGTTTGTTTAACTATGGTTTAAGTCAGTGGTTCTCAACCTTTTTTAGGTTGAGACCCCACTTGCCCCGCCCATGCGCGCCGCGACCCTGACCCGGGCGCACGCACACTTGCATGCGCGCGATGGGCCATCCGCGCATGCGCGGGGCACACGCGCCCAAAAAAAATAATAAAAAAAATAAAATCAAATTTAAAAAAATGGCGGACCGCGACGGGCAGATCTGCGCATGCGCAGTGCATGCATGCGATGGGCCGATCCGCACATGCGCGGTGTACGCACGCCCAAAAAAATTCAAAAAATTAAAAAAATAAAAAAATTTTTAAAAAAAGAACCAAAATGGTGGACCGTGATGGCCGGATCCGCACATGCGCGGTGCACGCACGGGATGGGCCGATCCGCGCATGCGTGACGCGCGCAAAAAAAATAATAAAAAAAAATTTAAAAAATTTAAAAAAATAAAAAACAAAAAACAAAATGGCGGACCACGACGGGCGGATCCGTGCATGCGTGGCGCGTGCACAGGATGGGCCGATCCGCGCATGCGCGGCGCGCGCACGCAAACATTTTTTTTAAAAAAATAAAAAAAATTAAAAAAAAATAAAAAAAAAACCAAAATGGCGGAACGCGGTGTCCGGCGACCCCCGCGAAACTGTCGTTCGACCCCAAATGGGGTCGCGACCCATAGGTTGAGAACCACTGGTTTAAGTAATAAAGCCTCCTTTATTAACACTACAAATAGGGATTTTCACAAGACACTTTTTGGCTTAGCATATTGTAAGAACCAGCTATATTCCAAATGCCTAAGGTACTCAGCTTATTCTGGGTATCTCCAGATAAGACAATCAACATGAGTGCTATATATACACAAAGATACAAACATTCTTTATCTGATAAATAAAAATAAAATAAATAATAGTAATAAATAAAAAATAGTACACTGAGCTGAAGGTAAAGGACACTTGCTATGTTTCTATTACCTAATTTGAAATCTACACTAAAGCTTAAGTGTTGCTAGCTTGCCCTTAGTTCTAACCTACCTCACACACTGATAAAGAAAAACTCCTTTCCTTTGTATTAGCACTGGTTTAATTTTCTGTTTGGCCATTTTCAGGGGCCGGGCAGGAAAATAACTCCATCAATTGTTGCAGAAGGAAATAGCAGAAAATCTTACTGAAACATTTTCTTATAGTATAAAAGCTTTTTTTTTTTTTTGCAGCTGAGCCTTTATGAAATCTGCTAAATCAAACTGTCACAATGAATGTGAGTAGCCACACTTTTTCTTCAACTAAATTAAAGGAATCATTGCATCCAAGTTCTTATAAGTTCCTCCCCATCACAAAAGCAAGGATGACAACTGGGGGGGGGGCAAGGGAATTGTCAGTAAAGCGGAAATGAATGTGAGAAAAAAGAACTGTAGAATCAACAGCTAAAGGAAATAAATAACACGATTCATCCAAATCTACTTTTGCCCCAGATTTTCCTTTACCAATCTGGATAAGCCACTTGAACTACATTTTTAACCTACGTGTGTGTGTGTGTGTTTGTGTGCACAGAATCAGATTATCTGCACATAAGAACCAGAATGATAGGAGGGAAATGTGCTGTTTACTGTTACAACAATTAAGAAATGATAGCTATTTTTGTCTTCGTCATGTAACTTTTCAGAAGAATGGCATTATGTAAACCAAAAATGTAGGTTATGCGCTTCACTTGATATTCCAGCCAAAGTGGTTTTTTCTTTCCCATTCTTACTTATGTTATAGTTAAAAAATCAAAGAGAAAAACAAAAGCAAATGACATCTTCATTTGTTCGTGCAGTAGTAGGCCTCAGTGAGTATGACTGACAGTACATTCTGTAAGAAAGGAAACACTTATTTACTGAACTGATCATTCATCTTAGCAGTTTGTTACCTCTCAGGATCTGCTGAAGCTGGGGGCAATACCTCTGGATAGCAAACCAGTGAATAGCAGGAGAGAGGGCCATCTGGTATTAGACTGACTCTACCTGGTCAAATTGGAGATTGTACCCTCCAGACATGGTTTCTTGGGCAACCACATCCTTCTGAATCTTTCTCTTTCCCCCTGTTTATGTTTTCTCTAGTTCTGGTTCATGCTTAGTTTCCAATTCCAGATTACTCTTTTTCTCTGACGCCTACTATTTTCTCAAGCACAACTCCTTAGTTATCCTCCAGGTCCCATTCAGACTAGCACTGATGATGTTACCTAGTTTGGGTAATGAAACGTCTGCAAGAAAACATCCAAACTCAGAGAGCTCCCAGGACCCCTCATTTCAACCTTCAAATATTCTCAGTGTCTATGGAGATTCTCAGTCATCCAGGTCATGGTTGTCCCAAAGATGCTTTGAGAGCTGAAGAAGCTTCTTGGATGGGAAGTGAAACGTCCTCAAAGAAAAACAAGGAAGTCCAGTTGCCTCTTGGGACAAATATTTTCCTACATAGGTTCTCATTCACTTTGTAGTCCTACCTATTTCTTGGTCCCATTGTTCTTCTCAGGCCTTGTTTTGATCAGACTGAGTCTTATGTCCTAGCTTCATGCCTGGCTTTGGGGAACAAAGAGGCCAGGAGGGAGGTTTTGTGAAGGCAGTTAAACAGAGAATGGATTGGTGATTATTAACCACTGCAAGTTAAGGTTTCGCCTAGCAGGCAGATCATTTAAGCAAGCTCTCAAGCTCTTAGAAAATCCATGTATTCCTGATAAGTAAATTATTAAAGGAAAGTTAGGAGGCCATAATCAAACAACTGCAGAGACTGTTACATTTCAAGAACAAACTTATGTAGAGAAATATTTAAACCTCTGGGAGATGCAGGACAGCCAATTTACATCCCTTGTTTTTGTAATAGTCACACTTGCTATGTCTCACACCTTTATATCCAGAGGTGGCATCACTTAGAGAAGAGTTTGGCTCCTATGTGTAGATTGGCATATAATCAAGCACTCCCTTCTCTTGCAAAGATTATTCTACAGCTGCCCAAGAGTCTCTCCTTTCCAACATACCTGTCTCTAATGAAGACCATACCTGTCACTAATGAAGAACAGATGAACAAATAATTAAAACAACTATATTCCAGCAAGATGATAAGTTGTGTGCCCTGCTATCAATGTACCATTACAACTATGTGGGCCACTGCTGGCTGAAGCATGTTACAGTAACTGTATATCTATTATTCATTTAGCAAATTATATTTGCTCTTCGTTGGCTTCAATTTCCTTCTCTCTCCAACTCACTGGTAGGACTAATGGGTGGTGAAGCTTGCTTCTCTGTCACAGAGATGAGTTAAGGCAACCCAGAGTGCAGCCATCTGTAAAGGAGGAAATGCATATGCTACAGAAGATATAGCTAAGGAAGCCAGTATGATATACCCCGTGTTTCCCCTAAAGCAAGACAGGGTCACACTTTCTTTTTATCCCCAAAAGCCCCACTATGTCTTACTTTCGGGGTACGGCTTATATTGATTGGAAAACAATTGTCAGTTTTATTTTAAGTATTTTAAGTATATTAAGTATTTTAAGTATTTTAAGTATTTAAGTATTTTAAGCAGGAGGCGGAAGTGGGCAGGAGTAATATGTCTTACTTTCGTGGTACGGCTTATATTAGCCGACCCCCTGAAAACCCCGATACGTCTTACAATCGGGGGTGTCTTACTATCGGGGAAACACGTAGTAGTTAAAGAGGTTAGGCTAGGACTGGGGTGCCCCATGTTTTTAGTCTATCAGCCACAAAAATGAGCCACTCACTTTTCAAAGAATGTTGTGGAATTCATGTATAGATGTCAACCTCCCCACCAGGGACCAAGAAAGACACATGGAGTTACTTCTGAGTCATTTCCTTTACTGTTCCTCACCTATAGACACATATCTTGCCAAACTAAAGCAACTGTTTGCATAACTACACATGTACTCTGACATCTGCTAGGAAGGAGCCATTTTAATTCTCTTCCTCTCTACCAAACTTTATATGCTTTCCTGCTTCTTCGCCCTCTGGAATGCAGCCTCTTGGTTTTGGGAATCCAGATTACATTCCACTACAACAGCTGCAGATTTTCTGTAGAGAAAAGACATGGCTGCTTTAAAAAGTCGCAGATAGGTCTTGTGTTTATAGCCTTGTATACTCTGAAGCATCTTTTTGGAGCTGATTCCAAAGCCTTTCACCATCCTATTGTACACACAGAAAACCAACCCTTTATAAATTTGATTTCTTGTAATACAATACTAAATGATATGTGAGATTCTCTTGCTCCAGTGTTGATATGCTATGAAGATCCATTGCCATAATGACAGGATTCTGTCTCTCATCTTATGGCCAAATCAGCAGAGAGAATATCTCCACTAGGCTGTATAAACACAATTATCTGGAAAACGAGATATTTATGAGTGTGTGGAGGTATTATTCTTTATATACTGTGGATGTTTCTGGCATCAAAATTTTCCTCTGAGCGTTACAATTTTAAATGGGACATTACAGAGGCTCACAAGGTCAAGTGTCTTATGGGGCACAAATAAATCAAAATTTCAGCAATGAAGGGAATCCTGCGACTTGGACATTTCCTTTTGAATACCCACTAAAACCCTCCATTTTCACTGTAGCCTTCCGCCTTCCCCTCCAGTTTCTAAGCTGTGTCCATTCCCACCCTGCCAGCAGCATATTTATATCCTGCAAAATCCTGTAGCAGTCTTTGCAAATATAACTCCCACATTTCTGAGGACAAACAGGCATAATGGGGGTGTTTTTGCAATCTCCATTTGTTTTATTTTTTTTACTGATTTTAATATCCAGGCATGCCAATTGCTGTTTTGGAATGTTTATATTTTATGAAGGAGGCACCAAAGACAGTGACTTTTTAACTCTCTTTAATATTATTTCTCATCAATACAATGATGCTGAAAAAGACCCATGTGTGATGGTGTCTGTGTATGAGGGAAGTGGGTGTAGATACAGGGAAAGATTATTCGACCAACACAGTTAGAGATCCCAACTTTCCTATTTATTAGGTTGCTTTGGCCAAAAATGCTGCATATGTTGTATTTTCTGCTAAGGGCGTTGCTTCAACTGCTAATGTCATTCGGTCCTAAGTCTGCCAATTTAAAACCACAGTGCTATGGTAACTTCCTTCACACATAGGAAAAGGTAGGCCACTTAAATGAAAACAGAAAAAAAGATCCAGCTACAGGCCACCCATCTAATTATCATTTTTAATTTGATCATTGGAGAACTTGACTGCAATGTCAAAGACAGGGGTGGTGACATGATAGCAGTGTTCCAATATTTGAGGGGCTACCACAAAGATGAGGGGGTCAACCTATTTTCCAAAGCACCAGAAGGCAAGACAAGAAACAATGGATGCAAACTAATCAAGGAGAGAAGCAACCTAGAACTCAGAAGAAGCTTCCTGATGGTGAGAAAAATCAACCAGTGGAACAGCTTGCTTCCAGAAGCTGTGGGTGCTCCATCACTGGAGACTTTTAAGAAGGGACTGGACAGCCACTTGTTCAGAATAATATAGGGCAATGATGGCGAACCTTTTAGAGACCGAGTGCCCAAACTGCAACCCAAAACCCACTTATGCATCGTCAGGTGGTGGGTGGGTGTGGCCCATTGGCTGGGTGTGGCCCATTGGGAGGGTGTGACCGTTTTTCACACTTACGACTGTTGCAGCACCCCCCACTCCCACCCCCATGGTCACGTGATCAAAATTCAGACGCCCAGCAAATGACTCACATTTATGACGGTTCCAGTGTCCTGGGGTCACGCGATCCTCTTCTGCGACCTTCCGCCAAGCAAAGTCAATGGGGAAGCCAGACTCATTTATTACAACTGTGTTACTAATTTAACAACTGCAATGGTTCACTTAATGACTGTGGCAAGAAAGATCGTAAAATGGGGCAAAAACTCATTTGACAACCATCTCATCTAGTGACAGAAAGTTTGGGGTCAATTGTAGTCGTAAGCTATCTGTACTCCACTACGCTGGACCCAAAGCAAAAAAGTAAAACGGATGACCTGGGTGACAATTCTACATTTGTTATTTTGCGTGTTATCTCCCTGGATGCTGTTTTAACGGTGGTGAGCTGCTCAGAGTCGGGATGGGTGAAATAGGTGGCTATATCAATTGAATTAATAAATAATAAATACCTATCGTAAAACCGCTTGGGTTGTGTCTAGAAATGAAATAGTGGCATTTAAAGAGCAGCAGTGTATTTCTGAAACAAAATTAGAACAGCAACAGGTTTGTACTCCTGCCAGCTAAATCCCCATTAAATCAGATTAATGCAGATTCTCTTTATTTTGCTGACCAGGAAGATCAATGGTATTGTTACACTTAGAGAATAAGGGCGAGTGGGGAAATCTCTGACAAACAAGCTATCAATTGCCTATGGAAATCACAGCCAAGCCTAGCTAACTCACCAAAATCTGGTCTCTTTGAAAACAACCTGTTAAGGAACTTTATCTCTTAGCTGTCTTCATGAAAATGCTCTGTAATGGAAGACATTCTGGGTAGGTATGTCATTTGCATATGAAACAGGGCATTCTTCCAAGCAGATTTTTTTTTTAAAAAAAATGGGTTGTTTCTCATTTAGACTCATCTCGTTATGACAATGTATGCACCCTGTATAATTTATTGTACATGTAGCGCTAAGGCAGACATTTGGCAAGGGGGATATTATCCAGATGACAATGCAAACGCCAACTATAGCTTTGTTACTTGGCATAAGCCTTTTATAGACATACATATTTATAAAACCTGAATGAATTCTCAATCCACTGCAGGATGAAGGCCTCTTTATTAAAGGTTATGGACCATAATTTAACACCCGGAGAGAAAATGACTGACACAAAGACTGTGTGTGTGTGTGTGTGTGTATGATTGCACATTCTTCAGGTGCACAAGCCGAATAAATGAGTTTATGGCCAGCTTAAAGATATGAGCTCATGCTGGTGACAGTTAACACCAGACAATAAATCAAGCAGCAAACAATAGCTCCACCAAGGAGCTAGCCAAGGAGAAAACTGTACTGTATATAAACAGGGAACAAACCTCACACTCACTAGCACTGATGATGTCATCTAGTTGGGTAGCGAAACCTCTGCCAAAAAACAACCAAGCTCAGAGCTACTGTATATAAACAGGGAGCAAACCCCATTCACGAGCACTGATGATGTTACCTAGCTGGGTAACGAAATGTCTGCAAGCAAACAACCAATTTCCTTGAAATATTACAGCACCTCCATCTTTCACAAAGCTTGGTGCCACTGTTTTGAAAGCTGTACAGATAGCCAGTGAGATCATGTGAAATATTAATACCACTTTACAATGCCTTGGTAAAGCCACACTTGGAATACTGCATCCATTTTTGGTCACCACGATGTAAAAAAGATGTTGAGACTCTAGAAAGAGTACAGAGAAGAGCAACAAAGATGATCAGGGGACTGGAGGCTAAAACATATAAGGAACGGTTGTGGGAATTGGGTATGTCTAGTCTAATGAAGAGAAGGTTCAGGGGTGACATGATACCAGTGTTTCAATATCTCAAGGGCTGCCCCAAAGAAGAGGGAGTCAAGCTATTCTCCAAAGTGCTTGAAGACAGGACAAGAAGCAACAGATGGAAACTGACCAAAGAGAGAAGGAACCTAGAACTAAGGAGACATTTCCTGACAGTTAGAACAATTAATCATGGAACAACCTGCCTCCAGAAGTTGTGAATGCTCCAACACTGAAAGTTTTTAAGAACAGACTGGACAGCCATTTGTCTGAAATGGTATAGGGTTTCCTGCCTGAGCAAGGGGTTGGACTAGATGACCTCAAAAGTCCCTTCCAACATTATTATTATTATTATTATTATTATTATTATTATTATTAGTATTAGTATTAGTATTATTAGTATTATTATGGATCATCGCACAGTCAGCCACATGTTCAGACTGGATTTGGCATTTTGTCTACCTATCGAGTCCTTACCAAGGACCTGGGATAGGCAGATGTGGATGTTTGATGGTATTACAGATATTGTCGCATTATTATTATTATTATTATTATTATTATTATTATTATTATTATTATTGTTATTGTTGTTGTTGTTGTTGTTGTTGTTGTATTATTATTATTATTATTATTATTATTATTATTATTATTATTATTATTATTATTATTATTATTATTATTATTATTATTGAGGAATGGCACATCACCCACACAATGCCTGCAGTAAAACCCTTCTGAATGGTTTGAACAGGCTGAGGCATTTTTTTTAAAATAAGAAGATGACCAATTCTATTCTGGGGACTCTCATGTTTATCTACTTGGGATGTGAAGTTGTAAACAGGAGGAATGTGATGCTAATTCCCATATCACTATGTGTCTGGCTCAGTCTAAAACTAACACAGAGCAATCCAGCCAAAGTTCAATTCTTTATTTGATCACACCAAATAGACAGAATCTTGCCAGATTAAACCTTACCCTACTCCCACCCTAATGGATATACCCTGGGAGATTCCAGGCAGTGACTATTTTTACTCTTTTCCTCTGTCCCTTATCCAGCTCTGGGCTGTGCTGCCTCTTGTGTCATCTCCCTTCCTGGCATATGCTCCACCTTTCCTGGGAAACTTCCATTTCACTGTAGTTGTAGGAGATGACCAGGCTGAGCCTGAGGGAGGAGTCAAATACGTCATCAGTCATGAGTCCTTTCATGCCCATAAGAGATCTAAGTTTCGCCTACCTTGAATTTCTTTGACTCTTATCTACCATTTTGCTTTGACCATTATTAGTTCAGGTTCTTGTAGAGAGCTTAAGCTTGCAATGGACCTTTATGTTCATTTGAACTGCCAGGATTTCCTGATTTCTCACGACTGACAGTAGTCCATCACATCACCTCCCACTTCATAAATCCTATTCATCACAATAGGACAACTATGAAATCAATGGCCCTATCATTATTTATGCTATATGTAGCATAAATGGATGTAAAAAAGCAACTATAAAAATGGAATTCTGACGAAGTGGAAGAAACATATTTGTGATGGCAGTATTATCTGAATCCGTCCTCTTTCTCTTGTCCATTCTAGTAGAGAAACTGCTTATTGCCTGTTTTCCAAAGCTCAACAGAATGTGTTCATTTGAAAATCATCGCTCAAATTCAGCTTCACTTTGAAAGATAAGATTTTTTTAATGACTATGATGAATCACAAAATTTGTCAATGAATTGTGGAACTGGGAGATTCAGAAATAACTTTCCCCAGTTCAATTTATCACCTTAACATATTATAAGTTGGAGCCACACTTGCATTTAAGTTTGAATTACAATAAATGTAGACTTTCATCAGTAATTCTCAGTCTGGTCACCTCCTTTCATTTCTTATCCAACTGGCAGTTCTAAAATTGCTACCATGGTGCATAAAGATGTATTTATGTATTTTACTTATGCAGCACACTTCTGAATAGTTCACAGGAGATTGCATGAAAGAACTATCCTACTAGTACAACCAGCATAAAACTATGGAACCCCAAAGTTTTTTGATAAAGCAAAGTATGAAATTAAAGTCAGGGACAATAGCATATCTTACTGTGCTGCAGATTCTACAGGGATCAATGTACATTCTCCCTATGTTTGAGAGATTTCTAGGGAGATCAGATAATTTCTACGTTAACCATCTCCTTCAGGATTCAAATCCATCCAGCATTCATGGAGCAGCAATATTTTATCTGGCTGCAATGATAATAAGGGGAAAAAAAACACCTAAAGAACTAAAGATCCTTATTCATGTTACTACTTTGCTTGGTTATTTTCCAATAATTTCTAGACGATGTATTTATTTTAAGGTTTAACTTTTGTGTTGGTCTGTGAGTGTAATAAAGATTGATTCTGTGGGTCAGGGAAAAGAGCAGTCAACATTTCTTCAGCCTTGTCAACATTTCCAAAGGCCTTACCATTTCCTATTGTATCCAAACACCAAGGAAGTCAGGTTGAGGGTCTTCTGAAGTTTCTTCTAGTCTTCCTCACCTATACACAGAACTTCTATAGATAGAAAGCAACTACTTGCATCATAGCAATAGCACTTAGTCTTATATACCACTTCACAGTGCTTTACAGCACTCTCTAAGCGGTATACAGAGTCAGCATAATGCCCCCAACAATCTGGAGCCTCATTTTACTGACCTTGAAAGGGTGGAAGGCTGAAACAACCTTGAGCTGGTCGGGATTAAACTCCTGGCAGCTGGCAGACTCAGCCTGCAATACTGCATTCTAACCACTGCGCCACCATGGCTCATGAAACATATACTCTGAGAACTTCTAGCGAGGAGCTATCTTGACCCCCTTTCACCCAGTGAAACTATCTAAACTTCACTGTCTCTTGTTCTTCTGGAATTGAGCCCCTTCCTCCTGGGAATCCAGATCACATTCCACCACATTTTTCCACTGAAAGGATCACATGGGACATGGAGATCTAATGGATCTACCGGTAGGTATTTTCTAGCATTTGCGGGGTCCAAGATACTGAGATCTTCTGTAGAACTACAGTTTGCAATAATAGCATCTCACCACAGATATCTCAAAAAGTGCTGTTTCCAAGGATCCTAATGATCTACAGCAGGGGTATCAAACTGTGATGACTACAGACTATTTGAAACCAAAATATGCTTTATGGCAAACTCGCTTTCTCATCAAAGTGAAGACTACAGACTGTCTGTTCAACAAGCAATGTATGTATTGCCACCGTTCCAATGGGATCCCTGGAACCGTGCCACTAAAAAGGGCGAGATTTCATTTTTCTTCAAAAAGACAGGGGATTGAGAATTTAAGGTTCAATTCTATATCCACTTACCGAGGAAAAAGTTCTATTACATACATTGAGCTTTATATCTCCACAGATTGAAATGTTAAGAGTCGTATTCTCTATTCATTCATTTAGCCTTCAAGGACCACCAAGAATGCAATGAGGAGAGGAAGAAGGAAGGGGCGGTAAAAGAAAATTGACAGCCACCAAAGAATCTGGAGGATTTCTCTCCACAAGCCTTTATCCACTGACCCTTTCTGAAATTAGTATCTGAAGAAGAAGCTTGGAGATATAAATCTTCCTGTGACATTTCAGGGCTGGTTCTTAGCCAATTAAAGTACACCCTGTTACACTGATAAAGCGTATCCCTGTATGACTAAGGCCAGGTCTAGCAGAAGCAAAATTCATTTAACAACACACATACATGCACATGCCTACACACACACACACACACACACACACACACACACACACACACACACACACACACACCGTTCATCCTACACTGGCAAAATGAAACAGAAGCCTGACACCTGCTGGTAATCTGTCCAGATACTGAACCAGCAGGCTTACCGTTGTGAATTAGTTCATGCCTTGATTTAGTAAGTCAGTTGCATCTCCCTTTTCTTGTGTGGAAGGTCTGGCTTAACAGCTATTAAGAATTCATCATTAAAAAGCTGCTGAACCAAGCCAGTATGGTGAGAGGCTCAGGAGTGAAAATTAATGAGGGCTTCCCATATACCAATGAAACACAGTGGTACAGTATGACCTTGTGATTGAAAAAAAAAACAAGAACGGAGGAGACTACTCAAGAGTACAGGGAGAATATGAAAATTCCCTATAGCTGGCTAGGGAATTCTGGGAATTGAAGTCTATACATGTTGACTGAGCAATTCAGGGAACTAGGGTCCATACATACTAACTGAGGAATTCTGGAAATTGAAGTCCACTCATGCCGATTGAGGACTTCTAGGAGTTAAAGTCTACAGAACCTCAGTGGCCAAAATTCAGAAACACGGTCCTAGACAGTACAGAGGCTGTCTTCAGATCAGTCCCTGGTTTCAGAACCCTTTTCAAGTGTTGAAGGAAGTGGAGACTTGTGCTACCCTAACCTCTGTAAGTTTATGAATATGTCTGAAGTGCTGTTGCCCCCAATGGGGATTTAAGGTATCAGAATGCCATCCCTTCATTGATGATTCTTTTTCACCATCATGGGAAGTTGTTAGAAACCAACAATGGGGGAATATAAGTGAAAGATTGAGCACCCCACTCAAAATGGCAACATACTTGAAACAAGCTCAATTCCTGATCCTTACATAGATACATATTTGTCTTGGGAATAGCATGGACATGAGCTATTGTTGATTTCCTGGGGGATAATTTTGAGTTCTTGCATATGGAAATTAACTTTGCCTTGTCATCAAAACAGTAATTAGATCCAATCCTCTGTCAGGCCCAAGCCCAGAGATGAGATGGTGACAAGACCAATCCTTTAAGAGCATATACCTAATAGACAGAATCTTGCCAGACTAAAGCTATAATCTTCTAACCTAATAGATATATCCTGGGAGATTCTAGAGTCTGGTTGCCTTGAACCTCTTCCCTCATCCCCCTTCCAGGTTGGGATGGCCCAGTCTCTTGATCTTTTCGTTCTGGGAATGCTCTGAGTTGGCCAAATCCTCCCCCCTCTGCTGCTGCAGGTGCACATTCCATCACGTCCTGCTTCAAAGTCATCCCAAACCAGGCCTCCAAACTGCTGAAGCTTCAGTAAGGTAGAGAAATCTTCACATAGCATATTATCCCAACACTGCAACCTGCAAATAGGATGGTATTGGGTAGAATTTCATTCGGACTCAGCACCAGATAATGTCTCCAGGTAGGTGAGCTTAATAGCCTAGCAGACAGAGGAAAAAGCTTCAAAGTGTTAAGCAGTCACCTCCAAGGGGCCATTATGTTCCAACCACAATGATGCTTACCTATAGGACCTGCTCCTTTACTCATTAATCTCTTGTTGCACTTAAAAAAAGTAGAACCACAGTACTCTCCAAGAATCTCTGGCCTGCCTATTTGGTGGAAGTAGTGGCCTTTTTAAGAGTCTGCAAGTTTGCAGAAGTGTGAAAAGATAGATTCCAGAGTCTGGTTGCATTCAGAACTCCAGCAACTGCAATTTATTTCCTTCTGTTTGCAAAAGTGCTTCCGAATGGGGCATAGAATTCACATTTGTCATTTTCCTTGCCATCAGAAAATGGCTTTTTCTTTCTCCCTGCCAGTTTCACGCTTCCCCTTTGGCTAACGTTGACTGTTTCCTCCTGTGTTTTTTAATAGCATACCCAGATCTCAGGCTTGTCTGTTCTTTCCTTGGGTTAAAAAAAGAAGAGGAGGCAGACAGGGAGGGAGAAGAAACCAGAGTGAAACTGCAAATGGGAAGGTCTCCAACAGAATTTGCTGTGGGCTTCTATGCACAGTCACCCCTCTTCCCTGGTTCCTCAAGAGACAGAGCTTAATTGAAAAAGAAAGCATTTCTTAGCTGCACAAAATGATGGCTGTTTTCTCTTGAAGCACTTCTGGCATGTGTATGTTTGCATAGAGCAAGACGTGTAAGAAGGTGCGAAATGTGGGTAGTTTGAACTTGCTAGGCTTTGTTGCCTAGTTTGTTTAAAACAGTTTAATTAATTGCACAACAAATGGACAGACTTCACCATAGTTTCAGCTGGGAAATTGTGAGTATCCTAGACCAAATTAAGTCCAAATAATGCAAGACAATTCCTGGCAGCCTGGCACTCAGACCAAGTTGCCATCAACAAGCACATAGAAATAAACAATGTTTACATACCATTTGAAAGAGACAATAAAAAAGGAAACAAAAAAGACCAAAATACCTCCTTTCCAGCAATCAACACCCAGATAAGCAGAGATTAATACCAAGATTAATACCAGAGGAACAATCATGCAATAAACAATACCCCAATCCAGGAACAACCAACTCAGACAATTAAATCATGAAAATAGCAAGAACACTCCCACCAATACTGACTTGTATATAAAGCCACTTGTATATAAACAGAAAGCAAACCCCACACTCTCCTAGCAATGATGATGTTATCTAGTTGGATAATGAAAACATTTTCAAAACAAACAAACAAAAAAAGCTCAGAGAGCAGCAAAGATCCTACATTCATTGGGATCCTTGGTGCTCTTGTCTTTATCCTCCTCCTCTTTCTCCTTTTCTTCCCTCTCCTCCACTCTACAAACCCCTACTCCTTTCTAGCAATGATGATGTTATCTAGTTGTGTCATGAAACATCTGTAAGAAAACTACCAAGCATTAAGGACCTCAATGAAAGTATGTTTTCTCTCCTCTCCCTTTTACTCTGGAAAACTAATGAGGCCTCTTCTGAAATGCTTCTCATACTTTTTGTCCTCCTGTGGACTGAGATATCTTTCACTTCTGCTCATCTCATCTGTGGCTCTCCATGCTGTCTCCCAAGGCCATGCCCACATACCATTACAATAGAGAGAATTGCATCTGTAGCTCTACCACAGATAAATTCCACGTGCTTCTTATTTGTGATTATCTATGACATGGTAAAGTTGTCTAAGGAAAAAAAGCACAGCCCAGTTAATCAATGAACGGCCTTAATAAAGATAATATATGTTATATATTCTAATTGCCTATATGGGAACAAAGGAAGAGTGGGGGTAGCCAGACAAATGGGAGTAGCTCAGATCCTTAATTGAATTTCCCTGGCCTAAGACGGCAATGAGAGGGACAGTAGCAGTGGCTGTGTAAAATTTTTCCTACCTTGTGCTTTGTTTTTGCCTTGTTTTGTGCATCAAAAACGGAGACGTATATCCGTATCTTCAAGAGATGTGTTGCCAACAAGCACTTGCACTGACTCCTTGCTTCGTCTCATGCTTTTAAACCAAGCACACTTACAAATGCCCACAAAAGAACCCACATAACACAAGAGAGCTTGGGAGTTTTTTTTTTTTAAGGTCTGCATAGAAGAGTGGTGCTGAATGAAGTGCATCACCAGAACAAGAATGAAGTGTTCAGCACTGCTGTTTTTATACAATGACATGTTTTCAACCCTTGTTTCTAAAACGAATACTGTAGTCTGCTATCGGCTGCTCAGTTCGGCTGGACTGTATTCTATTAACTATCTCAAGCATGCAGGGAACAGAACCGGAGTGATTCATCACGTGCAAAAGCAGATGGATCTCCCCTCGCCATACATACAGGTAAATCCTTGACTTACCACCACAGCTGAGCCAAAAATTTACATTTCTAAGCAAGACAACTGTTAGGTGAGTTTTGCCCCATTGTACGACTTTTCTTGCCACAGTTGATAAGAGAATCATTGCAGTTGTTAAGTAAGTAACACCTTTGTTAAGTGAATTTGGCTTCCCCCTTTGTCTTTGCTTGTCAGAAGGTGATTGCATGACCCCCGGGACACTGCAACCATCATAAATATATGCAGTGGTGGAATTCAAATACCTGAACAACCGGTTCTCTTATTTGATGCAGGCCTGAGCTTCTGAGGCCTAGAATGGACTTCCGGAAGTAGCATCCACACACTTCCAGCGGGCTGTTCTAGGCCTGGAAGGCCTCCTCTGAGGCCTAGAACGGACTTCTGGAAGTGGCATCCATGCACTTCCATTGGGTCATTCTAGTCCTGGGAGGCCTCCTCCAGGCCTCTGAGGCCTAGAACGGACTTCTGGAAGTGGCATGAAAGTAGCATCCATACACTTCTAGTGGACCGTTCTAGGCCTTGGATGCCTCCTCCAGACCTCCAAGGCCTAGACTGGATTTCTGGAAGCCAGCCGGTTCTCCAAATGCAGCAAAATTTAGCTACCGGTTTGCTGAACCAGTGCGAATCAGCTGAATCCCATCACTGAATATATGCCAATTGGAAAGCATCCCAATTTTGAGCATGTGGCCGTAGGGATGCTGCAACGGTTGTGTAAAAATGGTCACAAATCACTTTTTTAGTGCTGCTGTAACTTCACTAAACAAATGGCTATAAGTTGAGGATTACCTGTACATCTTGATCAACCAGCACATTAGATGCCAACCTTTGCATCCTAAAATCAGAATACGAACCTGAATTATTATGAGATGGGCCAGTTTGTAAAAACCAGGAGACTGTGAGGTCTAGTCCTGCCTTAGACACAAAGTCATCTGGGTGAGGTTGGACTAGTCAGTTTCTCTCAGCCCCAGGAAGGAGGCAATGGCAAACTCTTTCTAAAAAACATTAATAATTCAATGAACTCAACCTAAGAATCCACACAATTGTATACAAGAATGCTGAAATTTCAGCCTTTCTCAAGAGTCTTTCCATATGATCACTGCATTCTCATGTGAGATCTTGTAAAATCTGGCAATGTCACTAGCTTTCAACTATGTCTAATTAAAACAAACAAAAAGACATTTTTAGTAACTGTAGTCTTGGGACAAGTGACAACACCATTTTTGGAGTGTGATTAACCTCATGAATGCTGGGTTGAATTGGGAGAGCCATCACTTCCTGGGTTTGCCGAGACAAGATTCAGTGCCTATGAATGACACTTTACTGTAGCAATAATCTCTATCTAAAACTAAGGATGGCAAAATCTCTTAATGTTGCTTGGGGACATTCTGTTTTCTCATAGTAAATTTGTTAT
Source organism: Bothrops alternatus (assembly GCA_034064705.1). Classification (NCBI taxonomy): domain Eukaryota; kingdom Metazoa; phylum Chordata; class Lepidosauria; order Squamata; family Viperidae; genus Bothrops; species Bothrops alternatus. Next base: position 804,447 of record JARGCV010000096.1, on the reverse strand, counting down.
GGCCTCAGACCATAAATAGTATTTTACACGTTTGACAAAAAGGAAAGCAGGAGAGAGAGCAGTCATTTCTATGCCTGTGTTTTGACAGAACATACGCTTCAGAATGAATATTTAATTAAACTATCCCCAGTAAATGAGACTGAAAGCTTTTCTTTCTAATGCACCCACTTTTTCTATGCTGGATGGATTTAATACATAAGGCGTTCAGGACCTGCCATTCCTCACTCAGAACTTGTGGTGATGGGTACAGAACATTTTGTCAGAAGAACTGAGTTGGCTGTCAGTTTAATCAATGAGTTTTTAGGCTCAATTTAATCTCCTCCACACCATCACCAAATAACCCTCTTCCCATACAAACAACATGTCACACTCATGACAGATCCTTTCCCCTATAACTCAGATGCAGCAGCCTTTGAGAGGTGAAGCATAGAGACCAGATGAGAAATGTAATTTGCAGTTAGACCACAGTTGTGATTGGTTGTGAGAAATCTCTGCTTTATATCTATGCCATGGACAAATGTAATCCATTTCATTTGAGTATCTTCTGCAATGTGGCGCTATCCATAGATGTTGAGACTATCACAACAATGATGGTGCCAATCAGAATAAGTCAACTGTCCAACAACATTGGCTGAATTACTGTATGCTGTCTCAATCCCTGATTTGCAGCTATGACCTCCCCTTAAGAAATTGGTGTTAAAAGTTGTGTTTTCCAAGCTTTTCATTTTCTTCAGTCTCTGTTGGTCTCTGTGCTTAATATGGACCTGCCATTAGGATGCATGTTATTTGTTCCTTCACAGAAGAAATATGCTAATAAAAAATAGAGACTCCCATATCAAGGGAGATTCAGAACCAGAGACTGTGTAAGTAACTGTGGTGCTCAGTAGAGGATCAGTGACAATGTAGACTAGGTATGTCCTTTTTCTCTTTCAAGCTGATGTTTCTAACCACTTGCTCCTATTCACACTTGTGAAGCTGTATCAGTAGCTATGCTATCTACACAGCACAAAATCTTCAGAAAATGGTGTGAGGATTCCTAAGAGGGAGGGAGGAAGGAAGGAAGGAAGGAAGGAAGGTATTTATTTTTCCCTCACTTATTTCTCCATCATAAAAAATAGATTCTGCATCCTAGTACAACTTACATTCATTGACTAGGTATACACAGAACAAGTTAGCCATGAACTTCAAAATCCATTGAAAGACTGCATGGATTGGGAATTTAAAAACCCAGTACTTTAGGTGATGGAGACCCAGTTTGGCACAGTGACTTAAGGCACCAGACTAGAAACTGGGTGACTGTGATTTCTAGTCCAGCTTTAGGCTTTAGATCAGAGGTTGACTTTACACTTTGGATCATTCCTCTTTCTCAGCCAAGGAAGGAGGCAAGGACAGGCTACTTTCTGAATAGCTAACAAAAGGAAACCACAAGGACCTATCCAAGCAATCATCAGGAGTCAACACTGACTCAAAGGCATTAAAAAAAGAGGAGATAGTCTCACTGACCAGCTAAATGTGCAATAGACCTAGAGAAAGTGATATTTACAACAAGAGATCTTGCTGGCAGGCCACTTTTGAAGGAATGAAAATAAGGTATTACCGGTAATTCTTTACTTCTCACCTCCTTTCTAAGAACACTAGTGAGGGCTCCGAGATCCATCAGTATTCTCAATGGGGAACATCATGTGCAGTTATGGAGAAGTCAATGGGGAACATAACACAGAGTTCAGAAGGCAAGCATGCCAATTTGCTGCCAGACTGTAAGAAGGTGAACATACTGATAGAAAAAAAAATAGAGATGTTTTCTTTATATGGGCCACACTGGAGATGTCAAAGGAGAAACATTTCCGTGTTGCTTCAAAATGATCGCCCTGCTTTGGATTCAACTCTTCCTCTTAATCAAAGTCAGATTTTATTCTGCTCAAAAGCACAGGAGGGGGTTCACGCAGCTAAACATAATACAGGACCGCCTGCTAATTTCTGCTTAGGAAGGAAAGACTCTACTGGTATCAACTTAACAAGACCACATATCCTCCATGGACTCCAAACAGATCAATGGTATATTTTAGGCAAATAAATCCTCCTGGTGATTCTGAGAGGCTAATGACTCACAGACCCTCTTGTGTTAAACCACAACTCTGATGGATTATTAAATCAGGGACAACCAATGGCAGGTAATAAAGAGGAGCCTTGGGGATGCCTTTTTTTTTGAAGTCATTGCCTCTGGCGTCCTTTTTGCTCATTGCCAGGAGCTTTTCTGAGTCTGGGTTCTTGAATTAGTCTCTCTTTACCAGCGCAAGTACTTTAAACCCCATTCTCTGCTTCTTTTCATTTTATGCATAGCAGCTGACCAGAAATTTGGATTATCATCAGATAATAGAAGAGTAGCTTATGGAATAGCAATAGTAATAGTGCCTAGATTATATACCGCTTCATAGTGCTTTACTGCCTTCTCTAAGCGGTTTATAGAGTCAGCATATTGCCCTCAGCAATTTGGGTCCTCCGTTTGCTGGCCTTGGAAGGATGGAAGGCTGAGTCAATCTTGAACCTTATCAGGATTGAACTCTGGGTTGTGGGCAGAGTTAGCCTGCAACACTGCATTCTAACCACTCCACCACCAGATGGACATGGTACACTTACAAAACTGTACTTGCACTCACTGTTTCACAGCCTATAATTTTGCACAGCTCAGCAACAAATGCCTTGCATAACTTATTCTGCAGTGATCCCAAACAATAAAATGCTCATTTAGTGCTCGGATTTTTCCATCTTTTGAAACCACTAGGAGGGACAGCTTAGAGGACATTGGGGTGCAAGTGAATAATGTCATCATAATAGCAGAATCTGCAAGAGAACAATGCAAGGAAACCTTGTTCTTCAAACAGAGAGTTTCGGCTTCCTAAGCTCACAGGGTTCATACCAAGAGAAGCTCAGGATCAATGTTAGATAGAGAAAGTAAGAGACATTTAACTCTACAGAAACAACAAGAAGAAGCTTCTTAGGGTTGATGTCTTTTTTTTTCTTAAAGAAAACGACAATTGCACAAAATAATATCCCTCATTGCTTCTGGCACCGTTGTCCAAATTGCTTCAGATTTGCCATAGAAACAGTCAAGAATCTTTGAAACAAACCACAACCTTGAACAATAAAGACAATGGGCATCTCCACATATAGAAAAGCTGTAAGAAACTGAGTAACAACATGGTGATGAGAATAGCTGCCAAGAGCATAGAAAAATGTGAGCCAGATTTTTTTATATAATGTATATAGACAATGGCTGGTACCCAATGCATCATTGTGGCAGCTAGTCACCATCTTGTGGGCTTGACAAATAGACCCCCGAGACTGTTGTCTGGCCTCTGGTCTCTAATCAGGGAAGTGTATACATGCCGCTTCCAGAATATATTTGTTGACAGTAACTATAGGCAATTTGATAGACAATCGATGAATGTCAGGATAGGATGTGTTATTGAAAATACTGCATGATTCTGGAAATAACTTGACTATCTTACAGTAAGCTGGCCCTTGAGAGAGCACTGCCAAACCGGATCCAGGAACTTTCAGCTTCGGGAAGCTTTCAACATGGGAAGAAAAGTCGGTTCCTCTTTCTTGAACAAAATGGCTTGAATGATGCATGGTTGCAAGATAACCAAATCCTTTCCAGGAAAGCCAGGTTGGTAGAAACTTAGTAGAGTTGCTGTGATTTTTGGAATTAAGGTTTTAAAGAGGATTGGAGGATCTGCAGTCTCAGCCTTTCACCTAATTCGTGGTTTTGGCGTGGAGTACCACCAGTACGCTGATGATACCCAGCTGTACATTTCCACGCCAAACCACCCCAACAATGCCCTTGCCGTGCTGACCCAGTGTCTGGAGGCCGTGCGGGTATGGATGGGGAGAAACGGACTCAAGCTCAACCCCTCCAAGACCGAGTGGCTGTGGTTACCGTCGTCCCGGTACAGCCAGCTGATTCCATCACTGTGTATTGGGGGTGAAACAGTGGCTCCCACAGGAAGGGTTCGCAATTTGGGAATCCTCCTGGACTCACGGCTGTCCTTAGAGGACCATCTGACGGCCGTGGCCGGGAGGATGTTCTACCAGGTTCGCCTGGTGCGCCAGTTGCGTCCCTTCCTAGACCGGGACTCGCTACGCACAGTCACTCATGCCCTCGTGACCTCCAGGCTGGACTACTGTAATGCTCTCTACATGGGGCTCCCCTTGAGGTGCATCCGGAAGCTCCAACTTGCCCAGAATGCGGCCGCGCGGGTAGTGATGGGAGCGTCGTGGTGCTCCCACGTAACACCGCTCCTGCGTGAGTTGCACTGGTTGCCGGTGGTCTTTCGGGTGCGGTTCAAGGTGTTAGTGACCACTTTTAAAGCACTCCATGGCATCGGACCTGGATACTTACAGGACCGTCTACTGCCAGCAAATACCTCCCGCCGTCCGGTATGCTCCCACAGAGAGGGCCTCCTCAGGGAGCCGTCGGCCAGACAGTGCCGGCTGGCGACCCCCAGGGGGAGAGCCTTCTCTGTGGGAGCTCCCACGTTATGGAACGAGCTCCCCCCCCGAACTCCGTATAATAACAGATTTACGCACCTTCCGTCGGGAACTAAAAACATTCCTTTTTCGACAGGCCGGCCTGGCATAGAAGCTTCGGTTCCAATAGGGTCAAAATGTTTTAGGGGGACTGAGTATTTTTTAAGATTTTAAGCTTTGTATATTTTGGGTTTTAAATGGGGATTTCGGCCAAATTATTTAATTCATTTTTAATTATTTTAAATTTTGTATATTTATATGTTTTTTAAATTTTAGGCTGTACACCGCCCCGAGTCCTTCGGGAGAGGGGCGGTATAGAAATTTGATTAATAAATAAATAAAATAAATAAAAGTTCTCACTCTGCTGACCTCCATCCTTGAACTTGAGATGGATTATCGCCAGAGGTGAATTCTGGTTTAAGGCTTAAAAGAGATCCAATGAGGCAAAAAGTGAGGGGTCCTTGGCTATTGAGTCTCAATAATGATAGAAAAATCCAGTTTTCAAGGCCAGGATTGAAAGCAGTTGATGACCATTTTTCAGTGAAGAACAAACATCGTTGGGCAGATGTTCTTTCATTCCTCAAGCAGGATTTGCATTCAAGACGGCAATGAAATTTAAGCACATTTCATTCAAATTTAAGGACTAGGAGTGACATGATAGCAGTGTTGCAATATCTCAGGGGCTGCCACAAAGAAGAGGGAGTCAAGCTATTCTCCAAAGTACCTGAAGGCAGGACAAGAAGCAACAGATGGAGAAGCAACTTGGAACTAAGGAGATATTTCCTGACAGAACAATTAACCAGTGGAACAAACTGCCTTCAGAAGTTGTGAATGCTCCAACACTGGAATTTTTAAAGAGAAAATTGAACAACCATTTGTAAGAAATGGTATGGGTTTCCAGCCGAGTAGGGGGTTGGACTAGAAGACCTCCAAGGTCACTTCCAATTCTGTTATTCTATTCTATTCTATTCTATTCTGTTCTATTCTATTCTATTCTGTTCTGTTCTGTTCTGTTCTGTTCTGTTCTGCTCTGCTCTGCTCTGCTCTGCTCTGCTCTACTCTACTCTACTCTACTCTACACTACACTCTACTCTACTCTACTCTACTCTACTCTACTCTACTCTACTCTACTCTACTCTACTCTACTCACATCAGAGATGTCTCTCTCCTGGAGATCCTCTCTTCAGGTCCTTGACTCAACCATCTTCAAGCCTGAGAACACTGCTCACAAGCATGAGATGTGATTATGATTTTTCTAAACCTCTGCCGGAGATGTGCTATGGGTTCATTAACAACAGATGTTTCCTGCAGCAATAAACGGCATGAAAAACTGGTGCCCTGGCAGTTTGCTCTCTGCAATAGACACACTGTGCATGCCTGTCTGGATGCAACATGTAAGAAGAGGACAAGAGACCACACCAGACTCTTAACAAGATGTCCTAGAACATAATGATCCTTAGGCCGCTGCTTACGAGCCAACAACAAACTCGCACAACACAGAGAAAATGAAGAAGGCAGAGTGCACGAGAGAGAAATGATCGGGCAAAATGAGAAAAACAATAGTGCTTGGATAAGATGGGGGAAAGTCCCATGGGACCCTTCTGTGCTGAAATAGCCATTAGAGCAGCAACATTTGGCACTTTTGCATCAGCATGGATGTTGATAAGCTCAGCTGGCGCCGTTCTCATCATGGAATCTTTCAAGTATTTCTCTTTCCAAAAATGCAGAATCGCATAAGAATTTGGCAGTTGCCGCCAGTGGTCTCATCGGATATCAGCCATTTATTTCAATTATGATTTTTTAAAATATATCATTTAAATTCTGGGCAACTGCTGGTCTCATTTGGGAAGAAGACAATGGGGTTCTTTGTTATTCATGGATGCTTCCTGCCGGCCTCTATTCCAAACAGACCTATTTGGCCAAGATAGAGCTTCCTCCAACATACCAGCTAGGACAACCAATGCATCATCAGTATGGTATGCTCAAATATATACGCCACTGCCTGTAATACAAGTAGTCCTCGGCTTACGATGTAGAGCAAAATTTCTGTTGTTAAGCGATATGTTTGTTAAATGTGTTTTGGCCCATTTTATGACCTTCTTTGCCACTGTTGTAAAGTGAACCCCAGTTGTTACATGAATCTGGCTTCCACATTGGCTTTGCTTGTCAAAAGGCTGCAAAAGGGGACTCTCATGACCTCGGGAACACAGCAATGGTCATAAGTGTGAATCAGTTGCCACGCATCTGAATTTTGATGACATGATCATGGGGGTACTCCAAAGCTGGTAACTGAAAAAATGGTCCTGTCACTTTTTTTTTTCAGAAAAACTATTGTAAGTCAAGGATTATCTGTAGCTAGGAAGAATTCTCCTTTGCTCACTCCTAGATGATTTTTTTTACATTTTTGCTGAAGAGCGAGAGGGGAAAAAATAGATCCGTTGTGATTGTTTGCACATCTGGAGCATTAAGCTGGCTTTTGCTTCCCTGTCAACTGATGCAGAAAGTATACAGAATGAGCAGAGTCACCTGGAGATGTCCCTCCTTGCAGCATAAAATTATATTCTCAGTGTGACATATCGGGAGATGTCATCTCATCACCAGGAAAAGAAATTTGGGGCAGGAAAGAAAGTGTCACCTGAAAAGAAATCCATCCTGCAGAGAGACGAACAGAATGAGTGGCAAAATAAGGCATGTCACGGCAAAACAAAGAGAATGTAAGAAGACCCAACACTGAAAGTAGAAAAGCTCTTACCAACCTCAGCTGGCTAATTCGGAGATAGACACACGTTTAAATTTGCGGTGAAATGGCACAAAGGACCAACACTGACTCTCTCCTTTGAGTTCATTGTCAAACCCGAGCAAAGAAAGGAGGCAGCATAGTTAGAAGCAGCTGGAATCCATGCGGACAAAAATTGAAGTCACCTATTACATAAATCATGGAGAAAATCTGTCTGACTTGATGGCGTATCATCAGTCAATCAATTGTTCAAAACCAAGCACCAACTAGGGATGGGGATATTCAGAATAACAATAACCTCTTTCAGTAAGGTCAAATCTTGTCATAGCTCAGATGGGCACATCAACCAGTGGATTTGAAACACTTCTTACCCTCAAAAAAAAAAAGAGTATATTTCAAGAAACCTCATAGAAAGACTGATTTGATGTAGTAATAGCACTTAGACTTATATGCTGCTTCATAGGGCTTTACAGCCCTCTCTAAGCAGTTTACAGAGTCAAAGTCATGGTTCCGACTGATGAGCCCAACCGAGCAAGCACTCTTGATCTCTTAATGCAAAACTTTATTGAGTACATCATTTCAGCATAGATGAAAGTAAAACTAGCTCTGGCAAAACTCCCAAACCCCATAGAGTAAAAGCATAGATTTTTCTCTTCTCCCCTGGATTAGGTCACATTGCCTAAGTAGATGGACTAATATTGTTATGAGAAAGTGTCTCTGGGTCTGGCCAGACACCTGGTGAACTGTCCTTGGTTCTCGCGGTCTGCTCTCTTAATCTTTGAAGTTTGCATTCCAATCCTTTCCCTTGCCCCTGAGTTTGTTGGCAAGGTGAGAAGCAATAATTGTTGCAATTAACAAAACATGCTTCGAAATTTGACAGTATCTTGTCCCCAATAATCTGGGTCCTCATTTTACCGACCTCAGAAAGATGAAAGGCTGAGTCAACCTTGAGCCAATCAGGATTGAACTGGTGGCTGTGGGCAGAGTTAGCCTGCAATACTGAAGTCTAACAACTGCGCCACCAGGACTCCTATCTGATCTGATTTGAGAAAATATGCATCAGGTCCAGATGAATCACAAGCATGTACCCAGCAGGAAATGTATGTCTACACATTTGTATATTAAAGAAAGCTGCAATAAACCATGAATATCAAAGGCAGTTACAATCTGATACAATGGCAAGGAAATTGCATTTTTAAAATAAAAATAAACTTTCGCTAAAAGTTCGAAAGAAAAGACTGGTGTCAGGATCTGAAGTTATTTGGATTTAGCTTAATCCATGATTCTCTAGATTTGAGACATCCGTTGAAGCCAAAATTGGATTGGGAGATAAAAAGAAGAGGAGTTATGGACATAGACAAGGAAGGGAAGGATTTTAAGCTAAATGTGAATTAAATCCTGTTCCAGGGAGAGACTCAAGGAAAAGTGTTCTAATCTGAGAGAGGTTTCTCCATTGAAAACTCAAGGGGTCATGCTGGTTTCAAATGCCAGGTCCAGTTCTCTAGGGAATGCTGAGATCTTCAATCTTTTCCCTCCCCACTTTCCACACCCTGGTTTTTGATACTGAAGCCTTGCTTGGATTTCCCTTCCATTTACTCATTGTGCATCCCTGGTAATTGACACATACACATCCCACCTTCTTCCAAATTCAGTCTAGCTTGTAAAAAGCAAATTCCCACCCATTTGCTTTCAGTGGACCTGAGTGTATGAAACAAAGTTCTCACTTTCAACCAAGCAGGTGTTATTCCGCACAGAGATTGCAACTCTGGGCTTTTCACCCACATCTGCCTGGGCCTTAAGGAGGTGGTTAATCAACACAAGATTTGAAACCGATTCATTTCCATCCATGTTTCTTATTTTTTCCCCCTCTCCCCATCTTTTTTTTTTTTTTTCAAAGATGTCTTGAAAGATGAGCTTGGCCTAAAGAATCTCTTTACTTCTTCACTGGCATCACATATACATGCCGGAACCAAAAACTAGAGAGATCTTTCAACGCAACTGCATGAGTCTTGCAAAAGCTGTGGCTAGTTTTAGCTATTTGATGACAGGTGCTTAGTTCATGCTAACATACATTACAGAACACCTCCTGCTTTATAAATACATCTGTTCAGCCTGATCTTGGTATTTCCATCCTTCCTTTCCTTTTTCAGAGTGGCTTTCCAACATATTCTTTCTTTTCTGCATCTCTGGTGTTTTCTGATTTAGTCTAAGATCATCTGCTGTAAATTTTGAGCAGATTTTAGATTAAAACAACCATTGTGACACTTTATTTTCCCCTTAACAAGCACGTGGGCATTCCCAATGAACAAAGGGCAAGGATGGAAGTCATGAGAAGGAAATATATAAATGATCAAGAGATGAATTGCCAAAATGGATGGAATTTGCAGAGGCTTCTTAAAGATCCCTTGATGAAGAGGCAAGGGACAACGCAAAAGAGTGGGAAAAAGTGCATTAATTCTGCTCTAAGATGACTTTCAGAGAGAAGACGGTAGAGGACACAATTCAAAATAGCAAATGGATTTTCTCTTCTTAGCTTGTAAAAGTTGGGAGGGAATATGTGATCCACTCTTTAGCTTCTCGCCTTAATTCTTGTCTATCATGTTTGCAGCTGTCCTCTCTGCCAAAATGTTATTATCTATTATTCTCCTAGCCGGTTCCTTCTTCCCGTCTCTCTCGTATCCCTGATAAGAATGACAAGAGATGGGAATTGAGGATGGGACTCACATTTTCAAGGATACAAAATGCCATTTACATGAGCTGTGAATTTGGATCATTTCTGACGGAGAAGGAGCTGAGGAGGGGCAGAAAGAAAGAGGAGGGAAAGAGAAATCACCCATGGCTCCTTCTCCTGTGGCTAAATTGCAGACCTATTTTCCTTGTAAGATGTGGCAAATTAAAAAGAAAGGGTTTGAAAAAAAGAGAAAAATAAGGATGACATTCACCCACCCCCAATTCTCATTAAAAAAATCTGGTTGCAAAGACGAAACAAACTTCACTACAGCATCTCAAAGTAGCTATGGTGGCTAAACTCATTTACAGTTTGTGCATATGTAGCTGTGGACCTGATTAAGGAAGAATCTGTCATTTTAGGTTCAGAGAAATCTAAGACTTTGCTCAAGGCACTTTATTAAGGTTAGGCGGGGCTGTCTCTTTCTTGGAGTTAGTGGGTATTCAAAACTTTCTTAAAACACTGCAGACTCCAAATGCTTATTTTCTATTTAGTCTGCCTTTGCATAGGAACAATTGGATTCTCATGTTCCACTAGAGGGAATGTGAATCTTTCTCATTGTTCCATGACTGCCATGTGCTTCCCCTCTGGAAGTTGGGATCCACATTCTTCTTTTTAAGGCAGCAGATCTGCAACATGGTCACACTGAAAAACAATTTTGTCCCTCTTTGCAATGCAAAAGCCTGGTCCAGCTGTCAGGGGCAAAGAATCAGGGCCGCACGTTAAGTTCCAGTTAAGAAGACTTGCTGCTCAAGTCTATGCACAAGAATCCAGTCGATTAGTCAGCCCTAAATTGGCGCTAGATAAGAGCTAATGGAATTCAAGGGAAACTGGACTTGGATTGTTTGTGGGAATGTAAAGATTCCAGGCTGATTCCTCTCTTCACTCCACCCCCAAGGCGCTGCCTTTTCTTCCTTTACACCAATGGGTTAAAACATTTTATGTTTCTCATGCCCGAAGTCTATCTGTTTCCAGAGAGATCAATGACTATATTGACAGATTACATTCTGGGTAGAGGGGCTTCCCGTTATGAGAAATATTTTATAATGAACTTAAATACTGCCTTATCTTTGTCAACTATAATTGTGTCATTGATTCAGTGATGTCTAGCAGCCCATGGTTACAGTCCTTGTTTGGACTTAATTGAGGATACAGCTAGAATGGTGTTTTTGTTTAGGAAACACTTTGGGAGCTCTTATTCCAAGTTGCTAAACTGACTTTGGAAATATGTTTTGGTAGAGACTTAGCAAATCAAAGGGTCTGCCTTATTACATGAGTCTCTCTTTCTCCTGCATGGGTGGATTCCGAATCCACCAATGGGTATCCAAAGCCTGCTACCCAATGACAGACTAGGTCCGAAATTTAGCTCCGCCTCCTGGCTTCCTTCCCCAGTTTTTTCCTAGTCTGAAGCCCAAGAACAGCTCTTCCCGGTAGCTCCAGGAAGAAAAGGTTTTTTTAGGTTTAAAGGACTGGTAAACTTTAATTTTTTTAGTTAGCTCTAGTAGTAATTTTTCTTTAGCTATTGGAAATACGAAATTTAGAATTTTTAGTCTGAAAGTTACCTGATTTTTCGACGGGTTTCTTTTGGACCTCCATCCTCGCCCGGGATCGTCAGGAGGCCGCCCAGGCCTGGGGTCTTGGGAGCCACGGGGGGAAATATCCCTGGACTCCCGGACTGCCTCCGGAAGACGACCAGGACCCCACAGGCGTCGAAGGAAGCAAGCCGAGGCTCGATCGTCGACGCAGAAGGGCGAAGGAGCGCCCCTACCAAACGCAAGTGGGGACCCTGGGACGGGGAGGAGGCCGCCGGGGGCGGCAAGTTAGTCAGACCGCTCCAAAACCGGAGCGGGTAGACCGGAGCCCTTTAAAACGAGGCTCCGCGTGGTCGGGAGCACTGAGCTCCGACCGGAAAATCGGCGCGGTGGCCATTTTGATTAGGGGGAGGTCCCAGCCACTGGCGCGAATCGCCATATTGGAAAGGGGGTGGTCCCCGGCCGTCCGCGCCTGGTGATTGGTGCTCTCCGCAAGGCGCAAAAATATCCCCTTGAAGAAGGGGGCAGCGCGGGAACTCTTTGTTCTTCTGTTCTTCCTTCTGGGGCCTAGACCCAGGGAAGTTTTTGGCGGCGGACAGCGAGTGAGCGGAGCCACTGATCTATCACCCTAAGCCGGACGGTTGCGGCCGGAGGGTGAGGAAGGGAGGTTTCCCTTTGTTCCGGAGGTGCGCTGTGTGCGGAGCCCTTCCAGCACCGGCACCAGACAGCACAGGGGGAAGCAGGAAGGCCCAGCAGAGAGGCGGAGGAGTCGCGAGCCGCCGTCCTTCCCCTCGCTAACGTCGCGCAGGCTAGGGAAGGCCTCCCTTAAGCACTGCCGACTCCGGCCTCGCCTGCCTAGCTACCGGGACATAGTCCCTGCTTGAGCATGGCCATGGCTGAGGGCACTCCGGCCCAAGGCTCAGCCCCCCCCCGTCGCCACCACGCCGAACGGAGGAACAGGGGGGGGGGCAAGAAGAAGGCCAAAACGAAGCACCTAACTGAGCCATCGAAGACAGCGGAGCGTCAGGCCATAAGGAGACACCAGGCCTTGGAGAAGGAGTTTGCCAAGGCTCAGCGCAGGGCCATAGGAACAGAGATAACAGACCTGGCACTCCTGGAGACTCCCAGCTCCTTTGGGCCGTCGGAAGCAGAGCAGGGGTCCAGAGAATGGAACCCCAGGGGAGGAACGGATGAAGACCTGTCCCCTATATCGGTGCCCTCATCACCAGCACACTCTGAACCCACAACCAGCCAGGAGGAGGCTGGGCACAGAGGTAGGAAGAGAACGAGGTCGGGTAAGTGTTTTTCTCAACTTCACTCCCTCTTACAAGAAACACTGAAACAGCTCCGATCGTCTAGGAGTGAGTCTCCCCCTCATAAGGCTCGCAAGCCACAGACACACGTCTCCCGGGGGGGGGAATGAACTGTTCCAGGACTCTGACGTGTCTGAGTTTTCTCCACAGGTGTCAGATGAGGAGCAAGGGGAATGGGAAGACGAGGGAGCCGTGCTGTCAGGAAATGAGGAGACAGAACAACAGACAGCACAGGCCCCAGGTCTATTCGACCACACATTATTCCATTCCCTCTTGCCAAAAGTTTGTGCGGCGCTCGACATGCCAGCTAAGACAAAGGAGGTCAGGCCACCCTCCTCAGAGGAGGAGGATGCCAAAGACCCACTAATGTATTCACCGGTGTCAGAGGTAATACAGGTCCCCTGTACCAAGGTCTTCAGGTCATCGGTACGGGCCCAGTGGGCAAACTTGGGGGCCATACCCTCACCTAGCGGTGTGGAAAAGAAGATGTTCAATGTTTGTAACCCCCTGGCATCACTTATAGAGGTGCCACAGGTGGATGAACCACTAATATCTCTGTTTGCTTCCTCAGCCATCCCAGGAGACATGTCAGAGGCAATGAAGGCAGAGGAGAGGAAGACAGAATTCTCCCTCCGCAGAGTTCACCACTCATCAGCCTGGGCTATTAGGGCCGCTTCTACTGCTTCTGTCTTCTCCAGGGCATCGATCAGGTGGCTGCGGGAACTCCAGGCGAGCGTACCGCCAGAACAGGTACGCATACGACAGACCCTGACAAAGCTACGCATGACAGCGGAATTCATGGCGGACGCCACCCTGTATGCCTCACGATATTTGGCCAGAGCCATCGCAGGTACAGTAGCAGATAGGAGACTAGCATGGCTCAAAAATTGGAAAACAGACCTGAAATCCAAATGGCGCCTCGCCACAGTTAAGTATTCAGGATCGAAGCTATTCGGTGCGATCCTGGATCCTTACGTGATTGAGGACAAGACCAAAAGAAAGGTGCTAGCGCATCCCTCGAGGAAGTCAGACAGGGGAGGACAGGAATTCCGCAGACAGGGCCCCCGGCAGAACGGGGGCGGAGAATGGAGGCAGCCCTTTCAGGGAGGACGATCCTGGGACGGGCCCAGAAACGCGCGCACCTTTCCGTACATGCAGGAGCGCGGCCAGGATCGTCCAGCCTCTGGCAGGGGTCAACCTTCCAAACGCTCCTTTAGAGGGGGGGAGGTCGCCCCTACAGACGCTCCAAATGATGCCCAGGACAGCCCCATAGGGGGTCGTCTGACACTGTTCAGCGAAACGTGGCAGACGACCACAACGGACGCCTGGGTCAGGGAGACAGTGTCCCAGGGTCTAGCAATAGAATTTTACTCCACTCCACCAGATCACTTCATAAGGTGCCTGTTGTCACGGAACAGGACCAAGGCGGGTCTTCTGGATCAAGCCATAGATCACCTGAGGGACATAAGAGCCATAGAGGCAGTTCCTCCAGAACAGGAGGGCCGGGGATACTATTCCATCCTGTTCCTGGTACCAAAGTCATCTGGGGATTGGAGAGCCATCCTCGACCTCAAACGTCTCAACCGCTATGTAGTATACAGGAAATTCAAGATGCAGTCCCTCAGATCCATCCTGGCCAGCATTCGGAGAGGAGACATGCTGTCCTCCATAGACCTCACAGAGGCCTATCTACACATCCCGATAAGGCCGGATCACAGAAGGTTTCTCAGATTCTGTTACAGGGGATGACACTACCAGTACATGGCCCTACCATTCGGCCTGTCCTCAGCACCCCGAGTGTTCACGAAGGTACTGGCGGCACTGGGAGCGCATCTACGCATGATTTCGGTAAGGGTCCAATGCTACTTGGACGACATCCTGATCCTGTCGGGCTCACACCAGGCAGCCCTGACAGACATCCAGATCACCATAGACACCCTCCAGACCCATGGCTTCTCAGTAAATCACAAGAAAAGCCAGCTCACTCCATCGAGGAGGCTCCTCCATCTGGGAGCCATCATAGACTCAGAGCAGGGCATGGTATATCTTTCACCGGAGCGTCAGGAGAGTTTACAGAAGCTTGCGCGTCTGGTGGCTCAAAAAAGAGTGGCCACCATAGTACAACTCTCTCAGCTCCTGGGAAAAATGATCTCATGCCTGGGGATTGTTCTGTGGGCAAGGCTCCACTCCAGAAGTCTCCAATGGCTTCTGCTCCCTCACCAGAGACAGAACCAGAGCGCGTCACTCAGGAGAATCAGGGTGCCACCCCAAGTCATAGCATCACTCAGGTGGTGGAGATCAGGCGCTCTCAGCAGGGGCACCCCACTCAGGGAACCCGACAGGATCACCGTCACAACCGACGCAAGTCTGTTCGGGTGGGGGGCCCACTCATTGGACAAGATAGCCCAGGGGAGGTGGAGTCCAGGGGACTTACGTCACAGGATAAATTGGCTCGAGCTGAGGGCCATCCACCTGGCCCTGCGCAAATTCTCAGATCACCTGACAGGAAAGCACGTGCTAGTCCTGACGGACAACGTAACAGCAAAAGCGCACGTAAACAAGCAGGGCAGGACCAGGTCAGTGGCCCTCATGAAGGAGGCAAAGGGGCTGGGTCTTTGGGCAGAACAACACCTAGCCTCACTAAAGGTGGAACACATATCAGGGGAGGCGAACCATCAGGCAGACTCCCTCAGCAGAGCCACGGTAGATCATGCGGAACGGAGACTGGCCCCGGAACTGTTCAGGGACATCTCAGACAGATTCGGTCGGCCCTGCCTGGACCTATTCGCATCACCAACAAACACACAGACTCACCGTTTCTTTTCCAGGTTCCAGACCCGAGGAGCGGAGGGAACGGACGCCCTCAGATGCAGATGGCCTCAGGAGCTACTGTACGCCTTCCCCCCGCCACCTCTAATACAGGCAACCATCCGCAAGCTGATACTAGAACAGGCGGAGGTGATACTAATTGCTCCATACTGGCCGAGGCGTCCGTGGTTTGCAGACTTGGTAGATCTGTCGCTCTCGCCAGTGTGGAAACTCCCTCCGAACCGAGTGGCCCTGAGCCAAGGGAAACTCCAGCATCCAGACCCGCAGTGGCTACAACTAGCCGCTTGGCACTTGAGAGGGAGGGACTGAGTAGGCAGGCCTTCTCAGACCACGTCATCTCGGTCATCCAGGATGCCCGCCGGCCATCCACAAACAGGATCTACGATGCCACCTGGAGAAACTTCTCATCCTGGTGCAGCAGTAAGGGGCTAAGCCCTCTAACAGTCACAATCCCCGACATTCTAGAGTACTTGTGGGATGGCATGGTTAGGGGGCTAGCAACCAACACCATCCGCAGACAGGTAGCAGCTCTACAGACGGTACTGGTCTGTGAGGACCGGGGACCACTGTCACAACATCCTGCGGTAAGCACATTTCTAAAGGGGGCGGCCGTAAGAAGACCACCCGTAGTACACCATTTCCCGTCCTGGGACTTACATAGGGTCCTACAAGCACTAACTGAGGCTCTGTTCGAACCACTGGGAACCAGCTCACTCCATTTTCTGACGCTGAAGGTGGCCTTCCTTGTGGCAATCACCTCGGCGAGACGGATTTCCGAGTTGGGGGCCCTGTCGGTCCGTCCGGACTTGCTCACGTTCGCAGAAGGCAGGGTGACTCTGCGACTGGATCCAACCTTCATTCCCAAGGTCAACACAT
Organism: Bothrops alternatus; assembly: GCA_034064705.1. Lineage (NCBI taxonomy): Eukaryota > Metazoa > Chordata > Lepidosauria > Squamata > Viperidae > Bothrops > Bothrops alternatus. The sequence continues at coordinate 787,902 of JARGCV010000096.1, read as the reverse complement.
GGTTCCACAGAGCTCAGGAAGTCATCCTCCCGGATTTTTGTCCAAATCCCACACACCGTCTGGAGAGACAGTGGCACACACTAGACGTGCGCAGGGCTCTGCGTCATTACGTTAACAGAACAGTATCTTACAGAAGATCGGAGGCGCTTTTCGTCTCCTATCAGCCCTCTTCCAAGGGCCTGAAGGTGTCCTCTTCGACCATTGGAAGATGGATCAGGGCATGCATAGCCAAGGCCTATGAATCATTAGATATACAGGTACCAAGCAACATCACAGCTCACTCCACAAGGAGCGCGGCCACATCGGCAGCTTGGCGCACGCAGGCGCCGCTGGAGGAAATTTGCAGAGCGGCCACGTGGGCCTCTCTGTCCTCTTTTGTTAGAAATTACAAGATTGATCAATTTGCTGCAGCTGAGGGTTCGTTTGGCAGAAGGGCCCTGCAGCAGATAGTGGAGTCCTAGTAAGAGATAGCCTAGACCCCCACCCAGGGGGACTCTTGGGGGCTTGGGTATGTCCCATTGGTGGATTCGGAATCCACCCATGCAGGAGAAGAAGCGTTGTCTTACCTGAACGTCTTTTCTCTGCATGGGGGGATGGAGAATCCACACCCTCCTCTAACTGGTCTAGGCAGGAGTTTTCTCTTACAGGACATTGAAAAGGAGCTACACGGTCCGATCTGATGAGGAGCTTCGCCTGTCAAAAACTGGGGAAGGAAGCCAGGAGGCGGAGCTAAATTTCGGACCTAGTCTGTCATTGGGTAGCAGGCTTTGGATACCCATTGGTGGGTTCTCCATCCCCCCATGCAGAGAAAAGACGTTCAGGTAAGACAACGCTTCCTCTCTCTCCAAAACCCAAGATGACCTGTGTCATCGCTAACAATAGTCTAGGCCGATGTTTCTCAAACTTGGCAGTTTGAAGATGTGTGTGCATCTCAGCTAGCACATTTGGCTTTTTGTTTTGGAATTTTGAGAGGTGAAGTCCACACATAGTTTTCTTCTCCTCTAAAAAGGCCAAAACAATTTATTTCCATCCATACAAAGGTGATTATTACTTTTTTAAAAAATGCAGGGAAGATGAACACACACACACATTTAATCAGATCATTAGTCTTCTTTGAACCACACTTGAGAGAAAGATGGATGAGGAAGGAAGTTGAAAAATTAAGCTTTGTCCATCCTACAGGATATTACTCTATGGAAACAAAATGTCTGCCAGGCACAAGGAAAGCTGCAATGCGGAGATCAAGTTCAGAAATGCGGTATGTCAAACACCCACTGTGCTGCCAGATGGAACAATATATCTCTTCCTCTTCTCCTTGACTTTTCTTCCCTGCATCCTCATCTAACAGAAAATCGACTACTAACATTGGGACCTAACAAGCCAATAAATGCCATGCCACCCAGGTGTATAACATTTCAACTGCAAGTTCCATGAAAGTAGTAGGAAGGGTCTCCAATGGCTTTGAGTGTAGCCAAACCAAGGAAGAGTGCTAGAAGAGATTATTCTAGTTACACCAAGTTGGGAAAATACATTTTATTTCTTGGCTAAAACACGGACTAGAAACAGCTGTTCTTCCTGAATTTGAGGAATTCATTTCTGGCTTAGGGAAGCACATTGTAACTTTTGTGTGAACCTGAAGACTTATGAAGGAAGTCTCAGTGCAAGGCACAACAATTTGCTCAGAGAAATCTCTAGGGGGAAAGACTATCTCATAGCCTTGATGCAATAAGAGAAGAGGAAATGGGGAGATAAGGCCCAGTCTCCGCTTCAAATATGATTGCTCGGGGCATAGGGGAGGAGAAGCAACTAACAGTGAAATACATTTATTAGTAGCCTGCTCATCCATTTCACAACCTGTCACTGTTGCTGATGAGACTGGATGCTGACTGTATGTTCAAGACCATAGAGAGAATTTGTTGATACTCAGTAGGGGAATGATCTTTATAAGGAGCCAACACAATTCTGGACTTCATCAAACGTGATAAAGATCACAAACTTAATATCTTTTGACTTGATTCCAGTCATCTAAAGATGAGCAGGAACTCTGATTTCTGATGGAACAGAATATTTATAGCTCAGGGTTGAACTGTGGGGTCCTTGGTGCTCTCAGAGCTTGGTGGTTTTCTGGAAGATGTTTCATTACTCAACTAGGTAACGTCACCAATTCTAGAAAGGAGTGGGGTTTGAGGAGGAGAAGGGGGAGGAAAACTGTGGGGTCCTTGGTGCTCTCTGAGCTTGCTTGTTTTCGTGAAGACATTTTATTATCCAACTAGGTAACATCATCAGTGCTAGAAGGGAGTGGAGTTGGAGTTGGAGTTGGAGTTGGAGGAGGAGGAGGAGGAGGAGGAGGAGGAGGAGGAGGAGGAGGAGGAGGAGGAGGAGGAAAAGGACTGTGGGGTCCTTGATGCTCTCTGAGCTTGCTTGTTTTTTTGCAGACATTTCATTATCCAACTAGGTAACATCATCAGTGCTAGAAGGGAGTGGAGTTGGAGGAGGAGGAGGAGGAGGAGGAGGAGGAGGAGGAGGAGGAGGAGGAGGAAAAGGACTGTGGGGTCCTTGATGCTTTCTGAGCTTGCTTGTTTTCTTGCAGACATTTCATTATCCAACTAGGTAACATCATCAGTGCTAGAAAGGAATGGTGTTGGCAACTGATGTTGCTTAGTTGGGTAAAGAAACATCTGCAAGAAAACAACAAAGCTCAGAAAATACCAGAGACCCCCCCCACTCTGATTTCCCTGTAGTGTAAAATATAGTGGTTCAAGGACAGTCAAGAATTGGAGAGTGGAAAGCATAGTAGATGGGCTAAATTCATTCTGAAGATGGGATAGTAAATGAGATGTCCAGGTGGGTTGGAAGAACTCAGGGGTGAAGCATCAAGTAGCATGAATTGGACATTTGCATCAGATCAGCAAGATGGTAAAGGAAACCAGGGCAGAGAAGCTGCATTTAAGCCTTATGATTGGACTGTTTTCAATCTGTGATAGGTTTGGTTGCAGAAGAAGAGGATTCATACACCGAGTTTATTCCAAGGGTCAGCCTGAAAGCTCAACTTTTGCAACTCCACATAGAATGAAGAGGAATCAGAGAAGGAGCAAAAGAACAAGGTGACTGCAATGTACTCCCTTCCCCATTCATTTATTCTGAGCATTTCCCCCTTCATGTTCCCTCTTGAGTTACTTCTTCCTTTGCCACCTTGCCGTAGAAGTTGACAGGTCCTTTTATCTCATTTTCCTGATATTTTACAACCTTAGCTCTCTTGCAATGAATCCCCATTTTGGTTCTCCCAGACACATTTTATCACAATCATCCTTCACACTATGCAAGAATACTTCCATTACCGGTCCCAGAAGTAATTTGTATGAATTAATTCCTCAATTTCCAGTGAAGCCATATGCACACAAATACCGCTGAGAAAGAGACAGAAGGGACTCAATAAAAGAACTCAATCCAAAATTGAGTGGACGTTGCCTATAGCGCCACAAAAAGGGGGGAGGCTCAGAAGAATATCTGGGAGCCAAACAACCTAGATAATCATATACATGTGATTCCTCTCTATGTCTCTCTGGAGGCCTTCAAGTGAAAGGATGAATTACATGTTTTCCAGCTCTCCTATCCCAAAACAAATGGTGTGTCAGAGAGATGGAATGCCATAACTTTAACTGTATTTTATTATTTCAAGCAAGCTGCTTGGGGGAACTTTTTATGGACAAAAAAATAGTTCCACAAACATAATGTTTGGGATGGGAATGGGGTTAAAGAAAAAGGCTTACAAATGAAGAGTCGATTTTGGGTAACTTTTAATCTATCAACCACTTTTGTATACTGACTAGAATCCCAGTCTGTGAGTTGGGCAGTCCTATAAAACTATTTAATAAATAAAAATCTAGACTGGCAGGGAAGGTCATGTTGTGGGTGTTGTCTATAAAGAGACATCATCTGACGGGACTCAAAATAAACCCATGGGTATTGCAATCCAGAGACAGATGCAATTATCCCAGGTTTCCATGGACTTCAAAAGAAGCAGTTGCATCATGGATGAAGTGGGATCTTGACTCTTTTTGATCTGCTTTTTTGAACAAAAGAGAAACAGTGTTCTAAATCTCTACTGGCTCTTGAGTCAGACTCTAATAAGTACAAGAGTAGTAGCAGATGAAGAACCACACATACAATAAGAACAGGAGAAAAACTGACTCTTATTGACTCTCTCTTATTGGTATCATTATTATGATTATGATTACTCTGTTGCTTTGCACGTACACAGAGAGCTTCTGCACAGAGAGAAATTCTTTGTGTGTCTAATCACACTTGGCCAAAAATATTCCATATTTTCTATTCTATTCTATTCTATTCTATTCTATTCTATTCTATTCTATTCTATTCTATTCTATTCTATTCTATTCTATGGTTCTATTCTATTAAGTTTTATTCTGAATTCTATTCTATTCTATTCTGAGTTCTGTTCTGAGTTCTATTCTGTTCTATTCTGAGTTCTATTCTATTCTAATTCTATACTAATTCTAATTCTATTCTATTCTAATCTGAGTTCTATTCTAATCTGAGTTCTATTCTATTCTGAGTTCTATTCTGAGTTCTATTCTATTCTAATCTGAGTTCTATTCTATTCTGAATTCTATTCTATTCTATTTTGTTCTGTTCTATTCTATTCTATAGTTCTATTCTATTAAGTTTTATTCTGAATTCTATTCTATTCTATTCTGAGTTCTGTTCTGAGTTCTATTCTGTTCTATTCTGAGTTCTATTCTATTCTGATTCTATACTAATTCTAATTCTATTCTATTCTATTCTAATCTGAGTTCTATTCTATTCTGAGTTCTATTCTGAGTTCTATTCTATTCTGAGTTCTATTCTATTCTATTCTGTTCTGTTCTATTCTAAGTTCTATTCTATTCTGAGTTCTATTCTATTCTGAATTCTATTCTGAATTCTATTCTGAGTTCTATTCTATTCTATTAATCTGAGTTCTATTCCATTCCATATTCCATATTCCATATTCCATATTCCATATTCCATCCCATCCCATCCTATCCTATAGTTTGATTGGAAAAAAAGGATTTAGTGAAGAAAAGATGAAGGTAAGGAAAGTTTTTCTTCTCAAACATTCTCATTTCTATTAAACTGGGGAAAAAAACACCCTTTCTTGTATTAGTATTCTGCTCAGGCCAAAGAACCACTGAAATGGAACCTGGATACTTTAAGAGACACCAAAATATAATTATATCACTACCCCTATAATATAATGGCATTTTTCCAAGCACCATGATTTCCAAATTATCTCAGAAATAGTAGAAAGAACGATTCAATGTATGTGAAAAAATAGGCGTTAAAGCCCTTCATGTATCTTAAGCAAGTACTCAGATTATATCAAGCGATGACAGGAAAGGACAAGAATTACATTATTAAATTTGTTTTTTTTTTAATTTATTTGCCCAATTTCAATACCTCCCATCTCACTCACAGAGAGTAAATGTACTTGCAAACCACAAATGTGGCTTTGTTTGATCTATTGTCTCTAATGAGAATGTGAAAAGTCCTCCAAAGGAATTTAATATCATTGAAAACTTTTTGGTTGCTGTCCAAAGATCTCAGACACTTCCTTGAAAATCTTCCAAAAGTACTTTGAAAAGAGAGGTCAGGAATGTTTCTTTTTTTTTTTTTCCCTCATTCCTTCTGTTAGTTCTCTCTACTTCCAGTTAACCTAACATTTCATTCCTTTGGTCATGTGCAGGGGTAGGCAACCTTGGCTCTTTTATGACTTGTGGACTTCAACACCCAGAATTCCTGAACCAGCCATGCTGACTCAGGAATTCTGGGAGTTGAAGTCCACGAGTCATAAAAGAGCCAAGGTTGCCTACCCCTGTTCATGGGGAACCAGTTCTGATAGCTAAAGTTGAATCAGAACATGTAACAAATTGTAGTCTGAGGCTCCATAGAGCCAAATTCTTAGGGGGATTAAGCAGGTTATGGAAAGGGTAAAACACAGAAGGACCTTTCTATAGACAGGTACTCCTTGACTTACAATCATTTGTATAGTGACCGTTTGAAGTTACATTGGCACTGAAAAAGTGACTTATGACTATTTTTCACACTGAAGACCGTTGCAGCATCCCTATGGACATGTCATCAAAATTTGGATGCTTGGCAACTGACATGTACTTATGAATGTTGCAGTGTCCCAGAATCATGTGATCCCCTTTCGTGATCTTCTTTAATGGACTTGACCAGGACTGAACAAGGAGACTTTGTTTATATAGGATAGATATGGAAGAAGATAACATTTGTTATGGTTTAAGACAGGGGTAGGCCACCTGGGCTCTTTTTATGGACTTCAACTCCCAGAATTCCTGAGCCAGCCTGGCTCAGCATGGAAACCTCTCCCTTTCCCCTCAGCATGGCTGGCTCAGGAATTCTGGGAATTGAAGTCCATGAGTCATAAAAGAACCAAGGTTGCCTACTCCTGGGTTAAGAGAAGGTTAAAAATTGTTTATACTTGTGATGAAGGGGGAAATTATTTCTTTATGCATTTTTTTCTTCTTCTTTACTATATTCTTATTTTTTTCCTTTTCTGCATTTTCCTTTTTTCTTTAGTTTATATTATGTTTTTTTAATTATAGTGTTTAATAAAATTACAGTTGAAAAGGTAATACAGAAGAACAGTTGGTTCTATATATAGGCTCTTGATAGCAATCTCCTAAGGGGGAAAGTGTATCTCGGTTATGCAAACTCACAGGAGAGACAAGTGGCTTGTAATTTATTTCTTTTGCTCCAGCTTTGTACAAATCATTAATCACATGAAAGTCTAGGCACTACTCAAAGCAGATGGTCAAGTCACCCGAAAGAGAAGCAGATTTTTTCATATATATATTTTTTTCTTTCGCCAACACAATTCACCCTTTTAGTTTCCAGGTTCTGACCAAAGAACATCCAGTATCTCCTCTGTTGCTCAACCTAGAGAATGAAAGTATCCCCCAAAGACACAAATCAAATAAATCCCCTTCACTCAGTTGTCATTTTGTGGGACCAAGGAAGCATGCCTTCCCCAAATATCTATGGAGACTCTCAACCATCCAAATCATGGTTGTCCCAAAGTTGCTTTTCCAAAATACAACTGGACTTTGTTTTTCTTTGAAGATATTTTGTTTCTCATCCAAGAAGCTTCTTTAGTTCTCTCTCTTGTTCAGAACTGAAGAAGCTTCTTGAATGAGCAGCAAAATGTCTTCAAGGAAAAAAACCAAGAAAGTCCAATTGCCTTTTGAAAAATACATTTGGGATAATCATGCCTTCCCTCTTGTACTATCTAGATTAGAATAACACCACTTTGGCCTAATGATTAAAGTGCTTGCCTAGAAACCAGGAGACCGTGAGTTCCAGTCCTACCTGAGGCATGAAAGTTGGCTGGGTGACTTTGGACCAATCACCAGGGTGCACTGTGAGTTCTAGTCCCACTTTTGGAGTCAAGCTATTCTCCAAAGCACCTGAAGGCAGGACAAGAAGCAACGGATGGAAACTAACCAGAAAGAGAAGCAACCTAGAACTAAGGAGAAACTTCCTGACAGTTAGAACAATTAACCAGTGGAACAACCTGCCTCCAGAAGCGGTGAATGCTCCAACACTGGACGTTTTTAAGAAGAGACTGGACAGCCATTTGTCCAAAATGGTATAGGGTTTCCTGCCTGAGCAAGGGGTTGCACTAGATGACCTTGGACCCTTCCAACTTTATTATTATTAAGAATACCTGGAATTAAAATACATGTTTGCTGTATTGTTGACCCAGCTAAACTTGTGTGAATTTAGCCCCTCTTATATAAATTAAACATCATGACATTTCTTAAGCTTTAAAGCAACTCTTCATTCTTCCTATTATCTTATGCAAACCACAATCAATATTTTGAATTCTCTCTCCCATCACAATCTGCATTTCTAGCTTTTTGCTTTTCTTTGTTTGAAAAAGTACCTTTTAGACTTCAGGTTTTCTGATGTTCTTCTTTGTGTGGCATGACATGTTTGTACAAGGAGGGGATAAAGAAGAAAAAAGGCAGTCGGTACATTAATACCCTGAGATGAAATATAGCTTTGTCTAAATATGTTCACAGTAATTCAGAATGCATTTGAAGTGATTTTGGATTCTAAAGCCTGCGTAGTATTTCATTTAGAGCTGTGTCTATCAAGTACACAATTCAGTGCCTTCGTTGTTTTCCTTGCCCTTCCTTTGCCTTGATTATTATGTCTAAGATGTTGGATCAGAAACAAAAGTACAAAAATATCACCAGAGCTGCACAAAACTTCAAGTCTTGAAGTCAACACTAGAGCTGAGCAATGAAGGTGGCTTTAATTGAGAATCTGCAGTGCCAAATTTCAAAGATTGGAGCCTTTACTGGAGAGTTTAAGTCAGCGGTTCTCAACCTATGGGTCAAACGACCGTTTCGCGGGGGTCGCCGACACGGCAGTCCGCCATTTTTGTTTTTTTAATTTTATTTTTATTTATTTATATTTTTTTCATCGCGCGTGCCCCGCGCAGGCGCGGACCGGGCTGTCGCGCGCGCGCCACGCATGCGCGGATCGGCTCGTCGCGGTCCGCCATTTTGTTTTTTTATTTTGTTTTTCATCGCGCGTGCCCCACGCATGCGCGGATCAGGCCGTCGCGCACGTGCCGTGCATGCACGGATCAGGCCGTCGCAGTCCGCCATTTTGTTTTTTTATTTTATTTTTATTCTATTTTTTTATTTTTTTTGTCGGGCCGTTGCGCATGCGCCGCGCATGCGCGGATCGGGCCGTCGTGGTCCGCCATTATTTTTTTACGTCGCACGCGCCCCGCGCATGCGTGGATCGGCCCGTTGCGCGCACGCACGCCCGGGTCAGGGTCGCGGTGTGCATGGGTGGCGCAAGTGGGGTCTCAACCTGAAAAAGGTTGAGAACCACTGGTTTAAGTCATAATTTCAGCCTCAGTTGTCTTCCTACACTGCATGTTGCTGCTCCACAGATTTTTTTACTTTTTGAAAAAACAACAACAAAGGGACACAACAACAACAACCTTTAAGTTTTCCTCATGGTAATTGATTGGCTGGAATTTTCTAGACCAGTAGTGCAAGCAGGATGAAGCAGCTTTACTCCTGAGTAGTAACTGATACAATAGATCATCGTGATGTGGAAATAGCTACAGGGCACAATATTAATTTGCAGGATTAAAAGATGTCAATATTCACACCATGCTTTTTTCAGCATGAGAGGTTTTTAGATTTCCTTTTCTGCCAAACGTTCATTGCACCCAGACACAAATCCATATCAGGAACCATTTTAGCTCAACATTAGACCAGCATTGCTGTGTTCCAGTCATAATATAGTCCCAGTCTTTGCATAGGGTCAAGAAAACTCTCTGCAATCTAGAGGAGCTGCTTGGACATTACCCCTGAATTGTATCTGAAGAGGGATGAGAGGGAAGAAAGGGGAGGAGAGAAAGAAGAGTAAAGGAGGGGAGAAGGAAGTAGGAAGGTTGGAGGACAAGAGGAGAAGTGGGGAGAAAGGGGAGGAGAGTGATGAAGGAAAGAGAAGAGGAGAGGAAGAAGAGGGAAGTAGGGAAGAGAAGAAAGGGAGAAAGAAGGTAGAGAAGAAGGAGTGTGGATACAGTGAAAGGAGAAATGGGCGAGCAACACCAAAAGTCATGTGTATGTATTTATTTCATTTTATTAAAAGTACCTTATATGTGAATGTAAAAAGAATGTATGTTAACATCTGATAAATATTACGATATATGTATGGGGGAGAGTTTGGAAAAATTAAAAAATATTTAAAAAAAAAGAAAACTCTCTATGATCTGTCTAATCTGGACAAAGTACAGTGGCTGGGAGGCAGTTATAATTTTAGCACTGATGATGTTACCTAATTTGGGTCATGAAACATCTGCAAGAAAACAACCAAGCTCAGAGAGCACCAAGGATCCCACAGCTGTCCTCATCCTGAAGTCTACAAACCTCACTCCCTTCTTGTACTGATGATGTTACCTAATTTGGGTCATGAAACATCTGAAAGAAAATAACTACGGTCAGAAAGCACCAAGGACCCCACAGTCCTCCTCCTCCTCCTCCTCCTCCTCCTCCTCCTCCTCCTCCTCCTCCTCCTCCTCCTCCTCCTCTCCTCCTTCTCCTCTACTCAAAACCCACTTTTCTATCATGGATAATATTACCAAGTTGGGTCATGAAACATCTGCAAGAAAACAACCAAGCTCAGAGAGCACCAAGGATCCCACAGCTGTCTCCTCCTCCTGAAGTCTACAAACCCCACTCCCTTCTTGTACTGATGATGTTACTAAGTTGGGTAATGAAATATCTGCAAGAAAACAACCAAGCTCAGAGAGCACCAAGGACATACAGTCCTCCTCCTCCTTGGAGTACTGTGTACAGTTCTGGTCACCGCACCTCAAGAAGGATATAATGGAACTGGAAAAGGTGCAAAAAAGGGCAACAAGAATGATCAAGGAAATGGAGCGCCTCCCTTATGAAACCAGATTGCAACGCCTTGGTCTCTTCAGCCTTGAAAGACGGCGTTTAAGGGGTGACTTGATCGAAGTGTATAAAATCATGCATGGGATAGAAAATGTGGATAGAGAAAAATTCTTTTCTCTATCACACAATACCAGGACAAGGGGGCACTCCCTAAAGCTTATAGCTAAGAAAGTGAGGACAAATAAAGGGAAATATTTCTTCACCCAGAGGGTCGTTGATTTATGGAATTCACTTCCTGAAGGGGTCGTGACAGCTGTCAGCCTTGACAGCTTCAAGGCAGGGCTAGATAGATTCATGGATGCAAAGTGTATCGGTGGTTATTAAAACGGATGTCCATGTGCCGCCTCTATGTTGGTTGAGGCAGGCAGGACTCCCTTGAGTACCATTTGTTTGGGGGTCAAGGGAAAGGGAGGGTTTTGCCCTCTCTTTCTGCTCAAGATCCCCATGTACATTTGGTGGGCCACTGTGTGACACAGAATGCTGGACTCGATGGGCTTTGGCCTGATTCAGCATGGCTCTTCTTCTGTTCTTATGTTCTTATGTCCTCCCTTCCTCCTTCTCCTCCACTACACAAACCTCTATCTTTCTAGCACTGATGCTATTACCTAGTTGGGTAATGAAACATCTGCAAGAAAACAGCAAAGCTCAAACTACTGAATATAAACACGGAGCAAGTCACACACACTAGCACTGATGATGTTACCTAGTTGGGCAATGAAATGTCTGCAAGAAAACAACCATGCTCAAATAGCACCAAGGACCCCTCAGTCATAATTCTTGGCAACAATTCTGCTAGGCAATGCTCTCTAAAAGTGAGCCAGGATCTTATGATGTCCCCCCCAAAAAAGTGCAAGTTGCAATGCACATAAAGTAACTTAATTTGTGTCTCAAGGTCCATCTGGCTTTTGTTTTCCGTTTTTACCTAATTCATCTATTTCATGAATTAACATGCCTTTCTTTGACTAATTCTGCAAAGCTTTGCAAGTAAAGGCTCACTCTGGATCCATCTCATCCTTCCCCACCATCACATTCCCCATCTGTTTGCCCAAAACATCAATAATAGTTATGTTATTCTTGTTAAAATCTCCACATTTTTCTAAAGTCGATTAAATCTGCTGCTTCATTTCATGGACATAATTAATAATCACAATAATAGCTGCATTTTCGCTGAAGTCCTCCATCTGTGAATATTGTATTTTATGGATATTTTCACAAAGATAAACTTGATGCTAATTTCAGAGGAAAGTGGAGGGAGGAGAAGCCATAAGCTATGATGGTATTCCAAAAGTCTTACCATCATTACTTCAGCAAATATGTTCCAACTCACAAATATAATCTCCCCAAGATATTTAAAAGCTAATCCATCTGATATTATCAAAACGTCTGTGATCCAAAAAGCCTAGTTACTCCGGTTTATTATGTGCCTTACAAATTAGCTCCATTCCAGTGGCATACGAGTAGGCTTCCTCTACAGTTAGAAACTGACTCTCCCTAGAAATACCCAAACAACAAGACCGTTGCTTCACGATAGTAGTGTTGGTTGGTTATATTGCTAATATGGACAATAAATTCTGCAGAGACGAAGTAACAAGAAAGGAAGAGCAACATAAATAGGAGACAAAGGCTGCTCCTCTACAATGGAAGTCTACACTGGATACTCTCTAAGGTAGAGAACAAAAATAGGAACTTGCAGAAATATGTAAAGTATGCAAGATGTATGTATGTGGAGATTCTTGGTCATCCAAGTCATGGTCATCTCAAAGTTGCTTCCCCCCCCCAAAAAAAAGGCAACTGGGCTACTTTATTTTTCCCTGAGGAAGAAGAAAACATTTTGCCTCTCATTCAAGAAGCTTCCTCAGTTCTGATGCTAGGGGCATGGAATGATAGGTACTGACAGTTGAGACAAAATGGTGGGGGATGGAAGGATAGATTCTGATAGGATGAGGGGTGGATGGGATGGAATGGAAAGATTGTATTTCTTTGCAGTCGTCTGGTCATTAGCACATTCCCTGAGAGTTTTTGAGGCCACTTGGGGGTTTATCTTTGCCCTCAGGGTCACCTGGATCAGAGTGCCATTGTTGTGGAATCTTCTTGGAACTGCTGGGAAGGCTGCATTGTAGACTGGAGATACCATGTAAGCCGTACCCCGAACGTAAGACGTATATCTTACTTTCGGGGAAACACGGCCTAGCGCGATGGGAAGCGGCGGGGCGAAGTAGCGGGCGTCGCTGCCGTGGGGGAAGGAGCCGGTGGAGGCGATGGGGCTGGCGTGGCGGGGGGGAGCAGAATCCAGAGCTTTGCGCCGCTCCCCTCCCCTCCCTTCCCCGCCCTGCCGCCGCCGCCGCTCACTCACTCGCCCCGCCGCAGGGGGACGAGGGGAGGCGCACTGGGAACCTCTCCTTGGCGCAGGGAGCTTCCTTCTGGCTGGTCGCCTCCCCGCCCTTCCCTGCCCCGCCGCCGCCGCCGCTCACTCACTCACCCCGCCGCAGGGGGACGAGGGGAGGCGCACCGGGAACCTCTCCCAGCCAGAAGGAAGCTCCCTGCGCCAAGGAGAGGTTCCCGGTGCACCTCCCCTCGTCCCCCTGCGGCGGGGTGAGTGAGTGAGCAGCGGCGGCGGCGGCGGGGCAGGGAAGGGCGGGGAGGCGAGCAGCGCAAAGCTCTGGATTCCGCTCCCCCCCGCCACGCCAGCCCCATCGCCTCACTTATCCGCCGCTTCGCTCGCGCTCCCAAGAAAGGGAGGTTGGTCGCCGGAAAAGGGAGCGCGAGCAAAGCGGCGGGTGAGTGAGGCGATGGGGCTGGCGTGGCGGGGCGGGGAGCGGAATCCAGAGCTTTGCGCCGCTCGCCTCCCCGCCCTTCCCCGCCGCCGCCGCCGCCGCTCACTCACCCCGCCGCAGGCGGATGAGGGGAGGCGCACCGGGAACCTCTCCCAGCCAGAAGGAAGCTCCCTGCGCCAAGGAGAGGTTCCCGGTGCGCCTCCCCTCGTCCCCCAGGCCATCCGCATCTCGCCGCCGTCCCCGCGGACCAGTCCGGGCAGCAGAGCGCGCGGGACCGGCGCGGGTCTGGGGCGGCGCGCAGGCCTGCTCTGGGCTGGCGGCGGCGGCGGCGGCGGCGGGGCGGGGCGGGGCGGGGAAGGGAGGGGAGGGGAGCGCCGGCCGCCCCTGCCACACAGGCAAAGCTTCGTGGCACCCGCCGCCCCCGCCTTCGAAGCGTACGTAGAAAAGGTGCGGGTGAAATCTTTCCATTCCCGGGGGGGAAGCCACCGCCGCCACCGTCACCACAGCTCGACGCCCCCATGTGAGAAGCAGGGAAGAACTGGAGGGGAAGCAGAGGCGCAAGGAGGGGGGGAGAGAGAGAAAACAACGCACTTACGCGTCTCACCAGGGATCCATTTGGGAAGATCTACCTTCCCAAACCGCAGCCCAAGACGCCGTAATCGCACTAACTGCCTTGGTCCCTCTCTCCCGGCATTAAACAGCTCTAGCAGCTCCGTTGGTAGACAGTTAAGATTATATATGATGTAAATATATTGTGGGTATGTCAGCTCCCCCAAACCATAAAACTTAGTTTAATGACACCACGTGCTCCGCGAGAGCCATTCAGGGCTTTTGCTTTGGGCAATCCACATAAATAACCTTCAAAAGTTTTAAACTGCTAAATTCAGTCAGAAGCCAGGGGTATTTTTGCTATAATGTTCTCAGGGAAAGTAAAAGCTTTGGCTGAACTTGATGTCTGTCATTCCCCACTCCCTTTCTTGTTTGGAGGCTTTTTTAAAAGTTCCCACTGTGTTGACATGGATGGCTATGAAAGGTAAGCGATGTTTCATTTCCTTCTCGGCTTTTGAAAAATTCTTTAGGCAGTGTATCTCCGGCTGGTTCGCCTTTACGGTAATTGAAAAGTTGGGAGCTGGTGCTGTGGGCTTACAAATTCTCCCTCTTCCTCCCCACCACTCTCCTTACGATAAAACAAAAGTACATCTGATTTTGTTAACCCTAACTTGTCAAGTTCAGTTATTCCTTGGCACATTTCCGACCAAATGAGAAGGAGGTGCCTTGGTTTGTGGAGTTGAGGGGATGTTGTAATGCACCCCACTTGAACTGGCCGTAAGCATTTTGTGAGTGAAAAAGTGGAGAGCGGAATGGCTAAAAAGCGCAAGATTGGATGTGGTCGGCAACCCATGAGAAATATGGGCCAATGATTCGGTGAATACAATACTGTTCAGGTTGTTAGGTAATAAATGTTCGACAATTTTTTTCCAATATAAGCCGTTCCCCGAAAGTAAAACGTAGTGGGGGTTTTGGGGATAAAAAGAAAGTAAGACGCTGTCTTACTTTTGGGGAACCACGTAGGTGGTGTCTTATTCCTCCCCCTCTGTTGAGGGAGGGGTGATCAATTGTGACACAGATGGATTCTTTTACTCCTCCTTTCAAACCAATGGCCCTCTTATCCAAAATGTGGATTTTGCAAGATGTAAATAATGCTGCATTTTTCACCAACTCTTACACGAATCCTGGACTCATCCCAAAAGTGAAAGATAGGACACACATGAGTTTGTAATGCATGTAAAGTGGAAAGCACCAATTTTCCACAGGGGGGCAGATAAGGGGATGGGTTGGTTGGTTGGTTGAGTTGGTGATAACTTCTACTCTTTAGTAAGCCTCATCAAATACAATATACCTACAGTGACCATATGCTTTTTATTTCATTATTCATTTACTTGGTTTTGCTCTTGAATTTTCCGTTGTCAAGCAAAGGTATAAACTTAAAACCACATTGTTGTCCTTATGAACCACTTTCAGAATTGCCTTTTTTTTCAAGGTTGTCCTTTATTTTTTTCTCAAGGTTGACCTTAATTTTGTTTTTCCAAGAAAAGATGGTCAATGTACGTATATATGCCTTAAATACAACAGAGCAGGAACTGAAGAGGGTTATTACCTCTTGTTCTGCTTGCAAAGTTTTGCTATACATTTAGTTGGCTGCTTCAACAATTCCCCCTAACTCATGCAACCTTCCCATCTCAGAACATGGACGGGTAATCATTTGGATATCATTTCGGTTCCACTGCAGATGGAACTGGATATTACCCAAGAAAGAAGGGTAGGTTGTAGAGGGAAGATTTTAAAGAAAGGAAGTAAATAGAGTAGAAAAAGGAGAGAATGGACAGAGGGGAGATATATATCCAGCTATATGCCCCATAAATATACAAGTTTTGTCGATAGCTGAGAAACAAGAGATTTGGTCTCGCCTTATTTACGAAACAGCCTGAAACCTAGTTTGATGTCTTTTAAGAATCTTGCTACAAATGTGAAGGGCTTTAAGTCTGTATCTTTCTTAACATCAGAATAAAGTGGCACTTCAGAGAAGGAATTTGTATATCTGGGGAAAAGGGAGAACAAGAGTTATGCAGAGGACGTATCTCATCTGAGATACCTTGACAAGTACCAGCAGCATCACAATTTCTGACACATTATTAACACTTTCCGTTGACAGCCAAGTAATGTTTTGTGACTAGGAAGCTGTTCTAACTTTGGCTCCGTCTCATCCCCCACCTTGTTAAAATATTTAGGCTGTGATTCTGCTTATTTGCATAGTTAATTTTGCTTCTGTTTACAAACACAAATTACTTTTATGCAATTACTTTCTGCGTGGGCACGAACTTTATTCACTTCAGTGATTTTAATAGTATGGAGCGTGACTGCTTATGACCACATGACCCTCCACCTGTAATCACAGTATTACCTCCATGTATTAGTTACTAAGAGTTACCTTATAATCACTTGTGGAAAAAGTTCACAGGAGAAACAATCAAGGAAAGGGTCAGCAAAAGGAAATTGAGAAGCTACTGAAAATTATTCAAGTATATGATGAAGTAGAACAACGCACTCCAATGTAGCTGCACCTAATCATGTGGCCGGAAATTATATCAAGATCCTTCCATGTTTTCAGTCTTCCCACATATACATTTCCATACTCTAGATATATACAGCACAACCCAAATTGTACTGTCAAAGGAGACCTGGCCAATAACAGAATAACAGAATTGGAAGAGACTTTGGAGGTTTTCTAGTCCAGCCCTCTGCTCAAACTAGAGACCCTATACCAAGGGTCTTCAAATTTGGCTCTTTTATGACTTGTGGACTTCAACTCCCAGAATTCCTCAGCCAGGCACGCTGGCTGAGGAATTCTGGGAGTTGAAGTCCACAAGTCATAAAAGAGCCAAATTTGAAGGCCCCTGCCCTATACAATTTCAGACAAATGTTTGTCCAATCTCTTCATAAAAACCACCAGTGATGGAACACTGGTAACTTTTGGAAGCAATCCATTCCACTGATTAATTGTTCTAACTGTCAGAAAAAAATCTCCTTGGTTCCAGGTTGCTTCTCTCCTTGATTAGTTTCCACCCATTGCTTTTTGTCCTGCCTTCCGATGCTTTGGAGAATAGGTTGACCTCCCCTCTCCCTCCCCCAGGTCCTTTGTGGCAATGATGAAAACCAAAATACTTAACTACCACTCAGAGTTGCTTTTCGGAATGAGATGGGCAGCGTATGAATTTAATAAATAAATAACAAAAAGGCAGTTGTAGGGTTGAGAGGTTCAATGGTTGACTGAAACATAATTCCAACAGGACAACAAGCATGCAACCATTATGCCACACAGCTAGTTTCTACTTTAGTAGACATTGGTGCTAAGTAAGGCTCATAACTGAAGGAAGGTGGCAGTCCCTATACTTTTGTCTGCCTTTGCTACTTACTTAGCCTCTTTCTGGAACCAGAAGGTTCTTACTTGGGACTACCTAATACCTCCTCTGCCCCAATCGCATCCTTGCTGACCTCCTATTCTCTCATTCACATGGCACAAAGTGGAATTGGCTATGTTAGAAAAACACAGATACCACATAGATGGTTTGATTTTACAGAACTGCAATAGCTAATGTCAAATTACTTTTCAGTAAATGCTAAGAACCACTAATTGTTGTTATTTCCAAAGACATCATCATCATCATCATCATTAATTATTATTATTATTATTATTAATTATTATTGATTATCGCACAGTCAGCCAGATGTTCAGAATGGATTTGGCATTTTTGTCTACCTATTGAGTCCTTACCAAGGACCTGGCATAGGCAGATGTGGATGTTTGATGGTATTACAGATATACTGTCGCAGGATGGAAGCAGTTCCTAGTAAGGCCGCCTTTTACAATTGACTGATGGCGAATTTGTCAATGCCCATGATGTTCAAATGGTGCTCCAGTTGTTTTGGGATTGCATCCAAGGCACCTATTACTATTGGTACCGGTACTACCCTTGCTTGCCTTTGCCACAGTCTTTCTATATTATTATTATTATTATTATTATTATTATTATTATTGTTGTTGTTGTTGTTGTTGTTGTTGTTGTTGTTGTTGTTGAAGAAGCAGCAATACAAATCAACAAAGAATACTGGAAGAAAGCATTTCTTTTGTTTCAGGCAACATTATTCTTTCAATTAGAGGGACAGAAAAGAATGCACAACCACTAAGTAGGGGGAAAAAAATCATAATACTTACAAAAATTGGCAGCCATTCCAAGTGGTCCTAAGTGGTCATTTAAAGCCTGGTAAAGCAGAGTGGTAAACTCAGGGCAGTAAATAGCTACACTCCACTGGAAGTAATTACTTAAGTACCACTGTGGAGGTGTGAGAAAGGAAGCCGCATGCAACTCTGATGAACACAGGGAAAGCAACCCAGGAACTGAGTGGTTGCCTGCAGGTGAATTGTGACAATCAAGAAACAAGCAACACAAAAAGCTGGATCGAAGACTCCAAGGGTGCAGTTACTGCAAAGTGGACCTGGTTTCTCCAGAATGAATACATTAGGGGATTTAAAAAAAAGGAGGGGGGAGGGCAATTTATAACAGCTCTCCTTTGCTTCTGCCAAAATCTAAAAACATGGAAAGGAGTGCAGGGGTCAGAGAAGGACAAAGCCAAGCCATCAACAACAGATGTTGCAGTTGAATTTGGAAGATGCTCTTTTAATAAAAGAACTTAATAATATTTTAAAAAAAAAACCAAAAAACTCCATGTAGCTTCTTAGACTTTCCATGCAGATTTTTTTTTTGGGGGGGGGGGGGAGGGGGTAACAATATGGTGGCATCTAAATGCCAACTAGATCTGACCTACCTACCTACCTACCTTCCTCCCTCCCTCCCTCCCTCCCTCCCTTATGCTCTATTCCCTTCCTCTCTCCCTCCCTTCCCTCCCTCCCCATAGCCACTTCTACAAGTGAGATTTAAACTTCTGTTCCTATCATTAGTGTTGCATCTCCTTTATTTATTATCCAAATGTTGCACATATATTACAATGTAAGTACATGAGGAATACACACTCCCTCTTTAAAGCCATTTATACCAGCTCTGTTCCACTGTATATCCCATAATAACAAAGTTTAGGTAAATGTGTACAAAGCATACACATGCACAAAGCAAGGCAGGTTGTAAGTGATATTAGCATTGCTTGTCAAAATTCAAATTTCCTAATACATGGGACGGGGGTGTATGTCCATTGGTACCTTATATTACAGCACATCAAAAAATGAGAAGATCAGCAGAACGCATAAACATCGACTTTTTGCAAGTCATTCACACATTTTGAAGAAGAAGGGGAACCAAAATAGCTTGTGGAGATCAAGGAATCCCCCCCCTCCATATAAAGGATGGAATTAGCTAGGAAGTTCATAGATCAAAAGCAATCCAAAACTTTCAGATCACAAAGGAAATACTGTTATCTTCATGTGTGGACCTGATTTCACTACACAAATATTCCTTAAGTAATTGTACACCAAACTTAGAAATGCCACAAACCATCATAAATAACAAACTTTGAAACATTTTCCATTAACACAGATCATTGGTCCGTTTAGCTTAATGTTCTGAACATAGTTTGTCAGAGTTTCACGCATAAAAGTTTGCCACTGGAAAAAAAAAACAGGGTTCTGTCTGCAAAAAGAAAGAGTGCTCTGTCACTCAACGTCGAGTCCACCTCCCCAATTATATTCAGATTGCATTTTATTATCTGACATTATAATATAAGCTGCCTGGAGGATGTTTGTGTCCAGAGATGAACTATAAATTTCATGTTAAAAATCCAATAGGAAAAATAAAATGAAACGAACTGAATGAAATCCATTTCAAACTGCCATCTTTTGCCAAGAGAGAATTCATGTTTTAGCAGCTTGATTAGAATCATATATTCAGCAAATATAAATTTTCAGCATCTCTCTATTGGTCTGTTACAGGAAAAAGAGAAGTCCAATCTTTAACTGATCCAGAAAAACTCAAAACTCAACTGGTTGTAAATCACGTATACCTTTGGGTAGTGTTTCTCATCCTCAGCAATTTTAAGCTGTGTGGATTTCAGCTCCCAGAATTCCCCATTCAGGAGTTGAAGTCCACACAGCTTAAAGTTGTTAAAGTTGAGAAACACTGACCGTAGGAAATGCCATTTCTCCAAAAAAAAAAAAGATGAAGTCATCAAAGTTAAGTCTTTGTTTCATCCATGGAAGAATGTATAGCGTAGGAGTGCCCAACCTTGGTGACTTTAAGACTTGTGGACTTCAACTCCCAGAATTCCCCAGTCAGCATGGCAAAATGCTCAGCTATGATATGGATGCCATTCAGAATTTTGGATAGTATAACAATGACGTCATGACTACACACAGCTGCAGGAAATAGACAAGCTGGAATCAAATACAGAGCAATTTCTATTTGGAGCAAGTACAAAGATATAAACACACACATATGGACACTCAATCTTCACCAAGTTTGGCTACTTTTACAGGGGGGAACTGCACAAGTTTGAAAGAGAAGAAGGTTCTAGTCCAGGGGTTCTCAACCTTGGCAACTTTAAGACTTGTGGACTTCAACTCCCAGAATTCCTCAGCCAGCAAAGCTGGCTGAGGAATTCTGGGAGTTGAAGTCCACAAGTCTTAAAGTTGCCAAGGTTGAGAACCCCTGTTCTAGTCACCTTGTAGAAATGATCATCTCCGATCCTAACATTACAAAGGAAAGCAAGCCATAGCTGGCTACATCAATATCAGTATGTTTTCCATTTTTGTTATTTCTACACTTATTCCATGACTTATCTTCTTAGATGACTCAGACTGAAACCTGGCTAATTATTGAGCATCCTAATATCACAGCATGAATATTTCTTGCCTTGAAAATAACTATTTCTGCTTATTTTCGACCTTGACTCCTGGAGACTGCCTGGACAAGTCACTGCAATTTTCCTAGCAACATTTTCAGAAATGGTTTGCCCTTGCCTTCCCCTTAGGTCCGAGAGAGAGTGGCTGGCTCAAAATCATCCAACTGGATGTGTGCCAAAGGTAGGATTAGAAGCCACAGTCTCTCAATTTCTGGCTCCGTGCCTTTCACCATACACCTGACTGATTCTCATTTCTTCTTTGATGGGTACTTATCACACAACTAGCAATCATTATTTTCCATGTTTCTTCTTCTTGCTAATGTTAATTCAAAGCCAAGCAAGGGAGCAATCCTTTGCAATCATGGTAAACTCGAGTCTGCAAAACACTAAGCCTTTGTCAAGAGTAGAATGAAACATTGCAAACTACGGGACAGCCTCAGACTAAACCCTGATCATTTGCTTTAACTCTGATTTGTTGAAATGACCTACCAAAGTGCAATAGGGTATACATGCCTTGTGCCCTTAGGTTTTCATTTACACTACATGGTTTATTGCATTGGATATTACGAGACAGGCACCATACACGGCATTAATATTTTGCCAGAAATGGTTACTTTTGAGAATGCCCTGCCCTGAATGAAGGCATGTTTGCTTCAATTATATCTGGAGACACCAATAAACTACTAAAGAGATGATTAGGGGGATTTCACAGGCATTGGAAGCTGAATGGTAAAACCAGTGAACCAATGAAGTTTAGATAATGGAACTTCTTGTTACATTGTAAAATCATGTTCCATACCGAAAAAGTCCATATGTTGGAAAGCAATTATTTTCTGATCTCTAATAAGAATGAAAGTGAAGCACAGACCATGCATTTTAAATCTGCACTATCATTCTGGATTTAGGATTACATCGGTGAAAACTATATGTTGTGGTTAGCAAGTAGGTCTATGCATTTGTGTGTGTGTGTGTGTGTGTGTGTGTGTGTGTATCAGCATCATCACATCCTGTGTTCAGCACATTGGGCTACAAGTGTACGCCACAGTTTTCAGTCCGCAGCTACAGTGTCCATATCCTTCCATTTAAGGCTGATTTTTTTTTAGATCTTCCCAAAATATTTGGCCTTCCTCTTTTTTTTCTAACCATCTGGTGATATCCATTCATTGTGGTCTTTTCTGGATGTCGTTCATGCATGTATGCATATGTATATGTATTATACAAATACAGAGACCTATATCTCGACAACATGGAAAACAAGATATTCACCTTTCATTAACTTGAATTCTGTGATATATTTGACTGTGATCTTGTTTTGTCCAATCAACAAGTAATTATAAGCTCTCAAGAACATAGTTTCCTTTCAATCTGATTAGACTGTTCCAATACTCATGCTGATGCATATTTAAGAAAGTCTATCCTGGCAGTCTCATTTGTTGCTGTCTCCTCCTCCTCCTCCTCCTCCTCCTCCTCCTCCTCCTCCTCCTCCTCCTTCCCCCTACTGCTACACTGACGTAAGTACTGGACTAGTAGCAATTTTACTCCTCCATTGCCTGGACTCTCTAATTAAATCCTCCAAGACTTCAGCTTTCTGTTCTGAGCCCTGGCTGGGGAGAACCTGCAAGTCTTTCATTGCTATTATTACTCTCTTGGTTGTTGCTGGTGGGGTTCCCTCTTTTGTGTAGATCAAAGCAATCAGAGAAGAGCACAAAATCCTGACTCACCCAAATTAAACAGGCAGGCAATCAAAGCTATTGGAGAGGACGCACCAGGAAGTCAATGAAGAATAGAAATAACATTTACAAAACTGGGTCTCAGCATGATGGGGGGTTTGGGCTGCCATATCTAGCAGCAGGCACCATTCTCATTCTGAAAGACCTTCCTTACAGCAAAGTCAACAGCTGGCTGGTATCTGAGGGGGTCTAATGATAATAATGCTGACAAATGCTGATGGTGATAATAGCAATAGCCGTCAAAGACATTTATAGAGTGCCTTCCATTTAGATGGCTCCCCAAACGCTCTCTGCAAACTTTGCTAAACCAAATCATAGCTAGGAGCGTTGCCCGACTCTAAGGGCAGATTGACAAAGCCAAACATTCTTTTCCATTTGTTAGACTGACATTTCTTGACAAAGTTCTGGGAACTGGAACTAATGACCCTAAACCAGCGGTTCTCAACCTGTGGGTCGCGACCCCATTTGGGGTTGAACGACCATTTCACGGGGGTCGTCAAGCACCGCAGTCCGCCATTTTTTTGGGGTTGGCCATTTATTTTTTGTCGGCCATTTTTTTCCCTATTGCGATGCAGGCCGTCGCGCCGCGCATGTGCGATGCACCCCATCGCGCTGCACATGCGCGATGCGGGCCGGGGTCGAGCCCCAGAAAAGGTTGAGAACCGCTGCCCTAAACCTTCTCTGATAAAAGTTTACATGTATCTGGTCATCATCATCATCACCAGCTTCTCTATATACATGATTTCTTAAGAAAAAACAAGTGACTGCCACAAGGTGGGGAAGAAGTGAACTCAACCTCAGATCTAACAACTCAAGACCTCAATTCCCATTTCAAAAGTGGTTGACTTCAATTTAGGGGTTCTCTCTATCTCCACATGTAGGATATAATAAAAAAAGCTGTACCTCCTCTGAAAAGTATATCAACCAAAAGCTTTGGAGTCAACCCAAGTGAGCTCTTGGTCAAACAAATGAGGAAATAAACACAAACAAGAGTATCCATGCTGGGTTGGGGAATTCTGGGAGTTGAAGTCCACACATCTTAAAGCTGCCAACAGTGTGATTTAAACTTTGTGGTATCAATGTAATCCCTGGATAGCTAATATTTTGGAGATCAAACCAGTTTCTTCCATCAATAGTGATGGATACAGTTTGATGAATTAACTGTAGTCCTAAGCTGTAGTCAACACAGTATGAGTACTAATAGTACTGTAAAATGTCAGAAGATGTATGGAACCAGTGACGTCATATCTATGTCCAATGTGTTTTTAATTTTGTATTAATAAAAATGTATTTAAAAAACAAACAAAAAAAAAGAGTATCTATGGAGATTCTCAGTCATCCAGGTCAGGATTGTCCCAAAGGTGCTTTTTTCATGAGGCAACTGGACTTTGTTGTTTTTCTTTGAAGACGTTTCGATTCTCATCCAAGAAGCTTCTTCAGCTCTGACTGGATGGTGGGGAATGGAAGGATTTATATTCCTTGCAGACCGCTGGTCATTTGCATTCTTTTGGAGGGTCGTTGAGGCCACTTGGAGGTTTATCTGTGTCCTCAGGGTCACCTGAGTGGTGCAAATGGGTCTGGAGCCTCCTTGGAACTCAGGTGACCCTGAGGACACAGATAAAGCTCCAAATGGCCTCAATGACTTTCTAAAAGAAAGCAAATGACCAGCTGTCTTCAAAACAGTGGCCTAAATCCTTCCATTCCCCACCATCCAGTCAGAGCTGAAAAAGCCTCTTGGATGAGAAGTGAAACATCTTCAAGAGACAAACAAGGAAGTTCAGGTGCCTCCTGAAAAAGAGCACCTTTGGGATACAAACAAGAAGTTGGTTCTATGTCAGCAATTGTTCCTTCCTACTTTTTGTGTGAATATGCATCGGAAACACACACACACACACACTTGTATCGCTCTGTCACAGAGCTTTCCTTTCCTTTTTTCTTGCAAAGATGTCCCTCTTTTCACCCACCCAGTTCATCATTTGCTCTTTCGGCCCCAGCTGTGGCTGAGAGGGCCAATTTCACAGCTGCACAGTTCCAAATTGTGCCATACTTTCCAGCTGTAATCTGAAGAGCCAATATTTGTTTGCTATCAGCTTTAATTAAGAGAAGCTTCATTAGTTGGCACAAACACAATTCTGTCCCCTTCTCTTTCTCCCCATACCCCCCCCCAATCCTTTCTTTTTTTAAATCTGAGGATGGCTGCTGCCAGTGGAATTGTGTTTTGGGTCAGCCACAGTTGAGAACACACTCCCCTTCTAGCCCTCTCCGTATCGTTTCTCTCCAAAAGCATCCAACGCAGTTTCTCATTTTGGCACGATTTTAATAAACACCTTTGTGAAAAAAAAAGATGGCTGAAAAAGAAGAAGAAGAATACAAAAACATACAGGTAGTCTTGGACCTATGACCATAACTGAGATCAACATTTGTTAAGGAAATTTTGCCCCATTTTGCGACATTTCTTGCCACAGTGGTAAAGTGAATCACTGCACGTGTTGTTAGTCACCGGGCTGTTCAGTCAATCTGGCTTCCCCGTTGACTTTGCTTGTCGGAAGGTCGCAAAAGGGAATCACCTGACCCTCCCCCTCAGGATGCTGCAGCCATTGTAAATATGAGTCAGTTGCCAAGGATCTGAATTTTGATCACGTGACCCCATGGGGACGTGACAAAGGTCATTAGTGCAAAAAAAATTGTCATCGCTGTTTTCAGCGCCCTTGTAATCTCAAAGAGTGATACTGAAGAGTTCAGGGAATAGCCCAGACCAGCCAAGTTGAAATCCATGAGTCATAAAAGAGCTGAGGTTGCCTATCCCGGCCATGACACTGCACAGAACCCCCAAACTCCCAGGCCTCTGGTAAGGGACCCAGGGTTGAGGAAGGCCCATACTATACATGGGGGGGGTGAGAAGAGAAGATGATAGATAGATAGATAGATAGATAGATAGATAGATAGATAGATAGATAGATAGATAGATAGATAGATAGACAGACAGACAGACAGATAGAGGTAGAGAGATAGAGACACAGAGAGATATATAAAGACAGAGAGATAGATAAAGCTAGAGATAGAGATAGATAGATAGATAGATAGATAGATAGATAGATAGATAGATAGATAGAGAGAGAGAGAGAGAGAGAGAGAGAGAGAGAGAGAGTAAGGTAAGGTAAGGTAAGGTAAGATAAGATAAGATAAGATAAGATTAATTTTATTTATTTATTTATTTTATTCAGATTTGTATGCCGCTCCTCTCCGAAGACTCGGAGCGGCTCACAACATATATATAAAACAATTTCAATCTAAATCCGAACAAAAAAACATTAAAAATAAAACCCCACACATACTCATCAGTCACACCACAATCAAAAATCATCCCCAGGCCTGCCGGCAGAGGTAGGTTTTTAAATTCTTTCGGAAGGCCAGGAGAGTGGGAGAAACGCAGACTTCAGGAGGCAGTTGGTTCCAGAGGGTGGGCGCCACAACAGAGAAGGCCCTCCCCCTAGGGCCTGCCAGACGACATGGTTTCGGTGACGGGACCCGGAGGAGGCTGACCCTGTGCGCTCTCACCGGTCGTAGAGAAGTATGTGGCAAAAGGCGGTCCCGTAAGAGAGACAGACAGACAAGTACATATCAAATTATATGAATCATACATAATTGGGGCATTTGAAAAAGCCACCCTAGGGCCCATGATGTCCCTTGCCCCTTTATCCCCATCTTGGGGACTTACCTCAAAAGCAACATGGTATTTGTCTATAGGCTCCTCTGTCCCTACAGCCTTAGGACTTCCTCCTCTGCAAGGAATTTGAAAGCACTGACAAGGCCCTCCTCCCAGGCGTGCTAAATGTGCTCACATTTCATCCACCGCCAGTCACTGGATAAGTGAAAATTCATCGCAGCTAGAGCTTTCACAAGATTTGAACTGCAGTGATCTCTCCTATATTCTCATTGATGTTCCTGCTGCTACAATGCAATTTGCTCACAGATTCTTTCAGAAGAAAACAACTGCTGAATGGCGACCCAGGCAGCTGCCATCAATCGCCACAAATGCCTGGGAACAGCAGCAATGGGGATTGTGTAACAACGCTACTGAAGCCAACTTCAGATGGCATAGCAGAGCAACCAGGTCCTTTCCACTTCGCTCTCTTGTCCCTAACCTGTCCTTACATGGTTCTTCAAGACCAATTCACATGTTTTGGCCTCCTGGGAACATTGGACCTAAGGAACAAAACAGATTTTCTTCAGTCGTCCATCTTCTGACTCAGGTCATGCTCTGAGAAATAAGTATTAGAAAGTTGTTGAGACTCTAGAACAGCGGTTCTCAACCTTTTCCGGGGCTCGACCCCGGCCCACATCGCGCATGTGCGGCGCGACGGGTGCATCGCGCATGCGCGGCACGACGAGCACATCGTGCATGCGCGGCACGATGGATGCATCGCGCATGCACGGCGCGACAGCCCGCATCGCAAAGGGGAAAAAAAGGCGGACCAAAAAAAATGGCCGACCAAAAAAAAAATGGCGAGCCCGCATCGCACATGCGCGGCGGCCCACATCACAAAGGGGAAAAAAATGGCGGACCAAAAAAAATTTAAAAAATGGCCGACCAAAAAAAAATAAAAAATGGCGGACTGCGGTGTTTGGCGACCCCCGTGAAATGGTCGTTCGACCCCAAATGGGGTCGCGACCCACAGGTTGAGAACCGCTGCTCTAGAAAGAGTACAGAGAAGAGCAACAAAGATGATTAGGGTGTTGGAGGATAAAACATATAAAGAACAGTTTCAGGAACTGGGTATGTCTAGTTTAATGAAAAGAAGGAACAGGGGTGATATGACAGCAATGTTCCAATATCTCAGGGGTTGCCACAAAGAAGGCAGGGCAAGAAGCAATGGGTGGAAACTAATCAAGGAGAGAAGCAACCTAGAACTAAAGAGGAAATTCCTGACAGTGAGAACAATTAATAAGTGGAACAACTTGCCTCCAGAACTTCTGGTTGCAAAATCACTGGAGGTTTTCAAGAAGAAATTGTGCAACCATTTGCCTGAAACAGAATAGGGTTTCCTGCTTGAGCAGGGAGTTGAACTAAAAGACCTCCAAGGTCACTTCCAACTCTGATATTCTGTTATTCTGTTAAATGGCATAGAATGAAAAACACAATGTTGTTTAGTATCCTTCCATGGCTTCTATGCTAACAAAAAAGAAAGGCCTGTAAACCCCAGAGATGAGACAGTGAGATTCAGTCAATAATAGACAGAATTAACTAACCCAATAGACAGTATCTTGCCAAACTAAAGTTATAACTGTCTAAATTGCTAGATATATATCCTGGGAGATTCTAGGCCAGGGGTGTCAAACTGCCAGCCCGCAGGCCAGACACATCATGAGGAAGCCGCACCCACCCCATTGCTGGCAATGTCAAAACCGGCCCGATACGTTGCGCGACATCACGTGACATCGCGAGTTTGACATGCCTGTTCTAGGCTGTCGCTACCCTCAACCGTTTTTCCTCGGCCCCATTCAGCACAGTCCTTTGATCCTGGCCTCTTTCTGAGAAAGCTTTGGGTTGCCTAAACTCTGCCCCTGTGCTCCTGTGCACACTCCATCATATTAAACTATCCAAGTCCCAGCTATTTAATCAAATTATTTTATCGAAACAGGTCTATGAAAGCCAAATGCATGTTAATCTCTTGGTACCATCTATCCGTTGTAGTTCTAAAACTGCAGAGACCATTTTATAGGGCTGAACTAATAGAAGAGAATAGTGCTCTCTGAGCTTGGTTATTTTTTTGAGGACATTTCATAACCCAACTAGGGAACATCTTCAGTGCTAGAAGAGGGAATGGGGTTTGCTTTCAGTTTATATATAAGAGGCCTGACCTGCCTAATCAAGGAACCACCAAGAACACTCCCACCAACATAGACAGGGCAAAGCAGAGCAAACTTCCATTCCCTTCTCACA
Source organism: Bothrops alternatus (assembly GCA_034064705.1). NCBI lineage: Eukaryota > Metazoa > Chordata > Lepidosauria > Squamata > Viperidae > Bothrops > Bothrops alternatus. Next base: position 759,530 of record JARGCV010000096.1, on the reverse strand, counting down.
CTGATGATGTTACCTAGTTAGGTAATGAAATGTCTTCAAGAAAACAACCAAGCTTAGAGAGCACCAAGGACCCAACAACAATTGAATTGTTTGTTGGGCACATTACCTCTTCTAAAATATACCATGTCTATGACAAATCCTTGACTTGTGACACTTTGGCAAGACTGTAAGGGCCACTTTATCATTCATCTGGAGACGATTAGAGATTCAAGGCAACCTATCAGTCCAAATCCAAGACAGTCCTTGTCAGGTTTGTCTCCTGACTATCTCAAATTTATATTGCATAAAGATTTAATACCATCATTTATTATTCCAGATCAACTCCTGGAAATTGCCTGACAATGGAAACCTCTACTCCCATTTGGTTTAAATTCGTACTACCAGCATGTTGGGAAAATTGCCTTCATGGAAAAATCAACTTTTCAGTTAAATTGACTTGTGGCTTTATCAGACTTGATGCTTTTCAGACAAAATGGTTCTCATCTTCTCATTTATTGCCTATGTAAATGAAGAGTCTGCTGTCATTATGCGTTCTTTGCAACATAAATCTTTCTAGATAGACTTCAGCACTATACAGACAGTCAGTGGATGTGTTTTGCCATAATAAAAGCAGTACATTTAAATCTGTTTTCTTCTCACTTTGGCAAAAATATGGCTCTGCGGTTTCATTAATGTTTGCTGTCTATTTGTCTTCCTATATTATTCTCTCCCTCCTCCTCCTAAAATACCTTTGGAAAATGCATTTTGCAAAGAGAAAATCTCTGCAATTTTGGAATTAGGAGAAAGAATGAGAGCACGGTGTGATGGAAATCATACATGTTAGCAAACTGTTAAGAGTATGCAAGTGGAAAAAATGCATACACAACTCAAGTAGTTGTGTTTTTTTTTTTGTTTTTTTTTAAAAACAGCCTTGGATCTTCTGCTAAAAAGGAAAAGCAGACAGCAAAAGGGGAGGAGATTTCTCTCTCTATAAATGGAAACAGCAGTCTCTGATTTGAGTTTCATATATTTTGCTAGGTCAAGAGATTTCCCTGCCAAGGATATGAAGCTTCATCCTAGACTCCTTTCCTATAAAAATGCATGAGGGGAAATGCTACCAGCAAAAGGTGGCCAGCTTATTCAGCCCACGAGAGATACAGGCAGGCCCAAATTCAATGCAAAATCAGATGCATAGCAATTTGACTTGCTTATTATGGGGCAAATGGCCATAGCTCATTGTTATAGAAAAAGCCCCCTGATAGTGCTAGACAGCATTTTGGATTCAGAGAAACCAAGGAGGTTTGGAGGGGGTACCTGTCATAACACGCCTGCCTGCAGCTCCTGAAGCAGCTCCTGTATGCCTCTTCCTAAAATGATCCAGCAGCTCCAATTAACCAGTGGAACGAGTTGATTCCAGAAGGTGTGGGTGCTCCACCACTGGAGGTTTTTAAGAAGAGAGTGGACAACCACTTGTCTGGAATAGTATAAGGTCTCCTGCTTGAGCAGGGGGCTAGACTAGAAGACCTCTAAGGTCCCTTCCGACTTTATTATTCTGTTATTCTGAAGGTCAGAATGTCTAACCTAATTCTCTGCTCAAGCTGTACCTCCACTAAAGAAGGCTTGGCTTCCTCCTGGTGAAGCATTCGGCACACGAGGCACACACAGAGATAATTTATTGCTTTGCATTCTGAGGTTAAGCTCTGGCTTTGAAAAGAGAATCCGGGATTCAAGATTTGTGTGTGCCACTCCTCCTGCTGGAATCAGGAAGGCAAAAATATCAATCCTCCTGATTTTCAGGTGCTGATTTAAAAGGCAGGAGCCAAGAAAGGAAAGGAGAAAGGAGAGAGGAGAGGAGAGGAGAGGAGAGGAGAGGAGAGGAGAGGAGAGGAGGGGAGGGGAGGGGAGGGAAAGCATTTGCTTTTACTGCAGTTTAGTGGCTAGTTTGGAATCAGAAAGACAAGGATATCAATCTGCTGATTTAAGAAGCACAAGGAAAGGAAAGGAAAGGAAAGGAAAGGAAAGGAAAGGAAAGGAAAGGAAAGGAAAGGAAAGGAAAGGAAAGGAAGGGAAAGGGAAAGGGAAAGGGAAAGGGAAAGGGAAAGGGGAAAGGAAAGGAAAGGAAAGGAAAGGAAAGGAAAGGAAAGGAAAGGAAAGGAAAGGAAAGGAAAGGAAAGGGGAAAGGAAAGGAAAGGGGAAAGGAAAGGGAAAGGGAAAAGGAAAAGGAAAGGGAAAGGGAAAGGGAAAAGGAAAGGAAAGGAAAGGGGAAAGGAAAGGAAAGGAAAGGAAAGGAAAGGAAAGGAAAGGAAAGGAAAGGAAAGGAAAGGAAAGGAAAGGAAAGGAAAGGAAAGGAAAGGAAAAAAGGAAAGGAAAGGAAAGGAAAGGAAAGGGAAAGGGAAAGGGAAAGGGAAAGGAAAGGGGAAAGGAAAGAGGAAAGGACAGGAAAGGGAAAGGGAAAGGGAAAAGGAAAGGAAAGGGGAAAGGAAAGGAAAGGAAAGGGGAAAGGAAAGGAAAGGAGAAAAGAAAGGGGAAAGAGGAAAGGAGAAAGGGGAAAGGAAGGCATTTACTTTTACTACAATTTAATGGCTAGTTTGCATACCATTCCCTCCCCTGTTCATTTGTACTACATGTTTAGATTAACTACTTTCTGATTTGGTTTTTGCGGTTTATTCTCTTAGGGAAACCTGGGCTATTTGATTACTTAACTGTGCCAGGCTCAGACAATAACGCCACAAGGGTGTTCATATGAGAAACATTTAGCAAAAGATGCCGGAGGTTTGGTTTAAGACATTCTAGATGCAAAACAAGTTCCCTTCCTTGTAAATCTCCTATGCTGTCAAAGAAATAATAACCTTAATAAATTAATAAAGTTTGGTGTAGCGGTTAAGGTGATGGCCTAGAACAGTGGTGGCAAACCTATGGCATGGGTGCCAGAGGCGGCACTCAGAGCCCTGTCTGTGGGCACACATGCTATCGCCCCAGTCCTAGGTCTTCAGCTGGGTTTTATAAAACCTTTTTGCTTTAGGCCTCCGCTGCCATGTGCAAAAAAAAAAAAAAGGTTCAATCAGTCAATTTCAACTTCTCGTGGGAAAAAAAAAGATCTTGCAAAGTTGGAATTGATTGATTGAACTTTTTAGTCCCACCCAGTCTGCTGTTACCACCACAGCCACGCCCACTCAACTAACCATGCCCACCCAATTGGCCACGCCTACCCAATTGGCCACACACAGCCAATGGGCCACGCCCACCCAGCACCCGATGATACATAAGTGGGTTTTGGGTTGCAATTTGGGCACTCGGTCTCTAAAATGTTTGCCATCCCTGGCCTAGAAACTGGAAGATCACATGAGTTCTACTCCTGGCTTAGGCATGAAAGCCAGCTGGGGGACTTTGGGCCAATCACCTGGAGATGGTGAATTCTAGTCCCGCCTTAGGCATGAAAGCCAGCGACTTTGGGCCAGTCACATTCTCTCTCAGTCCAATCCACCTCACAAGGTTGTTGTGATTGTGAGAAAAAGAGAAGGAGGAAGGAGTGTTAGATATTCACTGCCTTATAAAGTAATAAAGGCAGGATACAAATTGAATCAAGTCAAATCCATCCATCACCTTTCCTTTGGGGTACTGATTTTCAGGGTCTAGACCTGCTTTTCTACTTGCACCTTTGCTTGCTCCAGAAAATGACCATTGGCAAACCAGAGTACCTGGGGTCAACTCAGGAGTGTAATGGTGCACCACCTCCTTCTCACTGCCCGGCGGGGGGGGGGCAGCACTCTGCTCTGGACTGGAACCATTTGTGGCTATAATTTTTAACTACCTTCCCATTGACAAACCAACCGGAGCTCATGCCTTGCTGAGCTTTTTAAAAGTCCCTGTAAAAAGAGGAAAATGAAAACTCGGGGCCCTTGAAATATAAATCCACAGCCATGTGTGATGCAATTGGAGGCTTTTATGACTCTAGTCAGGGTGTTTATGACCCTGTAAAAATTGGGTAGCAGTGAAAAGAGAGCAAGGGGAAAAGGAAGTTAGGGGCCAGGCTGTCTTCAAAAGCTAAATGGTCTCATTCGTTTACAAGGCCCTGTATAAGAATGCAGTCAATTGCTTTCCCCACCCCTCCATGTTCTATTCCCCAAAGATTACAGCTGCAATTCAGTTTTATAGCTGCTGATCTCTCTCTCTCTCTCTCTCTCTCTCTCTCTCTCTCTCTCTCTCTCTCTCTCTCTCTCTCTCTCTCTCTCTCTCTCTCTCTCTCTCTCTCTCTCTCTCTCTCTCTCTGTCACACACACACACACAGGTGTACACCCATAAAAGCAATAGCAATGATGTCAGTAGAGAAACGGTACAATTTATGGATGTGGCAAAGCTTGTATAGGATTCTGACTTTCATGATTCCAAGATCAAAAGGGCTCAAAAGGGCCAGATTGCCCTTTTTTAAAAATTCGTTTCATAATCTTCAATCAACTGCTCAATGTAATAATCGCGATAACAATAATCCCAAGTGCTATCACCTGCTGAGCTCTTTATAGTTCCATCGGATGCAATTTTCAGGGTGATGGAGAACAGAGAGATGAAGCAGGAAAAGCAATATCAAAGGAGGAAATAGTGTGGTTGTATTCATCGACACGTAAAGGAAATAGAATTCGGCCTCTCAAAGTTTTGTTTTTTTTTAAAGATTGTCATACAGAATGTCTTCTTTTTGCAAAATGTAAGCTACACATTTCGTTTAACAAGTCTATAGATTGTTTCACTTGTGCTTCCCATCTCACTCATCATATACCTGGAAATCAGAAAGCATCTGGAAGCACCTTTCCAGACTAACAAGTTGGTCTTGTTTTGGAAGAAATGTGTGTACCTGAGAAAAAATAAGACCTTTCCTTTCCTTCCTTCCTCCTTTCCTTTCCTTTATTAACACTATTACTTAATTATAACTTATTACTTAATTATCACTATTACTGGTGTGTACACTGAGAGCTTATGCACCGAAAGCAAATTCCTTGTATGTCCAACCATACTTGGCCAATAAAGAATTCTATTCTATTCTATTCTATTCTATTCTATTCTATTCTATTCTATTCTATTCTATTCTATTCTATTCTATTCTATTCTATTCTATTCTATTCTATTCTATTCTACTCTACTCTACTCTACTCTACTCTACTCTACTCTACTCTACTCTACTCTACTCTATTCTATACTCTACCCTACCCTACCCTACCCTACCCTACCCTACCCTACCCTACCCTTTCCTTTCCTTCTCAGATGCAAGCAACCAGAAACAATCATGGATAGACTGATATTTTATTGTTGGTCGCCTATATTACAAGAATCTCTCCAGACTATATGCCTTTCCTTGGAAAATGGCAGATACAGACCTAAAGGTTAAATCTCAGATGTTTCTTCTCTCAAATGGACTCTAAGCCAGAATGTCTCATTAAATGCTTTGCAAGTGCCCCTCCTCTTCAGCCTCATTCATTCATTCATTCATTCATTCATTCATTCATTCATTCATTCATTCATTCATAAGACTGTTAAGAACTCTGGGTGAAATAACAGACAGGAGAGATTCAGGAAAAGCATAAAGAATGGAGGCACAGAGGTAGAAATGGCCACAAGAGTACAGCCATTTCTACATTTTAGAGCCCTTATTTGTACAATCCACACCACCATCATTACCTCTCTTGTGCCCCGTAAATGAACATAAACATTGTAATAATTTATGTATGCATAGATTGAAGTCACACTATAGAAGTAAAACCTAACCTGACCTTAGCTATGCAACATCAAATCACATGGGAAGTAGGAGAGAAGACCACTGGAAAATCCCAGAGCTATAAATAGGCTAGAAAGATTTAAAAACAACTCCAAATAAGACAACCGTGGAACATTTTTTATATTGTTGCAAGAAAACTGCATCAAATGTGTTTATGAAGCCACCACCAACAGAGTTTGACTTAAGGGATAGTTTACCACAGAGATGAAATCTGAGTTGGTAAATTCCTGGGAAATCAACATGGTGCCCTGTCTGGGGTTGTTGCAAACAAGCTCTGAAACATCTCTTTTTCTTCTAACCCTTTCTCATTCTGCAAAGGTTTATCCAGATTAGCTGCTCCTGTTTAACTCAGAAAGGATGTTTGGTTGTTTTACCCCTCTGCCTGCTTGGATATGGCTGAATAATGTTTTGGTTTGTTTTAAGAAAACAAGTCAATGAAGACTTGTTCACTCTTTGAAAACAAATTGGCATCAGCTGTGTTTTTGCTTCCTCTTCATGATTATTTCCATTAATATTTTAATGAATGCATTTTTTGGCAGGAAATCTTTCTAGAAACAGCTAACTTAAGGCAACCACCAGTACTGGGGGTGGGGAGCATGGAGGAGGGGAGGAAGGGAAGAGAGAGAATTTGTGTGTATGTTTCTGATGGCATTAAAACAATATATACACTTTCAGATACACACATAATATACAAGTTGCTTGGATTGCTATGAGACAATCTTTAGGAATGACAGTACATCACCCTTTAATGGGATCGTATTATGCAATCCAAAGCCAATATAGGAAAAAATATTAGGTATAAAATTCAATAGGCTGGAATGTATCCCGTATGTATACAGAGAGATGGAAATTTGTATGTCAATCAAGTAAATAAGGAAAGGGTTAAATGTCATCGTTGTTCTTCTTAAAGCAGGGGTTCTCAACCTTGGCAACTTTAAGACTTGTGGACTTCAACTCCCAGAATTCCTCAGCCAGCTGCTGGCTGAGGAATTCTGGGAGTTGAAGTCCACAAGTCTTAAAGTTGCCAAGGTTGAGAACCCCTGTCTTAAAGAGAAATGCAGACTTCTTTTTTTTTTAAAAAAAAAATCATTATATGTATTATAACTTTGTTTGCTTAAGCATGTCCAAGTCAGTTTTAGTGACTGTTTGAAGTTACACTAACACAGAAAAAGTAACTTATGGCCATTTTTGCAGCATCTCCGTAGTCACGTGATTCAGACACTTGGCAACTGACTCATATTTAGGGTGGTTGCAGTGTCTTGGGGTCATGTGATCCTCTTTTGCTATCGCCTGACAAGCAGGTTGAGAAAGATTGTTCTCTAAATTATGCCCATCTTCATTAGTGGCAGCAACACTCACCCGCACGAGATTAAGGCAGTGTCCATTCTCTGAACAATCAAACGGTCAATATTTGGAATACATTCTTGGTTTTAGCACAACCGCTTTGCACATTTAACTCAGTGCAAAAAGAAAACAGCCAAATCGAGGAACAATTCACTATGAAAATGAGATTTTCAGCATGCCATGTGCTAATATGCCAAAATGTAATTTGCTACAGTGGGACTCTTTTAAAATAGTTCTACAAAAGAAAATCACTTTTTAAAAATAAACAAACAAACAAGCCCCTATAGTCATGCATAGTGGAAGGCGCCTTCTGGCTGTGTCCTACATGAGATTAATGCAGACCCAGTAGTCAATTTCTACACCATCTCTGTTATTTGTTATTGTATGTGATGCTATAATTGCTTCCAAGGTGCTCAACGTATTACTGAAGGAATAACAGAGCACCAGATTGGCATCTGATAAAAATAGGGATTGATGTCTCATTAGACAGATATGGAGGAGCTCTTGTAAACTTGGCTACTATCCATGTGGCAACTCCATTCTGGGAGTTGAAGTCCATAAGTCTTAAAGTTGCATCGGCCCGGCCCGGCCTGGCCCGGCCCAGCACAGCTCAGCCTGGATCAGCTCGGCTTGACAAACAAATAGATAAACTTTAAGCCTAAGGTGAGCCTAGCACTAGAAACTATAGTTTAGCTTCATTGGAAGACCACAGATTGTTCTCAGCTCTCTTGGAAGAGTTGTTCCCATAGGAAGTCCAACTTTCATATGGCAATGATACAATTATATTAAATTCCTCCTCTTTTCTATAAAGTTTCAGACAAACAGATGGTTTTCTAGCAAAGCTGGAGAACTGCAATTTCTCCCAAGCTAAAACCACATCTTTTCCAAATCTATTTCCAAATCTCATCTACCCAATCGCTTGACTTGGAAGAGTCAACCAATTCTCTCTCAATTCTCTCTCTCAATTCTCTCTCTCAATTCTCTCTCTCTCTCTCTCTCTCTCTCTCTCTCTCTCTCTCTCTCTCTCTCTCTCTCTCTCTGTGTGTGTGTGTGTGTGTGTGGTGTGTCTCTCTGTGTGTGTTCCTTCTTGTACAAAGCACAAATGTGTGAAATATCTATTCCCTACCTCACCGGAGTTGCAAATGTGATCCTTTGCAAGCTCTGACAAAAATTGCTCACGCTACATTAGGCTTGGTAACAAATTCAGTACTTGCTGCTTTTTTATCCAAACTGCATCTCAAAAATCCTGGTCACCAAGGAGGATTATCCTCCTCCCTTCCTTGTCCTCAGCATCTCTCTCCTCTAAACATCCTCAACTTGCCATTCCAGGCACTCAATTGTTCCTGTTGAGGAGGAGGAGGAATAAGAAAAAGAGAAACAACCCACTTTTCTTCATGAAATGAAACACACACTCAGCAACAAAAACAGGACCTTGAGCCTACTTTAAGCCCACTGTGTTTGACAGGTAGATATCACACAAAGCAACAAATCCAAGATTACCATTGGTTTTTGCAATCCATGGCAGTTGGGGAACATGTGTGAAATCTAGTTTTCTAAACCCTTATGACTTTTGTGCTTTTTATCACCTCTTAGATCAGTTTTCCCAACTTTAGCCATTTAAAGATGTGGTGACTTCACCTCCCAGAACACCCCCACCAGCAACAAAGGCTGGGGTATTCTGGGAGCTGAAGTCCCCTGATTTAAAATGTCTTAGACATAGACTTTAAAAAGTTACATATGAAGATACAAAGTGCCTAGGTTGTCCACCATTTAAAGATAAATTATTGGTTTAGTTACTTAAAATTTGATGGAAAGAAATTTCTGGACTTTGCTTAGCTTAGGTTTCCCATAATAGTTCTAATATTTTAATAGATAAACCCTTTGCTTGGTCTTAGATTCAAACTTGGCAATAGTAAGTTGGGAGGGGGCTATTTTTAAGTGGCTGTGTTTTAAAATTATAATTAAAAGAAGAAAAACTTCTGGGTTTTTTTCTTATTATGATTTTCTTCTTTTAATGTAACATTATCAACCTTGATGCATTATGTTATTTCAATGCAGATTTCAGTGTTTATACAATACAATTAAAATGATTTAACATTCTGTTATTTAAAAAGTGTACAGTATTAAAAATATTTTTTTTTTTAAAAAAATCCTGTCAGTATTAATTGCCATTTAGGATATTAGCATTACATAATAAGATCATTTAACTTTTCAACCAAAGTTTGAGTAAGAAACTGTTGAATGGTTTTGACAGAAGGAAATTTAAAAAAAATGCTTTGGAACTGGGTAAACGGAGCTAAATAAGAGCCTGCAGGAAAACAGATGGAGTTAAAAAGAGAAGTGACAAAGTGATTTGGAATGAGACTCTAGTGTGGGAACGCTGGAAGGAATATTTCAGAGGCCTGTATGGAAATGATAGTGATATGTCAAAAAGTAGAACTGAAATGCTGTAAATATTTATGTCCAAGAGGGAGAAAACTTTTTTTTCTTCAAAACAAGCAAAACAAAAAAAAGACTGTATAAAACAACATGATTTTGTCCATTTTGTTAAATGGAAGCGAGTCTTGGATATGCCAGGAAAAGCATAAACTGAATGCGGAGGGAATGGATGGTTTAAGAAGTATGTGCTGTAGAGCGTGAAGAGATGGGATTGAGATTGAATGAATGGGCCTGAATGAATGTAAGTTGAATTTGAAGGTAAGTGATGAGCAGAAAAAACAGTTCATTGTTTTTTGACATGATGTGGTCCAAGAGAATGAATAAGGATCAAGTCCCCCCAAAAATTGAATGAAGGAAAAGTAAACTGGTTAAGAAAAAGAGGAAGAAGCAGAAAGTGGTTGGAGAGAACTGTGGAGGTCCTGAACCATAGAAAGGAAAGAAGATTCAAGATTCAAAAGCAACATAGGAAGCATGAATGTAATCAGTACAAAGATGGTTTGCAAAGACAAAAAATGTATGCACCGGTATAGGGATTAGTGTTAGTGTCAACTGGTGTTAGCGATGCTTCATTTCCTTTGTGTTATTTCCTGCTTTTAATATATTTGGTTTAATAGTTCTTCTTCCTTTTGTTCATAGCGTGGTTCACCTAGAGAGGGAATATCATGATACGTATGTGTGTACTGGTGCATTTGTGTTTTAATTGGTCTTATACAATCTACAGGCCTTTTGTGATTATTTCTCTTAAATATATAAATATATAAATCTCAGGCTGATCTGCATGTATGTCTGCATATACAAAGTTATGTATGAGGGAGGGAGGGGGGAGAGAGGGAAGGAAGGAAGGAAGGAAGGAAGGAAGGAAGGAAGGAATCTACTACCGTAGCAGATAATTCCTGAAGAATATGGAGAAAATTTGGATATATATAAAACCTAAGAGGGAGACTCGTAACATTAATTTTCATAGAACATATCAGAATTCCTTTGCAATTTAGGAGAAATTTCTTCTTTTGATTTGGAAATTAATGTATCTTGGCATCATAACTGGACTCTCTGCCCACAAAAATATTTGTCCTATTATGACCACAACTTTAGAACTTGGAAATGTGATTTGGCAACCTCCTGGCTAATTTTGACATAAGCATAAGTAAATGGGACAAACGTGCCTAAAAAACAGCTTATGTTAATTTCATTTTTGTTAGTGCTTTATTGAGAAAACAAAAAGCAGTTGAAAGTTAGGTCATTGTTAGCTGGTAGGAAAGCTGTAATTTTTCTTCTACACTTTGTCTTGTGACTATGACAGCCATATGCCCTAATTTACAGAGGACATTCCTATAGCTGGGCAATTATAACAGGATGGACATCTATTTTAGGCATTATTACTGGAAGCCAAGCTTGATTCCAAGACAAAGAGTCTGAAGATAGCAGCAGGGAAGAGATTTTCCATCAACAACTTGCACCTGGACTGTTCACTGAGAAGCTGGCATAGACATCAAAAGCTCATCACAGCTCTCCCCATATGATGAGATGAATTGTCTTTGGATTTGAATTACAATCACTGTATCCAAATCTGCATCCCTACATAAATAAGTAAATGTGAATTTCATGCATATTGATGACGTTTCCACTTGCATGTTTTTGTTTTGTAGGGAAAGTGGTACAATGTAAGTAATCATTCTACTCATTCCTTCAAGGTTTCAATTATGGTCTTCTCAAGCTACCTACAAAAGTTCTTAACAAACATTTTGCATTATCTAATATTTTTGCATTATATTATTCTGTAGTTCACTTCACCAGTGTCCTCCACCAATAGGTGGCAGACATAATCAATTTTAGTTCTCTATGTGAGACTCTCTGGTAAACGAGTCTCCATGTCTTTATGGGTTCAATCAAGCTAAAATGTATAGCATGAATAGTCCCCCACCCCTCAATTTTTTTAGGGACAAAAGCACTGTATAACAAAGCCGAAGACACTAGCCAATACTTGAGAAATAATTTAATGATTGGGCAAGCAAGAGAAGCTTGAATTTGGCAAAACTGCACATTATATCAACATTGGATAGTCCTAAGTTAGGTTTCATTGGATCAGTCATCTCACAGTCTTGTCAATCATCCAGGTCATGGCTGTCCCAAAGGTGTTTTTCTTCCAATAGGCAACTGGGCTTTCTTGGTGTTTTGTTTGAAAATGTCTTGCTTCTTGAAACTTTTGAAGAACTGAAAAAAAGCTTCTTAGATGAGAAGTGAAACATTTTCAGAGAAAACACCAAGAAAGTCCAGTTGCCTCATGGGAGAAAAACACTTTTGAGTCACCTCACAATCCAAAACAAACAAACAAACCAAACAATGTGTTAATAGGTAGAGAAACGAACACTAAGTAGGCATTTTACCCAGAACTGGACGAGACAACAATCAGAAAATAACAGCTAATGTTAAGCACTAATAGAACATGCAAGATTATATAAAAACCTGTGATAAAATCTTCTGTTAAGTCAAGCATGATGTGAAAATTCACTCAGCTCTTTGGAGTAAAGGAAATATGCCCCGGAGTTGAACTTAACTCCAGCTAAATGCATCCGTGCTCTTTTATGGGTAGTTTTACCAGTTTCATAAAACATGCTACCATCCACAGAGTAGAAAGAGAAAGCATGTGATGGGATGTCATTTGCTTAAAGCCTGATATAAGCATTTCATATAACTCTCACAAAGCTAAAAAGTCCCTTTCTGATCCTTAACCATTGTACCTGATCCATTAAGTAAGCATTGACACTTTCACACATCCAGAGTGGAGAATGGTTATTTCTGTAATAGCGGGAAGAGTTGCCTTCAATTGATATTGGATGATATGATGGGATGGATTCCAAGCAATTCTAGGCAACGAGTACAACCAAATTAAATAAAGCTGATGGAATGTTGCAGTTAGAAGAAAGTAGGATCGATTGATTTATTCCCATTGTTCAAGTCTCCATAGGAAATTTAAATAACATGCCATCCTCTTGGAAAAAGATCTCAGGACAATGGACTTTTAAAGTGAAGATAATAAACCTAAAATCTAAGCATGTAGTGGAATTGAAGTTACGTATACATACTCAGGATTGCAGGCTCATTTGCAACATCCCTGAGCAATACATTTCATTTACTTTGCTCTTCTTCCTCTGCTACTGCTAAGCCTTCAGGGTAACTAAGACTATCTAATGATGTCTCCCAAACTCATTTACTAAGCTTCCATTGGCTGAAGATATTCATTAGGGAAGAACTCATTTCATGCCCAGTATCCTTATTTATCCTTAGCATCTCCATGTTTCCAAATTTCCTATATCATTGTTACAGCATGTCACTGACAATATTACCTCTGAATAATCCAAGAATAAGAAGCAGAGGTCAATGGTGGAAGAAGTAAAGGATTTCAAACAATACATAAGAACATAAGAACATAAGAAGAGCCATGCTGAATCAGGCCAAAGCCCATCAAGTCCAGCATTCTGTGTCACACAGTGGCCCACCAAATGTACATGGGGATCTTGAGCAGAAAGAGAAGGCAAAACCCTCCCTTTCCCTTGACCCCCAACAAATGGGACTCAAGGGAATCCTGCCTGCCTCAACCAACATAGAGGCGGCACATGGACATCCGTTTTGCATCCATGAATCTATCTAGCCCTGCCTTGAAGCTGTCAAGGCTGACAAGCTGTCACGACCCCTTCAGGAAGTGAATTCCATAAATCAATGACCCTCTGGGTGAAGAAATATTTCCTACAAAAACTGGAATATCCACATGTCTATGGAGATTCTCAGTCATCCAGGACATGGTTGTCCCAAAGGTGCTTTTTCAAAAGGCAACTGGACTTTCTTTGCTTTTTCTTGAAGACGTTTTGCTTCTCATCTATGAAGAAGCTTCAAAGTTCATCCAAGAAGCTTCTCCAGTTCATGAACTGAAGAAGCTTCTTGGATGAGAAGCAAAACAACATTATTATTTTTTTATAACACAACCAAATGCAAGCTTTTCAGGTAAAGGCTGAGATGGCCTCCAAACCAATCACTTAAGTCTCAGGAGAAAGCTGCAACTTTTGATACATTCCATCAAAGCTTCACACAGTCTCCAACCTTGGCAACCTTAAGACCTGTGGATGTCAACTTTCAGAATTCTGGGAGTTGAAGTCCACAAGTCTTAAATTTGTCTTAAAGGGAAAAGAGATTAAGTGATTCACTTAACAACTGTGGGAAGAAAGGGTGTAAAATGTCTTGCTTAGCAACAGAAATTTTGGGCTCAAATTGTAGCCATAAATCAAGGACTTATGTCTGTATCAGCAGTTGAACCTAGTGCAGCATTTTTTTACATTTTTACTCAAAGTTCTCCTTTTTTTTCCCCTCCCTAGATTCCAATGCTATGCTTCATGAAATTCCAAAGACTGGGTTATTAAGGAAGAAAATATGATAATAACATCCTATAATTTTAGCTCTCAGACACAATATTTTTGCATCCGGAAATGTAGATAAACGAGTGGGAGTGTGATGGAACCCACAATAAAGGAACACAAATTGCTGTTATTTTTTAATAGCATCTGCTCACAAATTATTTCACTGCTCTCTTCTCTCTGATGCACGTACACACGAACCCTCTTGCTTAATGTTTTGCTAGCAGTTTTATTCCAAGTGTCACAACTGAAGGAGACAGCTGTAGGATGTTACTAGCAATCCTATTGTCTACCGTACTCTTAGAAATGTAATGATACCTATTATAGAAACTGGATTGTATTAAATCAGACCTGACACATTTCAGGCTCAGCAATCAGCACAGCTGCTTGTCTGTAACTTCCAGGATGGCTGTAAATATCTTCATTTGATAACCCAAGGATTGCATTCAGAATGACAGAATATCACAAATTCCTCTTCTCAGCCCCAAAGCCTGAATTAAAATTTAATGAGCCTGGATAGAATTCACCCTTACCCATCCCATAATGACCTCACTGCAAGGTCCTTACTCCATCCTACTTCAACCACCTTCTCTCCCATTTTCTTTAATATAGCTCATGATCTGACTTCCATGACAGGTCATCCTCAACTTACCACCACAATGGAGCCCAACATTTATGCTGCTAAGTGAGACAGCTGTGAAGTGAGTTTTGCCCTCTTTTACGACCTTTCTTCCCACAGTCTTTAAGTGAGTTGCTGCTGTTGTTAAGTGAGGAACACGGTTGTTAAGTGAATCTGGCTTCCCCTATTGACTTTGCTTGTCAGAAGGTCATAAAAGGGGATCACATGACCCCAGGACACTGCGACCGTCATAAATATCAACCAGTTGCCAAGCGTCTGAATTTTCACCACGTAGGGATGCTGCAATGGTCGTTAAGTGTGAAAAGCAGTCATTAGTCACTTTTTTCAGTGCCGTTGTAACTTCAAACAGTTATTAAACAAACTGTCCTAAGTCGAGGACTACCTACACATACGTCAAGTTTTATTGAAAGCTGTGAAAATCAGTAACCTTCCATTACAAATGTATGGAAGAATGAGACTCAAGAGTTTATTTCTTTTCTAAAACTTTCACATCCTGTTTGTCCCAAAGGAGCTTTTTTCAAGAAGCAACTGGACTTCTTTGTTTTTCTTTGAAGGCGGTTCCCTTCTCATCCAAGAAGCTCCTTCAGCTCTGACTGGATGGTTGGGAATGGAAGGATTTATATTCCTTGCAGACAGCTGCTTTTAAAGAGCTGTTGAGGCCACTTGGAGGTTATCTGTGTCCTCAGGGTCACCTGAGAGATGCAAATGGGTGTGAAGCCTTCTTGGAACTGCTACAAGGACTGGAGAGACATGATGTTGTGTCCCTCCCCCTCTGTTGAGACAAGACTGTTCAATTTTGACTTAGATCGCCTCTTTGGCCTCTCTTTCAAACCAGCGGTCCTCTCTGTCCAAGATGTGGTCTTCGAAACAGTGGCCTAAATCCTTCCATTCCCCACCATCCAGTCAGAGCTGTAGAAGCCTCTTGGATGAGAAGTGAAACATGTTCAAATAAAAAACAAGAAAGTCTGGTTGCCTCTTGAGAAAGCACCTTTGAGACAACCATGATCTGCATGACTGAAAATCTCCACAGACATTTCATCCTGTTTAATAAAAGCTGACTTTTAATCTAGCATTAGCAGGGGGCACGCTGAGTGACCAAGACTGTGTAAATATTATTTTTATGGTGCTGTTGATAATGGTACTGCAAGGCTCTTGTAAAGCATCTATTATCAAAGGACCATCAAGTATTTTATAAACATTAATTAAACCTTGCAACAGCCATTTCTCTGAGGCAAGCTTTAGTTATTGCACGTCAGCTATACATGAATTAAACTCAATGAAAGAAGAAGAACATAAGGTAGAATTAACCTAGCAGGGATAACAAAAAAACAACAAAAAAACAATTCTTAGCCCCTTGTTATAAATTTGGCAACCGAAAGATGGTGAAAAAAATTAGACTTTAATTGAAAGCAGTTTAAAAATTTCTGCACCTTGTATTTTAATTGTTCTTGAATCAAATTATGTGAAAAAAATATGTATTCCCACATATATTACATTTTTTACAACTTTCATCAGATTCTGATAAAAAAAAATAAAACTTTGCAGCCTTAACTATTTATGCTTTTCCCATGATAGAAAGTGGGTTTGAAATTATGGGTTTCCAGATTAATGTTTCAAGAATAAGAAAGAAACCAAGTCAAGCTATTTCCAGATACATTCCTGTAACACAAAGCTGGATGGACTATTTTCTGAGTTGAGAATATTGCATTCAGACACAGGATGGGTAGTTTTTGCAGTCCTGGAAAATTATGTATTTTTCTTGTATCTCTGGCCAATTCACAATTTGTCCCTGTGGTGCATTGTTCTGACAACCGATGCTTAATTGGAGCCCAGTCCTGACAAAGTATGTTTGAATTCCTGGTAAGGCTGTAATTAAAGTCATTTTCCACTTACATTCCACTTTTCATTCTTAAAAGAGTCCCTAAGCACAATCCTTGCTCTTCCAATTGGAATGCATCGTGCACACACACAAATGCACACACACACACACACACACACACACACAGAGAGAGAGAGAGAGAGAGAGAGAGAGAGAGAGAGAGAGAGAGAGAGAGAGAGAGAGAGAGAGGGAGAGAGGGAGACAGGGAGAGAGGGAGAGAGGGAGAGAGAGGGAGAGGGAGGGAGGGAGGGAAAGGGAGGGAGAGAGAGAGGGAGAGAATATCTATATCCATATTCAGGTAGGTAAAGGAGAACGTATGTGAAAACAATTCTGCTTAACTTTTTGACATCTTGCTTTTATGAAAACTTTCCATTAATTATTTTTTTATTGAGAAACCCTGATTTTCAGAATATAGTATGCATTCATACTTTTATGTTCTCTAGACCAGTGCATCGCAAACCTGGCCAAATTATCCAAGATTGGGTAAAAGCATTTTCCCCCCCTTTGTGTAACAACACACAAACCCACTACTCATCACCATGGGAACATTTAAGTTGACTTAAAGATTGCCACCGCTACTAAAATTAAGTCAAATGTCTCCCAAAGTACTCCTACTAAGAAAAAAAGATTGATAAAATTACCAGCTGTAATTTGTTGAAACGACATAAAGTTCATCCAATTATGTTGTTTTTAGAACGCAGGCAGTCCTTGACTTTTGATCATTGTTTCAGCACGGTGCTGAAGGAAGGGATCTATAAATGTCCTCGAAGACTGATGAGACCTTCAGAAAAGCATGTTGGAGTAATGAAGGAAAAAGTTGAAGATGCTATAGAGCAGGGATCCCCAAACCCCGGTCCATGGACTAGTACTGGGCCACGGCATGCTAGCGACTGGTCCGCACAAACAAGGAAAGTCCCATCTGCAGGATGCAGGCAGCACACAAAACCACGCCCCCTCCGATCCACGGAAAACCCTCTCTCCACGAAACCGATTGGGGACCTCTGCTATAGAGCTACAGGTCAAGTAGGCTGGTCCTCAAACATTGCCCTGTGTTAAAGGGACACACCCACTACTTTGCGGCAGACAAACATTTCAAAGGAATACTCTCATGCTTTCACCGGTCTACCAAGATAGGCTTTTAGCATTGACCAAAGATACCAGGTCAACAGAGAGACAGTAGAACTCATTTACATAATACATTCAAGTTGAAGATTACAATGTCTTGTCAGAGAAAGGTTTATGAACACTTGGCAGTTTCCGCACATCACTGTTTGAAAGGACTGCTTGGCAATCTCTTTGAGCAGGACAGAAGAATGCAAGGAGGCAGATGGGGAAACCTGAATATCCAAAGAGAAATAGCAACGTGGCATCATTAGCAGTTCCTGATTGCAGAATTTCTTGGTCTCAAAACTGTCAAATGCTTGTACACCTGGAGTCAGTCAAAGTAGGTCAGGAAATACATTTTGACAAGGAGCACCAGAACATAACTTTATTAATAAAGAGGATAATAGCAGAATCTTGGCTTCTCTCCCCCCCCATTATACCCAAGAGAATCAAGGCAGGATAGTCTTGAGTTTCTTTGTCACATCCTCTTCTCTTTCAGGCTAAGAACTAGGGTCAACAGTCAGGGAAATCTGAAGATCCAGGCAGTTCAAATGGGTATGAAGATTTATTGCAAGCTTAAGCTCTCTACGAGAATCTGAACTACTAACGGCCCAAGCCAATTGGTGGTAGATAAGAGTCAATGGAATTCAAGGTGGGTGGGACTTAGATCTCTTCTTCTTCTTGTGCCATATTCATTATCAGACGTTGGCGATCATGTTGGCGATCCTGTTTTTATCAGCAGCTGCACGAAAAAATGCTGCTGAGTTTTGTCCAAACCAGTCCCTTATATTTTGAAGCCAATATGTTCTTCTTCTGCCTGGACCTCATTTGCCTTCAATCTTTCCCTGGAGGATTAAATGGAGTATGCCGTATTTTTTTGGGTGTTGCATCACATGTCCGAAATATTCTAATTTTCATTTTTTAATTGTTTTGATGATTTCCCTTGGCTTTCCCAGGCGGCTTATCACCTCTTCATTTCTGATCTTGTCAACCCAGCTTATACGTAACAGCCACCTGTAAATCCACATTTCAAATGCTTCTAGTCTCTTCAGGTGGCCTTCTGTCAGATACCAACTCTCTACTCCATAGAGCAGGATCTGAAGATCCAGGCAGTTCAAATAGGTATGAAGATTTATTGCAAGCTTAAGCTCTCTACAAGAATCTGAACTACTAACGGCCCAAGCCAATTGGCAGTAGATAAGAGTCAATGGGATTCAAGGTGGGCGGGACTTAGATCTCTTGTGAGCACAAAAGGACTTGAGACTGATGACGCATTTGACCCTTTCCTTGTACACCTGGTCAGGTACTACAACTACCCTTGCATCCTTCAAGTTTATCCCAACACTCCTCTAGGGTTTTCATGGTAGATCAATGGTTCAAAGACATAAATAATCTTGGAACTGTTCCCACGTTCAAAATGATCATATTATGACTACCACGAAAAAGTGCAGATTCGCTTGGTTGAACATTTTTCCCCATTACTGTTCTTAATGAATATGGGGAAAAAATAACCTTTTTTTTTTTCGTTTTTGCAGGAACACTTTCTATTTCTGTGTGCAGCAAATGTGGAAAGGTGAAGAAGCACTGAGCGATATAATAACACCCCTTTATAAAGAGATAGACAAAGAGGTAACAGGCTTTCAATATCTCCATTCCCAAAAATACCTTTTCTAACCCCACAAGTGCAGTTGTAAGAAGTAGAACTTTCAGAGTTGCCCCCAACCAATATTTATAATTATGTTCTAATTTGGGATGAAGATCTAGAGAGATGGGAATGGTAAAAACCTTTGATGTATTTCAATCTTTCTAAAAATGGACACTTTAAATACGTTTAGCCCAAAAAATAAAATAAAGAAAGATATGCTATCCTCTCAGGTTTCCTTGTAACTGTCGTGCTGAGTCAATATGGGCTAGAAGCAAAATTAAAAGGAATTCACTTAGAGTAAATCAAGTGCTTTTTAAAAAGACAGAAAAAAAATGTTTGATCAATGAGTAGGTAATCTAAAAGCTGAACTAGTTTGTTATCTCTGAAAGCTTCAAAGTCTGAGCTAAGATATTTCTTGTAGATATACATCATGAAAAGAATTTCATTCAATTCCCTGGTTATAATTTTATTTAAAACCTTTTAATGCTGCTTCTCTGTTAAAAACATACACCACACACACAACCAAATCAGATAGAACGCTGCCAGTTGACAAGAAAAACAGCTTATCACCAAAAGCTGGAGCAAATGATGTTCTCTTGAGGGTGGGAAAGCTCAGAAGACTATAAACCTGTAGTCCCAGTGACCAACCCTGATTGGATTTTGCAATAATGCTACTATACACGGAGAAAAGCTGTGGTGCATACCTTACATTCTGAAAAATTCAAAATCAGCTGTCTGAGTGCCATTTTCTCAAATATTTTATCACGGTTAGCATAACAATCCAAGACTGGAATCCAAAAGACAGACAAGCAAGCATCACAAAAATGCCCCTTTCATTTCTATTTTCTAAGTCGATAAGGATCATAGCATTCCATTTCATTCTCCAAACATATTTAGGACAACATCCCTTTTGAATGATATATATCTGTGTTGCTCAACCCTGGCAACTTTTAAGATTTGTGGATTTCACCAGTTCCCTTCTCTTTGCTCTAGTCATTGGCTCGGCTTTTGGGGAGCCATCTTCCATTTACCTTCCCCAGAAGTCCTGAGCCTACACAATTTCTGAACAGGGGAGGGTGCTAGGGTTCTAATTTATTTTTATGTATTTGTTAGATTTATATGCTACCCATTTCACTATCAACCGACTCTGGACGGCTTAGCCCTTGTAACATAAAATAATTTCTTTTTTTCTCCTGTCAAGGCCAACAGGCATGAGTGAGGAAATGGTTGCCCTACATTATAGAATTTAATAAAATCTCTATTTGTTTCAAACTTTCTCTCCCTATTATTTTTCTGCTTCTCTCATCTTCAGTTACAATGTATGCTCCTGATTCTATTCCAGTAAAGAATTCAAAGATGTCAACCTTATTGAAGGTAGGATAGTTAGGTACTTGACCCATTTCTCGGTACTTTTTCACATTGTCATTTACATTCTTAACTCAACATCTTTTTTCCCCTCCTATTAAAGCAGTGGATTCTTTCTTTCTTTCTTTCTTTCTTTCTTTCTTTCTTTCTTTCTTTCTTTCTTTCTTTCTTTCTTTCTTTCTTTCTTTCTTTCTTTCTTTCTAAAAAGGGGGGTGGTAGATCAGAAAATCTTGAACTCTCTAAGAAGACATGTCTTTCATTAATGGCTTTACATTTCTTCTTGTGCCATTAAATAATTCAAATGCATTTTCCTGCAGAATCCACTGTAAGACAACTAGCAAGAGACAGTAAGCATTAAGAGTCTAAAATCCATGGTGAGTATCAAGATCTAGGTGGTAGGGCTGTCTAAGTTCTTAAGAATTCTTCCCTTCTTAGCAAACATTTAAGTACTCATTCATTCATTCACTCCGTTTCTAAACTATCAAATTACCTGTGAACCTTGGGTAGCATTGAGATGCTTTTCAGAATTTTCTTCTCTGTTCTGGTGCATCACCATACGTGTTAGGAAATAACTCACAGAATTTCAAACTAGAAGGGACTAATAGGATATTCTGAAGATGTTGTCCAATATATTATATTTAGAGGGCATAGATTTGGAGGCTGAAGCCTTAACAGGCAAGAAAATAAGAATCATCTATGCAGAATCATACCAATGGTCAATTTATGTTATTGTTCTGTCAGATGTCAGAAAATATGTTTGCAGCCCCCGCAAAGCTCTACAAAATGTTCTACTGTAAATTACTTACTGAATCGTAGGTTCCATTATCATCTGAAGCCATCAAGGCAAGCACTGCAGAGGAATTTATTGTGTCACGAATTAAGACAAATGTCCATGTCCCAGGATAATGTTGCAGCTTCCAATCTGAGTCAGTCACCAGGACCAGAGGTTTAGTCTTCCGAGCTTTCATACATTCAGTGTCGTAGCTATTAAGATTGTTGGTCAAGTAGGGGGGGCCGGCGGGCGAAGCGGCGAGAGAGACAATGAGGCTGCGCTCAGGGGCTTCGGGCTCCGCTCGCCGCCGCCGCCACCATCACCCTCAGCCTGTTGCTGACTGCACTGAGAATTCAAAATGGGAGACAAACCTATTTGGGAACAGATTGGTTCCAGCTTTGTACAGCATTACTATCAGTTATTTGATACAGACAGGACTCAGTTAGGATCAATATATATAGATGCCTCATGCCTTACATGGGAAGGACTACAATTTCAGGGCAAAGTAGCTATTGTTGAAAAACTCTCAAGCCTTCCTTTTCAGAAAATACAGCACAGCATCACATCCCAAGATCATCAGCCTACTCCAGACAGCTGTATACTCAGTATGGCAGTCGGACAACTTAAAGCCGATGAAGATCCTGTTATCGGATTCCACCAGATATTTCTATTAAATAACATCAGTGATGCTTGGGTTTGCACCAATGACATGTTCAGGCTAGCATTGCACAACTATGGTTGAAATGGCATCCCTGAGGCACCTGTCCTTTTTTTTTTCCTCCTCTCCTTCTTACCAATATTAATCACACCCATGGAACATTCCAAATGTCATACACAAACCTGCACACCATGGCAAGCAAGCAAGACTTGTGACATATCCTTCCGAAGAGTTTTATATTGTGCCACTAGAAGAGTTCCTTGTGCATGATGTTTGGAAGTTAGAATTAGCTGCATTTGACAAAGGAAGGGTATGTTTTACCAGCATGCCTTGGGAAGAATCCATAATATAAATGGTCCTGTTTCTGTACTGACAAGTTTCTCTAATAACCCAAAGAAACAAAAGGATATTAAAGAATAGCCAGCCTGAAGCCAACTCAGATAACTGATCTCTTTTTTTGTTGTTGTTGTTCAAATGTTACAGTGCTACATTATACAATAAAACCATGTGATTTTCTTAACAAAACAAAAAAAAAAGATTGTTGGTCAAGTAGGGACAAAAAAATAGCCAGGGAAATGATTGAAACCTGGAAAAGGGGGGCCCTTGTCAGTCAAACAACAGTACTGATTTGCCACCAGCTTCTCAGGTAGTTAGGAGCCAAGGGCATAGCAGTGAAAGGCAAACAACAACCAATAACTTAACAGCCAGCCATCAATAACCCAATTAACAACTAAAAGCCACACACAACCAGGTACCAGGCATAAATACTACACATAGAACAGCCTAATGCACACATTCTGGAGAGAGAGAGAGATCTCTGAGGATGGGCTTCAGCACAAGTCCAAAAGCTTGGAAGAATAAACCTCCAGTCCCAGTGACTGACTCTGATTGTATCCTGCAATTTATCATAAGACCAAAACAAAAATGGCAGCTATAAAGTCTAAATCACACAAGTATTTACATGAATTTGGGCAGATTGGACTTCTTATTTGCAACTCAGTCACCATTTTGCAGACAAACTTTTGAGGAACTGCAAAATAATTCAATCCAAAGAAACTTGCAAAAAAATAAAAATTAAAAATAAAACATTTCATTTCAGAAGAAGCATGTAATTTATCCATTTCCCCATGATGAAACAACTGTTCAACCTTCTCTTACTCCTTTGGAGACTCATCCAACCCAGATCGCATCTGCCATGAGTGAAGTCTTATCATTTGCTCCCAGGATGCACATTGGGGAAAATGAGAAGACAAGAGCTTTTATAAGAAACTTGAAACAAAACTCTTCTTTTCTTCTTCTCTTATAAATTGGAAGGAAAAAAAGCCATTTGGTTCACCTCTCAAATGTTCATTCTCGGAAGAAATGGTATCACCAAGCTTTCATTATCTCTGTCATCCGTTTCACAATCTTTCACGTACTGTCATTTTCAGAGCTGGGTCCAGGGAATTTTTCCATGAAAAATCAGAAGTAATCAGCAACTTTTGTTTCAAGATATACAGTTACAAAAAACTATTGGGCAATGGTAGACTTGAGAAGACATCCAGAAGGAATATAGTTCCTAGTTTCTTTGAAATGTGTGTAATGACAGCATTTGCCATATTGTTGGTAAATGTGAGGAAGGAGATGATAATGTGGCTTTTTAAGGTTTATGTTTTATGATTGTGGTGCTCTTTGCATAAAGGTCAACTCAACATTGCATGCAGTTGACCCTAGTAAACTGGCACAATTATGATATATACTGATGAATGCAGCCAGCACTTCATTTTAGCAGTGAAATTATCAAGGTCAGAAGGAATTTTAAATCTGCACCGCTGGGGCTGGTAATGTCTTAAAATATATTCCCAAATCAGGGAGAGCAACAATAAGTCCCAATTCACTCTATGACTGTCTGGATACGGGAGGGAAATGGCATTGGTTGAAGAGTGTTGGGAAGCTTTGATTGGCTCAAAACGCAGCAGCCTGCATAATTTTGCACAAATGAAAATTTGTGCCTGTGTCACCTCTTTTGTGGAACCTGCATTGGTTGTTGATTTGCTTCTGGGTACAATTCAAGGTGTTGATTATCACCTTTATTTATTTTTTATTTTATTTATTTTATTCGGATTTGTATGCCGCTCCTCTCCGAAGACTTGGAGCGGCTCACAACATATACATATAAACAATTGCAACAAATCCGAACAACATTAAAAATACAAACCCCATACATACTCATCAATCACACCACAATCAACAATCATCCCCAGGCCTGCCGGCAAAGGTAGGTTTTTAAATTCTTTTGGAAGGCCAGGAGGGTCGGAGAAACGCGGACTTCAGGAGGTAGTTGGTTCCAGAGGGTGGGCGCCGCAACAGAGAAGGCCCTCCCCCTAGGGCCCGCCAGACGACATTGTTTCGTTGACGGGACCTGGAGGAGGCCGACCCTCTGCGCTCTCACCGGTCGTAGAGAAGTATGTGGCAGAAGGCGGTCCCGTAAGTATCCTGGTCCCAAGCCATGAAGGGCTTTATAGGTAATAAAGGCCTACAGTACTGTATATGATTTGGAGCCATATACTGGGTCCTTATTTAAAGGACCACTTCTTCCCAGTCACATTTACCTGGGCCGCTGGAGTGGAAGGACATGTTGTGGGTCCCATCTATTCAGGAAATACATCTGGTGGGACCAAAAAAAAGGCCTTCTCTAGGGTGGAACATCATTCCCTGGAGTTTAGACTGTCCCCCCTCTTATTATGTTTTTGAACAGCCCTAAAGACAGTGGGGTTAGGGATCCTGGTTAATATGGCGCTAACCAAGTGCCTTGTTTGATGGTGTTTGTTAGCACCATGGGGTGGGGAGTTTGGGTGGGGATTTAAATTGTGGCTTTTTATTACTGTACACCACCAAAGGTCACCATATGAGTTGGGTAGCCATATAAATTTAATAAAATAAATAAATTAATGACTCCTTTCTAGAAGGATTGTCTGAGTGCTACAGCTACACTACAAATGTTCCTCTCCAATTACAATGGCTAGTTTCAGTAAACTGTAGTCACCCACATGAAGTTGCCATCTCTATGACTAGCTATATGCTTTTATGACCTCTGTTTACAAGAAGTGATATTAAAAACTGTAGCTTGATAGAGGGGGAAAAATGCCCCGCTGTTTATTCACAAATGATCAATTTGTCACTCAGACACATGCTACTAGGGAAGATAGTAAAAACAGGGTAATGATAAACATTCTTCACGTTCTTTTTCTCTGCAAAACTAATTGGCTTTTCGCTGTAAGCTGAAAGAAGGCTGGGGGAGTGTTTGAGGTCAGGATTTAATTTATGAAATGCTGCTTTAATCACTTTGTCTGTTTACCTCCATTTCTTCAATGTCAGTTCTCACCCCCTTTTTATTATTTATTTCTTGCTTGTTTCAGTGGAGATGCTCATATCTTAACTATGCCAGGGAATTCAATCTAATTTCGCACTGCAGAGTACTACAACCAATTCACCCTCCACCTCCTTCCAGTGGAACAGTTCTCCAAGCCTGCTCATTGTGTCTGTGATAGAATGTGCACATGCAGCAACAGAGGGGGAAGATTTAGTCAACTCAGAGCTTTCCTAGAAAGAGGAGTCAAGAGATTATGCAGTCCTGAGCTGGAAGAGGGAAGGGGAAGAGGTTCAGAGTAGCCATACCCTACAACTTCTCAGGATACGTCTAGTAGTTAAGCCAAGTCCAGAGATGAGACAGTGAGATCCAATTAAGTCCAATCCTTTATTTGCTTACACCCAATAGACAGAAACTTGCCAGACTAAAGCTATAACCATCTAATCTACTAGATAGAACTTGAAAGATTATTGACTCTTCTGTTTCTGGGAAAGCCCTACATGAGCTAAATCCTCCCTCTCTGTTGCTACAGGTGCACATTCCATCACAGTTCCCAGCCTTCTTAGTTCCTAAAAAGCATTAAACTAGGTTAGTTTATAGGAAGAAAAGTGACTCCGGCTTCATAAAATCTGCTTGAGAAAAACAGAAAGTCTGAACTATTAGTGCTTCCTTCATGAAAAATTTACAGGGTTTTGGTTACAAAAAATAAAATGGAAAAACAGACATACAGTGCAGCGTTGACATTCTGGCACCTTTCAAATCAAACCAATTCTCTCTAATGCATTTCCCCCCTCTTAGTACCATTCAGGAAAAACATCAAGGATGACATCTGAAGCTTCTCTGCTCTTTCATTTCCAATATCCACCCAGTTCAAGGCACTCCCAGCAAGATAACTGGAAACTCCACTCACTCTCCTGAAATCTCAAGACAAGGTATTTCTGACAAGATGAGATTCAGTAGCTTCTTGCTTGGTTTTTATTTATGCTATTGAGCTGTACAGTAGGGCAGCATCAAAGCCATTTTGCAAAAATAACAAGTTCTAGCCCTTGGCTGATTGACATCAAGGTTGTATCTTCCTTTAGAAAGCAAACTGCCTTTTTCAAAATCTAGTACCTTCTGTGTTGAACTGCAAATAGCTTCCAAGTGCTAATTTTTCAAACCAAGCTACTGCAGCTCTCTTTCCAGGTAGGCTTGCAAACTCTGCCTCTTCCTGAGCTATTTGATCTGTTGTCTTGATCTTTTTTCCTAAGTTCATTTATTGGAAGCAGAACTGAAAATGTCAGACTCCATTCTTCTTCTGAGGAATTTAGGGGAATGAAGATAGATGGATGTCCTCTTTTCGACTTCAGTGGTACTGGTTTAACATACAGGAACCCAAACCTTTTAAAAAGACTTCAAAAATAATGGGCAATTTTAAAACAATACACAAGATTTGTGTATATACTTATAAGGCAAAGCCTTTCAAAAAGGAAGAAAATCCTCAATCTTGAAAAAGTATGTTCCTTCCGCCATCCAATTTTTCACAGCTAAAATGCAACAAGAATGTCACAGAGTCAGAGGTTCAATTCTTTACTTGTTTATACATAACAAACAGAATCTTGCCAGACTAAACTCTTATTATTCCCTAACAGATATACCTTGGGAGATTCTAGGGTATGGTTATCCTTACCCTCTTCCTCTGTCTCCTATCTATATCTGGACTATGCTGTCTCTTGTCTTATTCCTCTCTTAGGCATATGCTCTCTCCTTCCTTGGAAACTGTCACTTCGCTGTAGTCCATCACACCAGCTCCCCATCTGTGGGCTTCATTGTTTACATTTCCCTTTTCAGTTTTGAGGAGATTATTTTCACTGTGAAAACTCCAATGCTATCTCATGGGCTATAACAACACAGCATCACATCATCATACCAACTGATCACTGTGTTTTCCACATGCTGACCTTGTTTTGTGTTCCCTGGTTTGTCTATCCAATGGGTTGTAGGGATTATTTTTGGTTAGATAGGCTATCAGCCAAAGTCATCACCTCGGCTCCAGTCCTGAGGACCATCAGTACCTTGGCACTGTAATACTATAGTGGCCAGGAGGATGTTTTACCAGATTCGTCTGGTACGCCAGTTGCGCCCCTTCCTAGATAGGGACGCATTACGCACGGTCACCCATGCCTTCGTCACTTCCAGACTGGACTATTGTAATGCTCTCTACATGGGGCTTCCCTTGAAGTGCACACGGAGGCTTCAACTGGCGCAGAATGCGGCCGCGCGTGTGGTAGTGGGGGCACCCTGACGGGTACGAATGGCCCCCATCCTGCGCGAGCTGCACTGGTTGCCGGTGGCTTTCCGGGTGCGCTTCAAGGTACTGGTTACCACTTTTAAAGCGCTCCATGGCATAGGACCCAGTTATTTACAAGACCGCCTTCTGCCAGTAAATACCTCCCATCGACCAGTTCGCTCCCACAGAGAGGGCCTCCTCAGGGTGCCATCGGCTAAGCAGTGTCGGCTGGTGGCACCCAGGGGGAGAGCCTTTTCTGTGGGGGCACCGACGATGTGGAACGAGCTCCCCCCAGAACT
Source organism: Bothrops alternatus (assembly GCA_034064705.1). Lineage (NCBI taxonomy): Eukaryota > Metazoa > Chordata > Lepidosauria > Squamata > Viperidae > Bothrops > Bothrops alternatus. The sequence continues at coordinate 731,618 of JARGCV010000096.1, read as the reverse complement.
CCGGACGTGTCATGATCTCCGCACCTTCAGAAGAGTATTGAAGACTCATCTCCTCAATCAAGCCGGCCTGGCCTAGATCTCCTCGGGTTTTTTTTAAAAAAAAAATAAACAAGGCTGTTCGGGTTTTAATTGGGTTTTTAACAGGTTTTAGTACAGCCTTGTATTAATATTAATATAATTTAATTTATTTTAAATATTTATTGTTATTATATGTTTTTATTGGGTTGTAAACCGCCCCGAGTCCTACGGGAGAGGGGCGGTATAGAAATTTAAATAAACTAAACTAAACTAAATAAACTAATTTCCCGCCAAACGGTCCATGTGCACATGTGAGGATAACATTTGGGGGTATTAGATGCACAGCTTTTAACTGCCATATCAAAATTTAATCAGGACCTGGGTTCTGCATTCATGTGCATGAATAGCTTGCGTGGGTTCTTCATCTGAAGGACTGGAAGACACAATCTCAGAAAATTCATAGGCTTCCAAAGGATGATATGACTGCCTTGGATGATCACTTGCATATTATGCATTACATTGATTTGCTACTTGATGCTGGTGTGCAGCATGCTTGGACCATATGGTTTAGTCTGGGGGGCTGCAAAGATTTCTGCTTGTCCCTCTACTGAAAATTAGACAAACAGGTTAGCTTGTCAAGAATTTTCAAAGAAACTCAGCAAGCCTTGCCGTTTCCATTCATCGAAGCCTTATGCATCCACTTATAGCCTACAGTAGAGGACATGACAGCTTCTGCAAACTCAAATGTAGAATGCCCAAACGGCTGGGGAAAACTTCCAAGGAAAATGATGAGTAGGTGTTGATATAACAAATGCCTGCAACATTGGATCTCTTGCATTTAACCCAGACTTGTAAAAAGCCATTAAGAAGTTGAATAAGAATTCCCTCCAGCAGGCAAGATAGGAAAGTTTTTATAGGCTGGAGGAAAGCTAATATTTGCCTTTTTTGAGTCATCAACATGCCAACAGAACCATTTACCAAGTTTGCAAATCACCACGGCTTTTAAAAAAGATAAATCCTGTACTTTACAGTGTAAATCACAACTTAATGGGTTCTACTTCTTGGTAATTATTTATTATTCATTTTGCTTTCATATCCATCTGACTGTAGTCCAATGGTTCTCAGAAATTCATAGGACAAAATTAAAATAGCCATGATGTTGAAAAACACTAACAGTACACCAGTCAAACAAACCCAAACCAAAAGACAGAATACAACCAAATTACCAGCAAAGTAAAAGATTTTTTTTTTAAAAAAAAAAATGCAAAGCATGAACTCAGGCTATTTATTTATTAATCAGATTTGTATAGCTGCCCATCTCAACAAAAGCAACTTTGGACAGTGCACAACAGTAGGATAAAAAGCAAAATATAAAAATGACCACTATTTAAAAAATCTACATTTAAGAAATAAATCATATATAAAAAACAAATCTATAAACAATGAGGTGAAGAGAGGATAAACACATAGTCACCTCAGCAATGGGGCCATCCAAGCATATCTCTGGTTCCAGTTAAAATGCTCTAAAAATCATGCTCTAAAAACCACTAGGAGGCAATTAATTCCAGAGCACTGGTCCCACCACGGAAAAACATCAACTTTTGGTTTCAGTTTACTTCACCTCTTTGAAGAATGGAATACTGAAAAGATTCTCCAGATCAGGGGTGTCCAACCTTGGCAACTTTAAGACTTGTGGACTTTAACTGCCAGAATTCCCCAGCCAGCGTGGCTGACTAGAGAATTCTGGGATTTGAAGTCTACACGTCTTAAAGTTGCCAGAGTTGGATACCCCTGCTCTAGATCAGAGGTCCCCAACCTTTTGGGTACCAGGGACCAGTTTCATGGAGAGAGGTTTTTCCGTGGACCGGAGAAGGCGTGGTTTTGTGTGCTGCCTGTGTGCTGTGAATGAGGCTTTGGTTGTTTGTGCAGACCGGTTGCTGGCATGCCATGGCCCATTACCGGTCCACAGACCGGAGGTTGGGGACCCTTGCTCTAGATCATTACTGATTCCAGCTAGAGTATGTATTTTAATTTAACCAGAGTTTGTGGAGTAAGCTCCAGTGGACTGATTTACACATTACACTAGCCCTAAATCATGGTGTACAATCAAAAGACTCTGGTTTCTCACTTCATGCACTGAGAAAACAAAAATAAAACCATGGTACGACTTAACAGGATGTTTAAACCTAGTTTTTAAAGTCATTCAGGATCAAACAGTTCAAGGGCAAAGTGGGGATCTAAACTGGATTTCCCAACCCCAATCTGACATTCTAAGCACCGTAAGGCTCTGAAATAGGAAATCACATTTAAATATCTAATAAATGCATAAATATGGATTAGCAGCAACATTAATCAAGATAGTGGGAACTGGGGGGAAAAAGAGGACAGAGAGGTAATAAGCCAACTTAATTTATATACTCTACCACCAAAAAGGCAGTATATGCAAATCCTAATTATTTAATAAGTTACATCAGATCTAAGGACTAGCAAATTTTGTCTCTTGTCTCTGCTTACTACATCCTATTCCCCAACGACAGTGGATGAGGATAACTCTGATCCTTTTTCTAGCCACCCAATAACAGAGGCCAGAATATGAGAAAAAGATGGACTCCTTCAATGATTGATCATTTGGTATGTTGGCTGGATGACAACCATTTGTGTAGCAATTCAGTTCCTTGTAGAGTTCTACTTCGTGCTTGATAATTTCCTCTCTTTTTCTCTGTCCATCTGCTATAGGCTTTGTGTTCTCTTGCTTGGCTTTGGTTTTTACTTCATTAAAGCAACTATTATGACAAAAGGAGACTTTGGGGATTAAACTTCCCAGCTCTCTTACCTGCAGGACCGATAATCTCAAAAAATGCATGCTGTGACTCCGTATTCAGACATAATATGCCATTTTCACAGAAAGTCTTTTTTAGGATGCTGCTCAAGAGGCAACCGGGGGACCTGTCATGGCTGGACCTACCTTGATAAATTACTTGCTGCCTTAGACTGACTAGGGATGCTTACCAAACAGGCAATTGCTGGATTCTGACGTGAACTCTGATACCGCACTATAGAGGGTATAGTTATAAAAGTGAGACTCTGAATATTAGAATCAAAAAATATATTGTGGGTTGTTGTTTTTCCCACAAACCCCAAAGGTTTTCAAAAGGCAACTGGATGTTGTTGTTTTTCAAAGTCCAGGTGCCTTTTGAAAAAGCACCTTTGGAACAACTATGGCCTGGATGACTAAGAATCACCATGCCTATATATGGAAGATTCTTCCTTTCTTTCTTTCTCTCTCTCTCTCCCTCCCTCCCACCCTCTCTCTCTCCTCCTCCTCCTCCAGACCCTCTTTTCTAAAAATATATATTCCAATGATAAATTTAAGTGTAGATGTAAATGGGGTTTTTCACCTTAAGAGTAGTGATAGCCAGCTCTAACCACAACAAAAATTCCTGTAATAGCCTAATGTCATTGCAGGCAGGTGTCTGTTGCATTTTAATATAGTATATTTCCAACAGCTCATTTTTGGAGTATGTTTCAAATAATTCCACGTCCTTCTCACAAATTTGAAATAGCATCTAAGGTGAGAGGTGGGGGAAAAGTTAAAATTATTTAGAGGCTTTTTCCTACAAAGATGTCTCCAAGATTTATTTAGTGGATGGTGTATCATACATGGACTTTCAATATACATAAACAGATTAATAAAACACAATAAAATATTGATGTTAAAAAAGATACCCAAGGTCTAGGTCATTGAACCATTGAAGTGCAGCCTCATTTATATGAAAAAAAAATCAGATATCGGGCCAGTATATGGCCTCAGCTTACAGCGGTCACAATGTGATCCACAGTTTGATGTGGGACCCCGAGGGGAGGATGCCATGCCCCTTTTGTACAGAGGGTCCCAGCAGACACAATGTGAGGTGCAATTCCTATTGAGAATTTGTCCATTGCCGGCATGGTAGTTCAAAGCCTGGCTCCTTTTTTTGTGGCATCATTTATGTATCTTCCTATGAGTGGCACAGTGGCCTAGAGGTGAAGACGTTCACCCCCCATTCGGTAGGTTGAGAGTTCAATCCTAGGCAGTGACAGATGTTTCATTATCAGGGCTCAAAGGGAAAATATCTGCTGCAAACTCCTCATAGGTATCAGGAAGGGCATCCGGCCAGTAAAGACTCAGCTCCACTCAGTCACCCCGATCACATCCCAAATCTAGGGATCGGGGTCTTAAAAAGAAAATATACAGATGTGTCTTTTCACAGTACCTCTGGATAATTATTTGGCTTTCCACTGGGAATCAATGTTAAAATTGTTGAGGAGAACAATGGCCTCTCCCAAACATTAATGGCCCTTTAAATGTTGGGATAAGTCTTAAGCATCTTTTTTTCATCATCCGTGTAGAGGTATTTCTCCACAAAAAGAGGCTCTCACATATAAAAATGCTGCTTTTTGTCCTTTTTATTACCTTGTAATAGCACAGGCACACTCTTGGTTTTTTGTTTTTTTAAAGGCAGGTTTTTCCATCTTCAAGAGATGTTTAAACATTTGAAGATTTCATCACTCATAAAATCTGAATTATCTAGTCAGGCGTATCTGTAAGTGGTGATTATGAACCTATTGAATCTCTGCCTACCCATTTATTAGATAAGATCGGTTTTTGAAGAAACGCTGTGCCTTGCAGAGATTGGATCAGGCATAAAGTCATTGGAGGCCATTCTATTAAGTGCATGGGAAAGCCATAATTGCTGAAAACCCACTTGTATTTTTTGTACAGAGTCAGTCTGGTATCGTGATATATAAAACTAATAACAGGTAATATAATAATAAGCACATAAATACAGGTAATCCTTGACTTACCACCAGAATTTGAGCCCCAAATTTTTGTTGCTAAGTGACATAGTTGTTATGGGAGTTTTGCACCATTTTATGACTTTTCTTGCCACAATTGTTGTTAAGTTAGTTGTTGTTGTTAGTTGCAAAGTCATGTCTGACCCATCACAACCCCATGGACAATGTTCCTCCAGGCCTTCCTGTCCTCTGCCATCTTCTGCAGTCCATTTAAGCTCACGCCTACTGCTTCAGTGACTCCATCCAGCCACCTCCTTCTCTGTCGTCCCCTTCTTCTATTGCCCTCAATCTTTCCCAGCATCAGGCTCTTCTACAGTGAGTCCTTCCTTCTCATTAGGTGGCCAAAGTACTTGAGTTTCAACTTCAGGATCTGGCCCTTCTAAGGAGCCTCCTCTAGGACTGACCCGTTTGAACGCTTTGCAGTCCAAGGGACTTGCAGGAGTCTTCTCCAGCACCATAGTTCAAAGGCCTCCTCTTATGGTCCAATGTTAAGTTAGTAACCCTGTCTTAATCTCATGCGGGCGAGTGTTGCCACCACTAATAAAGACCAGCATAATTTAGAACCATCTTTCTCAATCTAATACTGTCCAAAGACTTCAAGTATGGGTAGGCCTTGACTAAGGAGCACAACGGAGCCCAAAAATTTCTGTTGCTAAGCAAGACAGTTTGCTCCATTTCAGGACCCTTCTTGCCATAGTTGTTAAGCAAATCACTGCAGTTGTTAAGTTAGTTACACAGTTGTTAAATGAACCTCATGGTTTCCTCATTGACTTTGCTTGTCAGAAGGTCGCAAAAGGGGATCACGTGACCCCGGGACACTGCAGCCGTCGTAAATACGAGTCGGTTGCCAAGCCTCTGAATTTTGATCATGTGACCATGGAGATGCTGGATCATGCCTGGCGTGGCACAATATTACAAAGGTTTACCTTCTTTCTAACCTACACGCAGCCAGTAACCACAAGCCAACTGAATGTCCTGCCAAATAGAGAAGATTGTCTTTAAAGATCCTGAACTTTCTATGACAGGGGTCTTCAAACTTGGCCCTTTTATGACTTGTGGACTTCAACTCTCAGAATTCCTCAGCCAGCGCTTGAAGACCCCTGCTCTAAGACTTGTTTCCCCTCTGGAACAGTCTCAAAGGCTGAGTTAGTAATCAACCCAACTCAACAGTTACATTTATGACTTTCTCAAGAAGTAGAGAAAGCCTACAACTCAAGATTAGATCTTGCTGTAATACTATCTTTTGAAGGCAAAAGACACCATCCATCTAATTGTCCTTTATGAAATTGTCCATTTTCATAATGAAGAAAAAGTAGACATTTTCCGCAATATCTTCTGTATCTCCAAATGCACATACACAGTTTTGGAATACAGCTATTTGAAAATGTATATATTTATAAAATAGTATCTTCAGTTTAATTCTACATGTTGGCAGGAATCCAACTATTAATCTACTTGCTACACACACACACACATACACACACACACAAATATATGCACCATCTTTTGAATATGCAACTTCTTAAATACAAAACTTCAGCACATCAAGATATGTTCTGAGATGTTTGCTAACAGAGTGGATGAACTATCATGCTCAGTCAGGCAGTCTACTTTTACACAAGTAGACTTGTGTTAAGTGTTATCAATGGAAAAGGATGAAGAGCAAATGAGACAAAGTTGACTAGACTTAGCAAGAGACTAACCAGAAAGAGAAGATGAAGAGTCTATGGATTGAATATTGAAACCAATTTAGTTCTGTCCAAAAGAAGGGAACTGAAACATTGTGGCCAGGGGAACATGTTGAGATGGTTGAACTTAACAATAGTTCCTTCTATGTGACTGCTACTTCTTTGCAGTTATCACAAATGCCAGAGGGGTTTCTGGGCATGTTTAAGCTGCCTTCTTGTTGTACCTTGTTCCTCTCTGGAACAAGATTAACAAGACAATTCCATGATAAAAAAATAATAAATAAAAATTTCAGCGATATGGAAGTTTTTTTTCCTAGCCATCCCTGTAGCACCTTTGTGGCACTATAGAGCTCATGCAGATAGCTTTGAACATCCCCCAAAATTGCGGAACATAGTTGTTATGGATGAAAAGTATGCACAAAACTGCCTTTTGCCATGGATCAATAACCTGTAAAGCATAGTTTCAAAACAAGAATTTCCTTGCTAGATAAAATCAATGCATTTTTACCCGAGATTTAAGTAATCCTGTAAGCCTCTTTTTTTTCATTTCTAGCTAAAACACTATCTTATATTTATTTGTTATTTCTACCACATTTTGTTTGAAATGTTCAGATGGCCTATATGAATTATCCCTTCCAATTTCTTAGAATCCTGTAAGCTTGTGAATATATGTGTCCTGCCTGGCAGGGACAGATGGATGTACTGAGCAACATATTTCAACCTGATTGGACAAGAGTGCAAACATTACGCTCTCACTGCCCACAGTTGTAGGTTGGAAGAAAGTAAATAGACAACAGATATCTCCCGGCTTGAGGAAATGTTTCTTCCTAATTCTTACTGTCATTTTCCTACCCTGCAAACCCCCCAAGAATGAGCAGTCTATCTCCTCACATGTACAACTTCCTCTATGGAAGAGAAAGAGAAAGAGAAAGAGAGAAAAGGAAAGAGAAAGAGAACAAGAAAGGGAGAAAAGGAAAGAGAAAGAAAAAGAAAAAGACAGAAGACAGAAAGAGAAAAAGAGGAGAAAGAGAAAAGAAAAGAGAAAGTGAAAGAGAGAGAAAAGAAAAAAGAGAGAAAAACAGAGAAAGAGAGGAGAAAGAGAAAAAGAGAAAAAGAGAAAAAGAGAAAGAGAAAAGAGAGAGAGAGAGAGGAAAGAGAAAGAGAGATATTGAGAGAAAGAGAAAGTGAAAGCAAAAGAGAAAGAGAAAAGGAAAGAGAAAGAGAGAAAAGGTAAGAGAAAGACAGAGAGGAGAAAGAGAAAGAGAAAAGGAAAAAGAGAAAGAGAAAAAGAGATTGAGAAGGAGAGAGAGAAAGTGAAAGCAAAAGAGAAAGAGAAAAGGAAAGAGAAAGAGAGAAAAGGTAAGAGAAAGACAGAGAGGAGAAAGAGAAAGAGAAAAGGAAAAAGAGAAAGAGAAAAAGAGATTGAGAAAGAGAGAGAGAAAGAGAAAAGGAAAGAGAAAGAGAAAGAGAGATTGAGAAAGAGAAAGAGAAAGTGAAAGAGAGATTGAGAAAGAGAAAGTGAAAGAGAAAGAGGAAAGAGAAAGATTGAGAAAGAGATTGAGAAAGAGAAAGAGAGCATTTGCTCCTTAAAAGGATGATCAAGTCAAAGACAGTAACACAGTCTCCAAACCAGCTTTTCATACTCTCGTACTTATTATTTAATTTGGTTCTAATGCATAAAATTAGGCTAATGGTTGTTAAGTGGCAAAGGCACACACATTGTCCATCTGCTGAAAAAAGCTTTGAGCTATTGTTTCTTTGCGAAGGGTAAGGAGGAGGAGGAAGTATAGCACACAGTTAACTTAAGAGCTGATACAGTCCCTTTTGGACTGATAATCTTGCTCTGATATTGTCAATTGTTTCCCCACTTCCAGTACAACCTTTCCTTTAAGTATTAATGTATAGGGAAGTTTGGGAAAATAAGGTAGCTTCAATAAAACAGCCAGCCCAGCTGCTGTTTCTCCACTACCCCCAGGGAACATAGGTCTCCTTTGATCTACCAAGTTTGGTGTGGTGGTTAAGGTGCTGGCCTAGAACCCAGGAGACTGGGAGTTCTAGTCCCACCTTAGATATGGAAGCCAGCTGGATTATTTTGGCCCAATCACCAGGAGACTGGGAGTTCTAGTCCCACCTTAGATATGGAAGCCAGCTGGGTGATTTTGGCCCAATCACCAGGAGACTGGGAGTTCTAGTTCCACCTTAGGTATGGAAGCCAGCTGGGTGATTTTGGCCCAATCACCAGGAGACTGTGAGTTCTAGTTCTGCCTTAGGCATGAAAGCCAGTGGGTGACTTTGAGCCAACCACTCACTCTCAGCCCAACCCACTTCACAAAATTGTTGCCCTTCACAAAATAGGAGGAGAAAGGATATTATATATATTTGCCACCTAGTCTTACTTATCAAGTAATAAAAGGCAGGATAAAATAATAAACAAACCACTTGCTTCAATTGACTAACTTCAAGGTAAGTCACAATTCTAAAAGCATGAGGATCGCCCAGGATTTGGCCCTTCTAAAGTAAATAGGTATATTTAATGCCCCTTCCCTTATAGCATAATCTTCTAGAGATTGCCCAAGTCTCTTCTGGGAAAAAAAAAATCTCCTTGCCAGACTTCATGACAGAAAAATCCATTCACCATCTGATATTTGATGCCAACTAGTCTTCAAACCCCAGACAGGATATCAAAAACAAGCCCCCTAGAATATAACCTTGGATATCAACAATTAATCATCCTTCTTCTCATCTAAGAATACTTTCAAAGGAACAGACATTCCAATCCATAGTTGTTGTTTTTTCAAAAAAAAAAAAAAAAAACCAACCCCAAAATGGAAAAAAAAACCTGTTGTATTTTAGATATATAGTATTACTGGGATACTTCTGACAACCAAATTGAAAACAGGAGGTCGGAGACATTACTGAGGAATCAGAAATGTATCTCTGTCATATTTGATCAATAGCTAATGTGTATCTGGATGGAGTAGTTTGATAACAACAGTTGAGGTATTTCCAAACATGCTGGTGAAATATTGGACTGCAAAGCTGCCTACTGTACATCCTCTTGGAGACCAAAATATTTTATTGATTAAAAAAATATACCTTTTTAAAAAGTACCATGGTAGTTTATACACAAGCTTACTTAAGACTGTTTTGCCTTAATATCGTTCCCTTTCAGTCCAGCATCTTAAATCCCTACTCTGCCTTTGAAATAAGCCAACATTGATTGGAATCATGAATGCCATTGCTTCATAGGTTTGGTTTACTTACATAGAGGAGAAAACAGGAAAAACAGTTGCAGTAACTCATACAAAATGGTTTCATTTCTAACATTTCTCAGTTGGCCTAGTGCAGGGGTAGGCAACCTCGACTCTTTTATGACTCATGGACTTCAACTCCCAGAATTCCTGAGTCAGCTATGCTGATCAGTGGAACAAACTGCCTCCGGAAGCTGTGAATGCTCCAACACTGGAAGTTTTTAAGAAGAGACTGCACAACCATTTGTCTGAAATGGTATAGAGCAGGGGTTCTCAACCTTGGCAACTTTAAGACTTGTGGACTTCAGCTCCCAGAATTCCTCAGCCAGCAAAGCTGGCTGAGGAATTCTGGGAGTTGAAGTCCACAAGTCTTAAAGTTGCCAAGGTTGAGAACCCCTGGTATACTGTTTCCTGCCTGAGCAAGGGATTGGACTAGATGACCTCCAAGGTCTCTTCCAACTCTGTTATTCTATTCTATTCTATTCTATTCTATTCTATTCTATTCTATTCTATTCTATTCTATTCTATCCTATCCTATCCTATCCTATTCTATTCTATTCTAGTCTAGTCTAGTCTACCCTACCCTACCCTATCCCACTCCACTCTACTCCATTCCATTCTAGGGTCCAAGGGTCTAGATAAGTCCTCCTAAAACTAACTTCCCTTCCTTCCTTCCTTCCTTCCTTCCTTCCTTCCTTCCTTCCTTCCTTCCTTCCTTCCTTTAAATAACTCAAGGTGGCAAACACATCCAACACATCTCTTCCTTTTCCTATCACAATAACGCTATGAGTGGGGTTAGGGGTCAGAAACAGTGACTGGCCCAAAGTCTCCCAGTCAGCTTTCGTGCCTGAGGTGGAACTAGAACTCACTGTCTTCTGCTTCCTAGCCTGTTGCCTTCACCACTAGACCAAACTGCTCTCCAAAAGCTCTGTTATTGCCAGCTGATGTCAACAATACTGAATTGAGTGGGTTAATGGCCAGATCTAGCACAAACTGTTTCCTATATAGATGGTAGTGGTGAGCAAGATTTGGCTGGTTCAGTGAGAGGCTATAATGATTTCCATTGAAAAACAGAGAATAAAGAATAGATTCACACATTTGCTCTAAAGTCATAGTGAAGTGTCTTCAATTTTAGTAAAACATCTTGCGGAACCCAAGGCTACTGCAACCGAAGGGGTGACACTGCTGGACAAACCCCAAATCACATCCCTCGCCTATTTGGGTGGCTTTCCTCTTGGTCTAGGATTGTTCTTGTGTGGATACAATTATTGGAAACCCCCATGAAATGTTTGAGATAAAAGATGGGAAAATAGCACAAGCAGTAAATAATTGCAGTTTGTGGGCCATCGTTCACTGAATATAATGCAAGAATGGCGATAACAGTAATGTATTAAATAGACCACGGTTGAAACAAATCTTAGCTTGGTTAGACAGAGAGCTAGTGCAGGGATGTTGAAAAAAAGGGGCACTGGTTCAAGGATGTAGAAAACAAAACTATTTCTTTTCCTAGCACGGCTCTTCTGGCAAAGAAAGAGCAATTTTATCTAATGGATAAACATTACCCAAAAGTCAATTTCTCCTCCCACCCACCCCCAGTTAGTTCTTAATGGATGCCTGGACTGTGTCCTCTCTTTCTGCAAATCTATCTTTTGCAAAACCCATTGTCCCAATCTGTTCAACTCACTCCCTTTATCTGGGACTTTTTAATCTTTTTAAGCACAACTTGGGGGGGGGGCTTTGCTTCTTAACTGTATCTAGGTCTATTCATGAGCTGGGTACAGAATACCTATAAGGATGGTAGAGTGGGTGTATGCAATTGCACACACAAAATCAATGCCCACCCCTTCCAATATCAACCTTGATTGTCACAGCAAACAAATAGATGTCTTCAGCCATGTCTTCCCCTGTCTCTCCAGAGCTCAGTATATCAAGTGGAACTTGAGATGAAATCATAGCTTTCAGAGCAAAAAAAAAAAAAAAAAAGGCTCATTATTCTATTGTTCAGGAGATCCTATACCATCATCTCAGACAAATGGCTGTCCAGTCTCTTCTTAAAAACCTGCAGTGATGGAGCCTCCACAATTTCTGGAGGTTCCACTGATTAATTTTCCTCGCTGTCTGAATGTTTCTCCTTAGTTCTAGGTTGCTTCTCTCTTTAATAATCTTCCATCCATTGCTGCCTCTTGTCCTGGTTACATTTTAAATAATGCAGAAGAACTTCCCACTTCCACTGAGCAGATGGCCCTTGACCCTTCAAGATCAGCCTTGATTTATTCCCTGGCTATTTTTAAGCAAACAAAAAAAAACGTTTTTTTCTTCTAAAAGAGTTCCTAAGCCTTAGCTAACACAAGAGTTTTTATCCTCTCTGTTTTTCCCCAGATGCAAACATAATCTTCATCCCACCCACCACAACCATCGGCCTCCATGTCTTTTCTCTTGTCAGTCCTGCCTGCAATATCCAATTGGCAGCCCAGGCTGAACTTCCATAGGAAACAGAGTGTGACATTGCCAGCTTTTCAAGACCAGAAGCCATGTTAACAGCAGGCACCTCAATGCCACATTTATTTACAAATTGTTAGTTAAAGTATCAAAAGTTGGCTCTGGAAGGGAAAACTCCAAGGGAAGTGGCTGACATACACCCAATTTCCCTACTGCTAGAGAACTAGCATGTCCCTATAGTTTATACCTCCCTCCTTCCTTCTGTTGCCTTTTTTAATTTTTAATTTCTGCTTTGACCAGACTCTGTTTCTTGGATGGAGTTGGATTTTCCCACCTGCAGGCCTTGAACTGTGTAGCTAGATCTGCCACCCTCCAGGTTGGCAGAGGAATGTCAATCCTTAAAATGGAGTCAACATGGCTCTTGTTACAAGCTGTTCACAAGCTGTCACTCAACTTTAATTCCAGAGAGCTGTTTACACAGAGCTTGAGCGTTCCTTAGGCTTATCCGAGGCTGTCCAAGTACCAGTCACCTCTCAAACCCAGAAGAGTCCTCATTTCAGCTGTGATCACAGAAAAGGAACAAGGAGACAGAAGGAACTGCTATAAGGCTTTCCTGTACACGATTGATAGCTTCTCCTGGGTTTGAACCAGTAGTGACAGCTGCAGCTGTTTTGGGGGGAAAGGAGAGAAAAAGGGGAGAGGCATAAGAAAAGCTGTCAATCTTATTTTTTTTTCTTCCAGATGGGACAAGAGCCATTCTTGCCTGCCAAAGTAAGCCTGCCCAGTCCTGCCTTAAAGGAACAAATATGGATGAAGGCAGCTAAGCTTATTTTTTTTGAGTTGGAATAAACACAGAAGGACTACATAAATATACAAATGAACCCTTATGCACAATACAGGCATTCAGCTATACGTTCCAGTCAATCCATGAAATTTTGAGTTTTTATGGCAATTTTGAGTTTTTATAGACTTATGTACTGCTTCAAAGGCTTTACAGCCCTCTCTAGATAGTTTACAGAATCAGCATATTGACCCCAACAATTTGGGTCCTCATTTTACTGACCTCGGAAGGATGGAAGGCTGAGTCAACCCTAAGCTGGTCAGGATGAAACTGCTGGTGATCTGCAGAATTATAAGGGTTTACACAGTGAGGATGGGGGAAAATATTTACGCTTTAACCAAGAGAAGTTCAACAGTTAGGATCTGAAAAGCAGAGATTCTCCCATTTCATTCTAATTTTTTTTTTGTTTACTTGTTTGGTTCCAGCCTTGTTAATCATCATTATAGCAGCTGTGCTAGTTAGAAAGCTCAACTACAATTGAAGTGGTATTCTGTATTAAATTCTAACCAATTTAATATAGCCAACTCTAGAGAGATTTGTTACTGTCTTCTGCTCCCAAAGTTGGGGGGGGGATTAAAGATGCAAACATCCAGAAGTCTTATTGGATTTCAAAGTATGCTTGGAGAAAACCTCCCTTAGGATGTCTTTGATTATGAAAACAAACCTATCTTACATCTTTACTCAAGACGTGTTTGCTCAGCATCAATGCCACTTTGTAAATATGTTAGGATTCACACTGAGATCAATAGAAGACACACCATTTACTAGAGCAGGCTGGTGCCTGGAATTTCACTACCTTCTAAGATCACTTGTCTGTATCATGTTGCCTAATTAGTAACATAAACACTATCTGAGCTCAAAGCTAGACTTTTCTGTAAAAGGGGGGGGGGAGTGGTACCCTTCAACAGAGCGTTTGCAGTGGCTCAGAATAATAATGACACATGAAGCCAATGACAGAAAGAAGAATGCCTTGGTAAGGCCACACTTGGAATACCGGATCCAGTTTTGGTCATCACAGTACGTAGTAGTCTGTGGTAGTCCCAGAAGAGACTAGACAGCCATTTGTCTGAAATGGCATAGGGTTTCCTGCCTGAGCAGGGAGGGGGTTGGACTAGATGACCTCCAGGGTCCCTTCCAACTTTATTATTATTATTATTATTATTATTATTATTATTATTATTATTATTATTATTAATCGCAGTCAGCTAGATGTTCAGACTGGATTTGGCATTTTGTCTATATTACAGATATCGTCGCAGGATGGAGGCGGTTCCTGGTAAGGCCGCCTTTTGCAATTGACTAATGGCAAATTTGTCAATGCCAATGGTGTTCAAGTGGTGCTCCAGTTGTTTTGGGATTGCACCCAAGGCACCTATTACTATTGGTAATACCCTTGCTTACTTTTGCCACAGTCTTTCTATTTCTATTTGTAGGTCTTTGTATTTTGTTATCTTCTCCAGTTTTTTCTCGTCTATTCTGCTGTCTCCAGGCACTGTCACGTCCACTATCCAGACTTCTTTGTCTTTCTTATTAACAATTGTTAAATCTGGGGTGTTATGTTGCAGGTGCTTGTCTGTTTGAATTCTGAAGTCCCAGAGCAGTTTAATTTTATCATTTTTTATGACTTTCTCTATTTTATGATCCCACCAGTTTTTGCTTACAGGCAAATGATATTTCTTGCAGATCTTCCAATGCGCCATTGTAGCTACTTTGTTGTGCCGCTGCTTGTAGTCAGTCTGTGTGATCTTCTTGCAGCAGCTTACCAGGTGGTCCACTGTTTCTTCAGCTTCTTTGCATAGGCAGCACTTACTATCTGTTGCTGTCTTTTCAATTTTGACTTTGTATGCATTTGTCCTTAAAGCTTGGTCTTGTGCAGCCAGAATTAGTCCCTCGCTCTCTTTCTTCAATTTTCCTGCTCTTAGCCATTGCCAGATATTGTTATTTTATCTGCTTTCCCAGCTATTTTTTTAACGTATTGGCCATGTAGTTCTTTGTCTTCCCATGCCTCTATTCTGTTCTTCATTTGGTCCCTCTATTCTGTTCTTCATTTGGTCATCGTTATTATTATTATTATTATTATTATTATTATTATTATTATTATTATTATTATTATTATTATTATTATTATTAAAGTTACTTTACTCCTCTTATTCGGGCAATGTAAATCAAAATTTCCTGTACTAAGAGTACAGATAATGCTCAAATTCCAAGTGTTCATTTAGGGACCGTTCAAAGTTACAACAGCACCGAAGTGTTTTATGACTGTTGTTCATAAGACTGTTGCAGCATCCCCCTGGTCACGCGATCAAAATTCAGATGCCTGGTAACTGACTCATATTTATGACGGTTGCAGTGTCCTGGGGTCACATGATCCCCTTTTGCGACCTTCTGGCGAGCAAAGTCAATGGGGAAGCCGGATTCCCTTAACAACCATTTTTCTAATGTAACAACTGGAGTGATTCACTTAACAACTGTTGCAAAAAAGGGGGTGAAATGCGGCAAAACTCACTTAACAACTGTCTCGCTTAGCAACACCAATGTTGGGCTCAACTGTGGTCATGTCGAGGACCCCCCCCCCTGTGTTGTAGTCCTCTGGGTTCAAAGAAGCTGGGAGGTGTCCAGCAAGAGAAAGCGACAGTGAAGGAGCTGCATCAGCGATGGCAAAATTTCAACTGAGCAGCTGGACAAAACTTTTCTCTCCTTGCCATAACAATTAGATTATGATTCAGAACATGTTTCTTCCTTGAGTACGACTCAGGGATATTATTTCCACCAAAAATAAATAGCTTTCTTTTGAAGCAGGAACAGTTGTACAGAAACTCTCTGAAAACAACTCAGTCCTGAAACACATGAATATTTGAGCAGGGGGAAAGTAAGAGAACACATTTAATATTAAACTTGATTCTTCTGAGATATATGTGTATGTGTATGTGTGTGTGTGTGTGTGTGTGTGTGTGTATGTATACGTATATGTATGTATGTGTATGTATGTATATATATATGTATATGTATGTATGTATGTATGTGTGTGTGTGTGTGTATATATATGTTTTCTGAGGTTTTCGCGGGTGTTTGTATGTAGGTCTTTGGTTCTTCGCGTTTTCTCCCACGTAGAATTTGAAGTGTCTTGGCGACGTTTCGACGAAGTCTCATTCATCATCTTCAGGCTGGTGCATTCGGCTTCTGCTTCTAGGAGCAATGTGTGTTTGTAACTGTTTCTTCCTTTTAACTGCCAGTGGGGGTTTGAACTGATTGGCTGGGAGCTCGGCTGTGTTCTGATTGGGTGGAGGTGTGTTCTGATTGGTTAGGGACTTGGCTGTGCTCTGATTGGATGGGGGAGTGTTCTGTTTGGGTGGGGTTTTTGTTGTGCTCAAGTTAGTTTGAGTTACAGGGGGATTAGAGATGGTGAGCTGCATAGCTGTTTGGCTTCACGTTCGTGGTCGTGCCTCATCTTCATGGTGGGTGTCAGTTTGTTTCATGTATGGATTGGAGGGGTTTAAGGTGGCTAATGATGCAGCTGTGGTCTGGCTTCTGGTTTGTGGTTGTGCCTCATCATCGGTGTGGGTTTGGGTTTGCTTTTTGCCTGGATGTGTGGTGGTGACATCCTGTGTGGTTTTTGTGAGTGTAGGTCTGGTGTCATTCTTTGTGTTATGGACACGTTTGTCAATAAGGGCGGGTTTCCAAATGGCTGGTAGGCAGGAGGTATCATCTCGTTTGTTCATGCTGTGAGGGCATTTTTCTATCTCGATGGCTTCTCTGATTATTCTGTTATTAAAGTGTTCAGTTTTGGCAATAGTTCTGGTCTTTTTGAAATCAATTCCATGTCCTGTGGCTTTAAGGTGTTGGACCAGGGAAGAAGTTGGTTCCTCTTTTTTGACTGAGTTTTTGTGTTCTTCAATGCGTGCACTTATTCTTCTGTTGGTTTGTCCGATGTATGTGGTGGGACAAGCAGTACATGGGATTTCATATACTCCTTGATTGTCTAACTCAATTTTGTCTTTGGGGTTTCTTAGGATGGTGGATATTTTTTTGTTTGTGCAGAATGCTGTTTTGATGTTATGTTTGTGCAGGATCTTGCTGATTCTGTCTGTGGTGCCTTTTATGTATGGGAGGAGGGCTTTGCCGTTTTCTTGTTCTCTGTCTTGGATTTTAGTGGGAGTTTCTTTTTGGATTAAGTTGGAAATCTTATTTCTTTGGAATCCGTTGGATGTTAGTACATTAGTGAGAGTGTGTAGTTCGGTTTTTAGGTGTTGTTCGTCAGCTAGGCATTTGGTTCTGGAGATGAGTGTCTTGGCTACGGAGTTGATCTGTGCTGGGTGGTGGTGTGAGAGAGCGTGCAGATAGCGGTTTGTGTGTGTTTTCTTCTGGTAGATGGTGTGTCCTAGGGAGCCATTGGATTTCTTGTAGACTAAGACATCCAGGAAGGGAAGTTGGTTATTAGCTTCTGTTTCCATGGTGAACTGTATTTTGGGGTGTAGGCTGTTGAGGTGTGTGAGGAAGTTGTCCAGTTTTTCTTTCCCATGTGGCCAGATTACGAAGGTGTCATCTACGTATCTGAGCCAGAGTTTGGGTTTGTGATCAGATTTTTCTAGGGCTTGGGTTTCAAAGTGTTCCATGTAGAGGTTTGCAATGACAGGTGAGAGGGGTGATCCCATGGGTGCTCCTTCTATTTGTTTGTATTTTTGTCCGTTATAGATAAAGTATGTGTTGGATAGACAGTGGTTGGTCAGATCTAGGATGTGTTTGGGGTGGTTATATTTGTTTTGGATAGCTGTTAAGGCTTCTTTGATTGGCACTTGGGTGAAGAGGGATATGACATCGAAGCTAACGAGTAGGTCGCTGGGCTGTAAGTTTTGTTTCTTTATGATCTCTATGAACTGGAATGAGTTTTTTACGTGTGAGGTGATGGATTCTTCATAGGGCTGTAGTTGTTTGGCGAGAAATTTGGCTAGGTTTTGTAGAGGTGCGCCTATGGAGCTGACTATGGGTCTAAGTGGGGTTCCTTCTTTGTGTATCTTGGGGAGACCATAGAGCTTAGGGCATCTGGATGATTTCTCTCTGGGAATGATTCTTTGCTGGATTTCTTCACTGATGGGGGAGGCTTTTATTTTGGATCTGGTGGTTTTTTCCAGGTGGGTGGTGGGATCTGTGTTTAGGGGTTTGTATGTGGAGTCTTGGAGTAGGTTGGTTAATTTGTTTTGGTAGTCAGATATATTCATGACCACCGTGGCCACCACATACATCGGACAAACCAACAGAAGAATAAGTGCACACATTGAAGAACACAAAAACTGAGTCAAAAAAGAGGAACCAACTTATTCCCTGGTCCAACACCTTAAAGCCACAGGACATGGAATTGATTTCAAAAAGACCAGAACTATTGCCAAAACTGAACACTTTAATAACAGAATAATCAGAGAAGCCATCGAGATAGAAAAATGCCCTCACAGCATGAACAAACGAGATGATACCTCCCGCCTACCAGCCATTTGGAAACCCGCCCTTATTGACAAACGTGTCCATAACACGAAGAATGACACCAGACCTACACTCATAAAAACCACACAGGATGTCACCACCACACATCCAGGCAAAAAGCAAACCCAAACCCACACTGATGAGGAGGCACGACCACAAACCAGAAGCCAGACCACAGCTGCATCATTAGCCACCTTAAACCCCTCCAATCCATACACGAAGCAAACTGACACCCACCATGAAGATGAGGCACGACCACGAACACGAAGCCAAACAGCTATGCAGCTCACCATCTCTAATCTCCCTGTAACTCAAACTAACTTGAGCACAACAAAAACCCCACCCAAACAGAACACTCCCCCATCCAATCAGAGCACAGCCAACCCCCCATCCAATCAGAGCACAGCCAAGTCCCTAACCAATCAGAACACACCTCCACCCAATCAGAACACAGCCGAGCTCCCAGCCAATCAGTTCAAACCCCCACTGGCAGTTAAAAGGAAGAAACAGTTACAAACACACATTGCTCCTAGAAGCAGAAGCCGAAAGCACCAGCCTGAAGATGACGAATGAGACTTCGTCGAAATGTCGCCAAGACACTTCAAATTCTACGTGGGAGAAAACCCGAAGAACCAAAGACCTATTATATATATATTTGTTTTCTGAGGTTTTCACGGGTGTTTGTATGTAGGTCTTTGGTTCTTCGGGTTTTCTCCCACGTAGAATTTGAAGTGTCTTGGCAACGTTTCTATGAAGTCACATTCATCTTCAGGCTGGTGCTTTTGGCTTTGTGATTTTAGCAGCAATGTGTGATTGCAACTATATATATATATACAGGGTGCTATCTAAAAAAGAAACACTATATACACATCTTCCCTCCCTGATTACTGACAAAGCGGGAGAGAGCCTGTGGCTTAGAGGTTTAAGCATCTGCCTAGTGTGCAGACTGCCCAGGTTCGAATCCCGGAAGGGTGAGTTCTGACTGAAGAGAGTTAAATAACTCGAAATAGCTATCTCAGAAATCCCTTATTTCTTTGTCAACAATTTTAAAAACATATATATATTTGTGCTTGCAGATGGCTCTGGGTTGAGCTGAAACAGGCAAAAGGAAAGAATGATTTCTTCCTCCCATATTTGGGTTTACAGGGTGCTATCTAAAAAAGAAACACTATATACACATCTTCCCTCCCTGATTACTGACAAAGCGGGAGAGAGCCTGTGGCTTAGAGGTTTAAGCATCTGCCTAGTGTGCAGACTGCCCAGGTTTGAATCCCGGAAGGGTGAGTTCTGACTGAAGAGAGTTAAATAACTCGAAATAGCTATCTCAGAAATCCCTTATTTCTTTGTCAACAATTTTAAATATATATATATATATATATATATATATATATATATATATATATATATATATATATATATATATATATATATATATATATATATATATATATATATATGTCTCTATATGCTTCTGATAAGAGAGACACAGATGTTCAAGTTGTTTATGGACTTCAAAACTCAGAGGTGGTCTAAATCTCTTATTTCAGAAGGAGGGGAAAATGGAATATTTGACCAGCTGTTCTTGCTGGAATCAGTTTCTACCTTCATTTGTCTTTAGCAGGAGTGAAAATTGGCTCCCCTGCCTCCTTTTTTCAATAACTTAGTTAATTGCACACCTCACCACAATAATCAACCCAACAGATTTGGCCCACGTCAAAACACAAAGGCTGCTCAGAACCACTTCGGTGGAATCTCATTTATGTGCACCTTATGGTTACCTCAATATAGTCACCATCTGTTCCCATGCTGCAATGGTGATCAGCTTGCATTATCTCTAATGGAGTCATATTGGATTATTCTAATCGCATCTTTGTGTCAATCAAGAAATTAGTTTTCTGTCATCCAAATAACCTTTTCATTTATTAAAGGATGCCTTCCTTTCCTCAAGAACCATAAGGCTGCTTGATTTCAAGTAGCTAGCTTTGCAAACCAAGCACACATATGTTTAGGGAGGAATAAGTCCTACTTCATTGTGCCGGATGTGCTAAGAACTATGGGAGCTTAAAATGGCATTCTCACAGCCCAACTTTCAGCAAATGTATTTTCTTGATTTAACAGGATTTAAATCCAAGGAATAACTGACCGATTTGTACTTTCTATTTTTTTTTCTTTTACTTTCTATACAGGCAGTCCTCAACTTACAACAGAACATTTGCTGACCACTCAAAGTTACGACGGCACTGGAAAAAGCAGCTTCTGACCCTTTTTCGCAGTTACAACCTTTGCTGCAGCCTTGCAACCTTGGCAGCAGCCCCAGCATCATGCAATCAAAATCCAAAGGGGCTGGGCAACTGGTTCACACTCAGAACCACTGCTGGGTCCCAAGGTCACAAGCAAAGTCAAAGGGGAGGACAGATTCACTTAACAACCGAGTTACTAATGTAACAGCTGCAGTGATTCACTTCACAACTGTGGCAAGAAAAGTCGTAAAATGGGGCAAAACTCAACAGGGAGGAAGAGGAGGAGGAGGAAGAAGAGGAGAATGAGGAGGAGGAGGAAGAGGAGAATGAAAAGGAGGAGGAGGAAGAGGAGGAAGACGAAAAAGAAGAGGAGGAGGAAGAGGAGAAAGAGGAAGAGGAGGAAGAGGAAGAGAAGGAAGAGGAGGAAGAAGAGGAAGAGGAGGAGGAAGAAAAGGAGAAGAGAAGGAGAAGGAAAAGGAGGGGGAGGAGGAGGAGGGGGGAAAGGAGGAGGAAGAGGAAGAGGAGGAGGGAGGAGGGAGGAGGAGGAGGAAGAGGGGGAGGAGGAAGAGGAAGAGGAAGGGAGGGGAGGAGAAGGAGGAAGAAGAGGGAGGAGGGAGGAGGAGGAGTAAGAGGAAGAGGAAGAGGAGGGGGAGGAGGAAGAGGAAGAGAAGGAGGAGGAGGGAGGAGGAGGAGGAGGAAGAGGAAGAGGAGGGGAGGGGGAGGAGAAGGAGGAGGAAAGGAGGAAGAGGAAGAGAAGGAGGAGGAGGAGGAAGAGGAGGAGGGAGGAGGGAGGAGGAGGAAGAGGAAGAGGAGGGGGAGGAGGAAGAGGAAGAGGAAGAGGAGGGGAGGAGGAAGAGGAGGGGAAGGGGGAGGAAGAGGAAGAGGAGGGAGGAGGAAGGAAGAGGAGGGGGAGGGGGAGGGGGAGGAGGAAGAGGAAGAGGAGGAAGGGGAGGAGGAGGAAGAGGAAGAGGAGGGGAGGAGGAAGAGGAGGGGGAGGGGGAGGAGGAAGAAGAGGATGAGGAGGGAGAGGAGGAAGAGGAAGAGGAGGGGAGGGGGAGGAGAAGGAAAGGAGGAAGAGGAAGAGGAAGAGGAGGGGGAGGGGGAGGAGGAAGAGGAAGAGGAGGAAGGGGAGGAAGAGGAGGGGAGGAGGAAGAGGAGGGGGAGGGGGAGGAGGAGGAAGAGGAAGAGGAGGGGAGGGGGAGGAGAAGGAGGAAGAGGAAGAGGAAGAGGAGGGGAGGAGGAAGAGGAAGGGAGGAGGAAGAGGAGGGGAAGGGGGAGGAGGAAGAGGAAGAGGAGGGAGAGGAGGAAGAGAAGGAGGAGGAGGAGGGAGGAGGAGGAGGAAGAGGAAGAGGAGGGGAGGAGGAAGAGGAAGGGAGGAGGAAGAGGAGGGGAAGGGGGAGGAGGAAGAGGAAGAGGAGGGAGAGGAGGAAGAGAAGGAGGAGGAGGAGGGAGGAGGAGGAGGAAGAGGAAGAGGAGGGGAAGGGGGAGGAGGAAGAGGAAGAGGAGGAAGAGAAGGAGGAGGAGGAGGGAGGAGGAGGAGGGGAAGGAAGAGGAGGAGGTGATGGAGGAAAACAGGTCAGCATTATACTTTTATAGTACAGAGTCCCGAAATAAATAATTTCAGAGGAGGAAAAAGTTCAGGCTCTGAACTTTATAAACATCAAGATGAGATGAATATTTCATTGGAATGGGGAGCCAGAGCCTGAACCTGGGAAGGAACATGAATACAGATCTGCTAACAAGCCTTGCAGTGGTTGGACAAGGATAAAGGGAAAATGTCAGTGCAGGAAAGTGAATTTGCAGGAACAGCGGACTGGAGGAAACTAATCCCAAAGCCCAGAAGAATTGCAAGGTATTTCCTCTTTGTGCTAACAGCATCTTGTGCAGGTTATCGCAAAAGCAACGGGTAGAATAACTGGTCTGTAACCTGGTTTGGAAGCCTGGAGTAGTATGTACTGTTGTGCATCATCTTTGTGTTACGAATATAGATGGAAAAACCTAATGCTGCCACCCTGATCTAGTCAGACGAAATGTTGAGGATTACAGCAAAACACTTGCACCCCATAAGCAAAGTCAGGTCAGGCTAGATTAAATATTTTGAAAGGAACGCCAAACCTAACAACTGTTAACAATTAATTGTTGAACTGGAAGCAAGTTTTGTGGCTCATGTTCGGTTACATAATTATGCAAAGCTTTTTTTTATCCCTTCCTAATGGCCTAAAGTATTTCCCAACAAAAGGTTTTATGAGAATTTTCATTTCGCTCCCTGCCTGTTTTGTATGGCTCTTCATTTTCCCTTAGAAAATACAGTTTCTTCAACAATTGTACTAGTGGTACAATTGTTTCATTTATACCTGTGTTTATGCCTGCATGAACACCTGAATCTTTGAATGTTTCAATTTACCAACGAGCGCCCCCGTTTTCTGGAGCTACTTCTGTCACTTAAGAAATCCAATATTGTAGAATACATAATGTCTACTGAATTATTTCACAAAACATAAAGAAATCCAATAAAAAACATTCAATTTCTACAGATGACTTTTGTGCTTACTAAGTACATGTCCTAAATCTGAGCTGTTACAAAGTACAATAACTGCTTCGCAGAACACATTAAGGCCAAACTACAATAACCAGATGGCTGAGCATATTGTGTGAACCAAACTGTGTCCAACAGTCTGTCTACATGGCCCATCCCTGGCCATAATCACTAGCAATGCTCCTCCAGGGTCTTTGATAGAATGACATCATCTTATAGTTATACTGACTGAAGGTGCCTGGAACTGAACCCAAGCTTTATACAATGTATGCAAAACATACGGTCTTTATCTGAAATACTATCCTACCCTTAAGACAAAAGAACTTGTCATGCTATTTCCTAGATCTCCAAGATTTGGGTCACAGTCGATTATGAATAAGTGGGCCAACAAGAAGAAAAACATGCCATTTCAACAAATAGTAAGCCTGGATACCCAATTCAAGATCCTTTCGCTCCATTTAGATTGTGTTTTGGGATATGCTAATCCTACAGTCTTGTGCATGGATGAGAGGAAGGGGTTTCTGCCCAAATCTTAACAGCTGCCAAATGCTTATAAGAAAAATCATTGTCGTCATCATCATCAGTCTTTGTATGGAACTCGATATCATATTTTATTAGGCTCTAGTTAAGGCTCCAGATAGGCTATCGACTGCTTGGTCCTTGGAAGAGATGCCTTTGGCAACCTTGGCTCTTTTATGACTCGTAGACTTCAACTCCCAGAATTCCTGAGCCAACATGAGTCATAAAAGAGCCAAGGTTGCCTACCTCTGGGCTAGGGGCATCCAACCATGGCAATTTTAAGACTTCTGGACTTCAACTCCCAGAATTTTCCCATCAGCTATGTGGGCTGGGGAATGCTGGGAGTTGAGGTCCACAGGTAGAAGGGGTAGAAGAGGGTAGGAGGAAGACAAATATAAAATCCCATTTTTTTATCCTCTATGTGCAAATCATTTATCACTTGTTTTTTTTTAGTTTGCTTTCTTTTCTTTTCATATCTATATGACCACCGGTCTAATTAAAATGAAAGCTTCATGGTATAACAGGGCATAGCTCCTTTACAGACAGCTAACATAAACTACATTATGTTAATTCAGTAGTAATGAGTTTCAGCATACGCTACAATATTTATTTCTGATCAGATAATTCTGACCTAAGCATTTCTCCATCTTTCTAAAGAACCTTGCTTTATCATTCCTGGAGAATAAATAAATAAATAAATAAATAAATAAATAAATAAATAAATAAATAAATAAATAAATAAATAAATAAATAAATAAACAAACAAACAAACAAACAAACAAACAAACAAACAAACAAACAAACAAATAGTGATTTCCCAACTTCTTCATTCAATTCTGACATCTCAAAAATTCTGCCGAGAAGCCCGTAAGAATTAAAGTGGCGTAAAGCCGGTATTACATCTGTAGCCTGGTTATGCAACTCCTTGTGGTATATCATTCTGCACTGTACATTAAGCTCATTAATTCTTGCTGTTTCAACAAATTACGGATTTCATTGCTTAACAGTGCTGAGTGAAAACATGACATCAGCTTTCCAAAGACTCACACTGTTGTGGTTGTGGGCCTCTCTGAACTGTTGTTGCCCTGAGGCAGGGGTGTCCAAACCTTGGCAACTTTAAGACCTGTGGACTTTCAACTCCCAGAATTCCCCAGCCAGCCATGCTGGCTGGGAAATTCTGGGAGTTGAAGTCCACAGGTCTTAAAGTTGCCACAGCTGGACACCCCTGCCCTAAGGCCTCACTTCCAAGGGCCAGGCAGTCTCTCGTCTGGAAACAGATTTTGAGCACCAAGTTTCAAGCCTGGAATATCATCAAAATATCATTCCCAGAAGGGGAGAAAACACTTAAACATCAGGGTTCCATTGGATTGGAAGGCACCCCTCTCAAACCCGGGCAGCAAACCCTTTCCAGCTTCCCCCCTTTTCACCTTCCTCCTCCTGCAAACAGCAGCCAGGAGAGGATAACCCAGCCAGAATCGCCTCTTCCACCTTCCGGAAAAGGCCAGCGCTTTTCAAAACCAACAATCCCAGCAAATGTCTGACTGGCTCCTTCTGGAAGACGGGGCTAGCAGTCTTTTAGCCTAGCTGCTGGATAGCCTGACTCAGAGGAGACAATCTACTATCCATACCTCAACCACAGCTCCAGGCAGGTAGAGCAGCAATATGCTCCAGACCCAGCCTCTGGGAAGAAGAGAGGAGAGCAATACCAGACCCATCATCCCCTGCTTCTCTTCATGCCTGCAGCCACCCAGGACTCCTACAAGAGCCCCCAGATTGCAACTACTTTTTTTTTTTCTTTTTGGCTTTACACCCCCCCTCCCCAAGCCCAGTGGATCTTAGCTGGCTCCCCAAGGTTTCTTACCCCATCCCCAAAATCGCCAACCCTCCAAGCCGCCCGTTCTCCCCCATCTTACCCCATCTGCCCAGTACTACCCCCTCCCCTTCCCAGTCCCCCTCCCTCCCCCCCGAACCCCCAGGGCAAGCCTGCGCTCCTACCTGAGGGTGGCGCTCTCTCCTTGCCTGACCGTCACGTTGTCCATGGCCTTGGGGAAGGTGGCCTCTCCGCTGCGCACCGGCACTCCTGCGGGCACAAGGAAGAGCAGCCTGAGACACACGACCACCAGGCACCGCCAGGGCAGGACCAAGCCCCCCACGAGCCCCATCCTGGGATGCGGGAACTAGTTCGCGCTAGCCAAGATCCACCCCGGACGAGGGCGCAAAGCGCAAGAGCCAAAAGGGCACCAGCAGCCCCCAAAACTGGGGACAAAAAATAAGACGGGGTGATGGAGGAAGGTCGCAATCCAGACCCGAGCCGAGCCGAGCCGAGCCGAGCCGGCAAGAGAAGCAGCAGCAGCAGGAGGAGGAGGAAGGGAAGAAGCGGCGGCGAAGGTGGCCGGCCGCTGGGCGCTTCACCAGCCCCGCTTTGCGGCGCGGAGTTCAGCGGGCATCCCCAGCTTGGCCAGCCCGAGCTGGAGCGCTGCTGCCTCGGAAGGGGAGACGACGCGACGCCGCCGCCGCCGCCGCCGGTCCGCAGCCTGCCCGTCCAGAGTTCCCAAAGTCCCGGCTCCGGCGAGCCCGAATGCAAAGCCCGACGCCCCCCGCAGGGAAGGCTAAGCCTCCGGGACGCCCGGGCAACTTCTTGCCGGCCGAGCCCGGCTGGGCGAAGTGCGGCGCGGAGTTCCTGGCTGCCTGGGCGCGAGAGACAGGCAGGCAGGCAGGCAGGCAGGCAGGCAGGCAGGCAGGCAGGCAGGCAGGCAAACAGGCGGCGGCGGCGGCTGGCGGGGCCCCGCTTCAGCCGGCCGGCTCGGCGCTCTCCCCGGGCTGGGCGGCTCGGCTCTTTCCCCAGTGCCGGAATGGCCCGCTGGCCGCCCGGCGCACGCAGACACGCCCGCGCCGACTTCCCGGGGTTGTCATGGCAGCCAGTCCATCACTGACCGCCACTTCGGGCTCCCCGGCGCAGGCGGCGGCGCGGAGCAGCCCAGCCTCCTTCGCCCGCGCAGCTCAGCCCAGGGCGCCGGGGGGGGGGGAGAGGCGGGAGAGGCGGGGGGGACGCGCGTGCATTAACCCGCGAGGCGCCGACGGTGCACCTTGGAGCAGCAGCGGCGGCGGCGGCGGCGGGAAGGGGGGGGCGGCCGGGTTTCACCTTCCCACCCACCCACTCTTTCCCCTCTGCGAGTACTTTCTCTCTCTCCCCCCCATCGTTCCCCCCCTCGTCCCCTCTCCCCCCCCCGAAGCTGGCGCTTGCCTCGGTGCAACCGGCTGGAGTAGTTCTCCCTGCTTTGGCTGGCCCAGTTTGCAGTCCACTTTGGAGAGGCAGAGCGCCAACTTCGCTTCTTCCTCCCTCCCCCCCAGGGCTCCTTCAACAACAACCCTGTAGGGGAGGAGACAGGGCTGGAATGGGAGGCACTGGCCCCAAAGTCACCTGGTGCTTGACCTGGATCTGCTGGGCCTCCAAAGGCAGCACCCTCCCCCCTGACTTGCAATAGGATTCATAGTTTTATTTATTCCCCCCCCTTTGTTATACATAATAATATAACATAATGTGGTATAATTATATTAATATTAATATATAGTATAATATATAGTATACAAACTATATATATAATGAAATATATTATATTAATATAATTAGATCATATATAGTATGGTGTAAATTATACAAACACACATACAAATATATATGGTATCATGACATTAAGAAAACTATTAGATAATAATACATAGTATAATATATTATACAAATACACCTAAATATATACAATGTAATATAATATGAATATAATTAGATAATATATAGTATAATATATATTATATGAATACACACATACACTTTTTTATTTCTCCCTAGCTGGCCCCAACAAACCCAGCTGGCTTTGCTGCCTAAGGCGGGACTAGAACTCCCAGTCTCCTGGCAATTGGCCCAAAGTCACGCAACCGGCTCTCATGGCTGAAGTTGAGGCAAGATTAGAACTGTCAGTCTCCCAGAGATTGGCCCCAAATCACTCAGTCTCTTTCATGCTTAAGATGGGAACAACTCAGTCTCTCTGATGCCTAGTCTGGTGCCTTAACCATGACTAGTCCAAACCCCATTAATCTGGAATATGTCGTGTTTTTCATACAATGCTGCCTTGTACAATAGGATAAGGATTAATAGACTCTGGAAATGTCCATAGCTCTAATATTGGAACATGTCCTGCACCCTGCAGAATGTTTGCCCAATTTTGCAAGACAATCTTCATCGTGAAGCTGCACTGAACACATCTGGAGGAGACCAGGCTGGAAAAAGTGTGATATTGATTTTTAGAAAAGTATGAAAGAGGATAGATGTTTTAAATGCTACTTCCCCAAGCTTGTGGAAGTTCATTCATAAATGTATCAATATGTTAATTTACTAATTAACATATCAGTACTAAACCATATTACCACAAGTGGTACGGTAGATTAATGCTATAGCAATCCTAATTACATTATGCCTTAGTATATTGTGTAAATCCAGTTAGTGTTTAATTCATTCATTAAAAAAAAGCCTCACTTTAATTGAGTTGTCCCCAAGTCTATGAATGGGGGCTTGTGAGTAAGCAACCTCTGTCTTTACAATCCCTGTATTCACACAACAGACTAAGCACATCCTCACCAATTGCATTTGAAGTTTGTGGCATTTTGTGCATGTTGTTGTACAATCATTAAATCATGCCCAAGCCTCAACAACCCCATGGACCATAACATGTCAGGGCCCACCTGTCCTCCACTCTCTCTTGGAGTTTGCTCAAATTCGTGTTCATTGCATTGATGACACTATCCAACCATCTCATCCTCTGCCATCCCCTTTCTCCTTTTGCCTTCCATCTTTCCCAACACTGGGGTCTTTTCCAATGAGTCCAGTCTTCTCATTTGAGGGCCAAAGTATTTGAACTTCAGCTTCAGGATCTGTCCTTTCCAAGGACAGTCATGGGTTGATTTCCTTTAGCATTGACTGGTTTGATCTCCTTGGAACTCTCAAAAGACTTCTTTTAAGGAAAGCATGGCTTATGTTAACTATGGGTAAGCATTGGGTTAGATTAGAATAACAGAGTTGGAAGAGATCTTGTACATCATCTAGTCTAACCCCCTGCCCAAGCAAGAGATCCTACACCAGCGGTTCTCAACCTATGGGTCACGACCCCATTTGGGGTCAAACGACCATTTCATGGGGGTCGCCAAATGCCACAGTCCGCCATTTTTTCCCCATTTTTTTTCAGCCGGCGCAGGGGGCAGCACCGCACATGCACGGGGTAGCACCGCGCATGTGCGATGCGGGCCATCGCACTGCGCATGCGCAATGCGGACCGTCGCGCCGCACATGTGTGATGCGGGCCATTGTGCACAACACATGCACAGTTCAGGCCGTCGTGCCGCGCATGCGCGGTTTGGGCCGTCGCACGCACGCCACGCATGCACAATGCAGGCCATCGCGCCGCGCATGCCTGCCGCAGGTCGGGGTTGCGCCACGCATACGCGGCGCAGGGCGGGTTCTCGGCCTGAAAAAGGTTGAGAACCGCTGTCCTACACCATTTCTGACAGATGGTGGTCAAGTTTCTTCTTGAAAGCTTCCAATGATGAAGCTCCCACAACTTCTGAAGGCAATCTGTTCCATTGATTGATTGTTCTCACTGTCAGAAAAGTTCTCCTTATTTCCTGGTTGAATGTCTCCTTGACCAGTTTCCATCCTTATTCCTTGTCTGGCCTTCAGGTGCTTTGGAAAATAGGTTGACCCCCACCTCTCTGTGACAGCCCCTCAAATATTTGAAGACTGCTACCATGTCTCTCCTGGTCCTTCTCTTCACTAGACTAGCCATGCCCAGTTCCTGTAACCATTCTTCATATGTTTTAGTCTCCAGGGTTGAACCTGGTCAATATTGGCCTAAATCCTTTGAAAAGGTGGTGATGGGGGAGAAACTAGGGGTTATTACTCCTTTCTCAGTTTCTTAGGTCCTGATTTCTAGCTATTTACAGGATTTTTTTGTTAAAGTTGGGTTGGAGCAGGGGTTAGAAAATATAGCTAATTTATTTCACACAGCACACCTGCTAGCAATTAGACACCCCCACCTTATCATAAATTGCTACCAAAGGAGCTGTTGGGTTCTAAAATGGTGACCTAGATGCAAAAGAGTTCATTACCCCATTACTAATCTCTAGAGTCATCCGGTGCTTTGTAAAACATTATTTAATTTGCTAACTGTGCCACTTAATCTCCAGCATTCTGAAATCTGCCAGGCAGAGAAGACACTTCATAAAACAATAAAGCCTTATTATGATTGTTTGTGCTGGTGGGTCACAAGGGGAAAGAACATCTTTCTGGGCTTTATCATTTCCTCATTTCCACCCTTTTAAAAAGATTTCCAAATGGTTGGCTTCAGCGGTTGTGAAAGGCAGTGGATGAACAGCCTTGGAAGGGAAAAGATTGTGACATTTTAGTGGCTTTTTATCACCATTTCTCTTGATAAAGAGGAAGAAAAGAATGAAAACCATACAATCCAATGATTCTAGACTCAACTGTAATTTCCCTAGGAGAAAATATGCTAGTATATCATGTGCTTGAACATTTTGGAGTGGGAAAAAATATGCACTTTAATTTAATCTCCATATTTTATCCACGCAGGGATGACTCTTTGGGATTGCACTTCTTGAATCAACTATAATGGATTGGTTCACACATAGCACAAACCATGGTTTACAAATCACAGTGGCTGACTTTGTGCACAATCGGAAGCCGCAAATAAACCACATTGGACTTTAATGTGAGATCTGAATTCCATTCTGCTTAAGTCAAAAGTAAAACAAAATTAATGCAGTTTGGTCTGGGCTCAAATGGAACTCTTGAAATTTACCCAAATCACAATTTATGGTGTGGTGTGCTGTGAAACCCAGCCTGCTGAAGTTTATTCAGTTAATTATGGTTGAGTAGACTATGGTTTATTGTGTGAACTTGGATAGCCCTGACAGTTCTGGGTGACATTGTATACACAGGAGTTGTCTGTGTTCAGCTGCAACTCCTTTGGATTCAGTGAAGCCATTCACTCCCACGGCAAGAGGAAATAATGTCAGCCCATCAGTATTATCAGTTTAAATGTCCACTTGTTCTTTTGTTTCCCTTGAATGCTGATGTAATGCTTTCCACGATAAACCAGCTGGAGGGAATTGACATAAAAACAATGTAAAAGAAATAACGAGTTGGAAAGACTAGACATGTGCAGATATTTCTACCTCACCTCTGGTTGAGTCTGGCTGAAGATCGATGTGCAAGAGAGAGAAGGACAGCGCCCTCTCTGTTGGCAAAGATGACTGCAGCCTGTTACATTTGGGAAATGTTAAAGGACGTGCCTCACCAGGTGGCAGCTTTGCTTCAAAGTTATAAACTGATGGGAGATTGCCAAAGATTCCCAGGGCTGTTGCCAGATTAGGAAATCATTAGGAATTATAATTCTCCAACTTCTGGAAGGGCATTGCTTCCTACTTTGGATTTAGAGCAGCAGTCTCCAACCTTTTTATCACCAGAGACTGATTTGGTGGGAAACAATTTTTCCATGGACCAAGGACTGTGTGTGGAATGGTTGCACATGTTGTCTAGATTCAGCACATGCACAGATGAAGTTTTGCTCACTTGCGTGGCCCAGTTCCTAATAGTCCGGGGACCAGTACTAATCTACAACAAGGGGGTTGGGGACCCCTGTTTTAGAGGAACAATTTCTACATTCCTGTCCCTTGAACAAAGGAGTCCAGTTTTGTCTAGTAACACACAAAGTACAATCGGCCCAATTCACCTTAACTATGATGGGGTCAGTTCTTTCTAAAGCAGCGGTTCTCAACCTGTGGGTCGCAACCCCATTTGCAGTCGAACGACCATTTCACGGGGGTCGCCAAGCACCGCAGTTGGCCATTTTTTTTTGGTCGGCCATTTTTTTTTGCTCGACCATTTTTTCCCTATTGCGATGCGGGCCGTCGCACCGTGCATGCGCAATGCACCCCGTCGCGCCGCACATGCGCGGTGCGGGCAAGCCATTTTTTTTTATTTTGGTCGGCCATTTTATTTTTATTTTTTTGGTCAGCCATTTTTTTCCCTATTGCGATGCGGGCCGTCGCGCCGCGCATGCACGATGCACCCCGTCGCACCGCGCATGCGCAATGCACCCCGTCGCGTTGAGAACCGCTGTTCTAAAGGTGCAGTGGTTAGAATGCAGCATTGCAGACTAATTCCGATGACTGCCAGCGGTTCGATCCTGACTGGCTCAAGGTTAACTCAGGCTTCCATCCTTCCAAGGACAGTAAAATGAGGACCCAGATATATGGGGGGCAAGATGCTGACTCTGTAAACCGCTTAGAGAGTGCTGTAAAGCACTATGAAGCAGTATATAAGTCTAAGTGCTATTGCTATCCAGAATTGCTCCTCTGCGCTGAAAAAAAAAGCCCATCTCTTTACTGGGCAGGGGGCCATATATGCTCTTTCATTCAATTTAGCCCACACGTCTCACCAGAATTGCTCCATTTCCTTGCCATTCCTCTCTGCCTCTTTTTTGGATCTGCAGTACATATACATAAATCAAACTGTCACCACTCATCTTGCCCCTGACAGCTGTAATTGCTCCAGGATTTAAAAATATCTGCAGACAATAAGCACAATAAACATACACGTGTTTCAAAAAAAAAAAACCTCTGAAAAAAGAATCAAGAAGCCTTTAAAATAGGGCAGCTCCTCCTAGAGGAATCTTATGATCAAGTGATCAGCTGTGAAACAAAAACCTTATGATGGGGAATGTTGAGAACTTATAAAATCTTGTCTGTTTGCCTGCCTGCCTATCCAGTCAGGGAGAAAAACCTTTGGTGTAGAGCACAGGTGGGTCACGAGGGACCTGGCACATGTTCCAATTTATTTATTTTTTTTAAAAAAAGATTCATTTTCTTCAATGCATCTTTTTTGCTCCCGTGCATCTCTGAAATAAAATGTAGCCTTAGTGCTTTGAGCTCTTAAACAAAGGAAAAATGAAGTCTATTCTCTCAGTTTGTATTGAGATTGGTTGCCCTGAGTTCAGTCATGGAGTGTAATGCACTTTGTTGAAAAAAAAATCAGTCCACGTGGGCTATTTTATAGGAATGGCAGAGTTAGAATGCAATGCAGTATTGCAGGCTAACTCTTCCCAGTGCCAAGAGTTCGACCCTGACTGAATGTAAAACTGACTTTGTAAACTAAACCACTTAGGGCTGTAAAGCACTATGAAGCAGTATATAAGTATTATAGCTTAGTAGGTTACATGAAGACCAAAAAGGTTGAGTAAATTATACTTCAAACATAATTTTCTTAGGATAGTGCAAGATGGCTGCATTTTAACCTTGATAAAGTGTCTCTCTCTGAGGTTGGGGAACACAAACCTTTACACTGATTCAGAACTTTTTACTAGAAATTCAGAACATTCTACTCAAGGAACATCTACATATTTATATATTTCTATCTGCATACGGTATCTTTATGTGTGTGTGAGAGAGAGAGAGAGAGAAAGAGAGAGGGGGGAGGGAGGGAGAAAGAGAGAGAGAGAGAAAGAAAGAGAGGGGGGAGGGAGGGAGGGAGGGAGAGAGAGAGATCTGAAAGATAACCAGATGCGAATGCAAAGGCTACTAAAACACAAAACCATTCAAAAGAAAACATTTTGTATGTATGACAATAAACTCCCTTTTGTTCCCTTTAGTTTACTATTGCTACTCTAACATTGTCCGCTATTCCTATTAATATGATTTGGAAGAAATGCATAGTTATTAAAAAAATAAGCTGAGAAAGCATTAATATTCTTTACGTTAGTATCACAAAACTCAACATGAATGTGTGCGGGGTGCAAAGCAACTCTCAAGGTCTCCAGATCTTGGAGGACTAATATCCCTTCTTTGTGTCTGTGTGTGGAGTCCTTGGTGCTCTCTCAGTTCAGGGATCCATTAATCTTAATATAGCAGGGCAGTTATTGTAATTTTAACTAAATTACGGTTCAATATTAATAACAACATTTTCATTGGAGATTAACAGAGTCTGGCTGAGAGCACTGCGGTTCTCCCCAACAAAATATTCTTCAAATTTAGTCTCAGCATGGACAAAACAAGCAGTTGAGTTTAGAAGGAAAAGGAAAATGGAAATATAACATAGATTAACATAATTTCTGGGTTCACATCAGATCTTCAACCCAAGCTAAACTAGCCACTTTTATGTTGTAGTACAATGTGAATGAATCCAGAGGGGTGTCTTCAAAGCATATTCTTGGATGAAAGAGGCAACCTGAGCTTCTGGATGTCAGAGAATAAGCGAGGATCTCAAGCCCTCAGTCCCTACCTTGAAGTATCATCAGGACATCATCTCTTTTGAGTTTATTTGTGTTGAGAAGCTGCCAGAGAGGCTGGAAGGAGGGGGCAAGCAAGGGCCTAGTTTGGAATCATTGCACTGCTTCAAGTGGCATCAGTTTGACCTCCTGCAAGATTCATGAAAATGTATCTGATTGTTTCCAAGGGAAGACAAGCAATCTGGTGAGATTCTTATAACATACGTGGTAGACAATAAAGTGGCTGACTTCAGCTATTTATATGTGGTTGCTTGTGTTTGAAAATGTGGCTTCCCATTGTTTCGAAAGCTGTCTTTGCATTCTTGTTTGGTTCACTCACTAGAAACCACTTATGTATTTGTATGGCTGGCACTGATGATGTTACCTAGTTTGGGTAATGAAACATTTACAAGAAAACAACTGAGCTCAGAGAGCCCCAAGGACCCCTCCTACACACACACACACACACACACACACACACATTTCAACCCTGATCTACACATACCGGTATTCTCCTTTATTAGAAATCACCTACAAGGGTTCATTCAAGCCAACATGCTAATCAGCTCAATTATAGACTTAAGGTTAGGAGCTCCATCCACACAATATGGTGAACCCATTTAATTATTTTATGGATCGACGTAATATGCAAATGCAGAAAATGATTTAAATCTGGAACCAGGGAAGGCAGGTGGTGTGGATACTGTCACTGAACCCTAATCAGCTACACCACAAAGTTTTATACAAATTTATTTAATCATACATGTGACAACCATCTCTTAGTCTAAAACAGTGTTTCTCAACCTTGACAATTTTAAGGCATGTGGACTTCAACTCCCACAATGCTGGCTGTGGAATTCTGGGAGTTGAAGTCCACATGCCTTAAAATTGTCAAGGTTGAGAAACACTGGTCTAAAAGGTTGTATGTACCTATCCAATGAGAATTTGCAGTGCAAATCCTCCAGAAAAAAAAAGAATTTGTCTGTTTCTCTGTCTTTCATCTATCTATCTATCTGTCTGTCTGTCAACTCTATCATGTATCTCTTTCTCTCCCTCCTTCTCTCCTACCCATCTATCTATCTATCTATCTATCTATCTATCTATCTATCTATCTATCTATCTATCTATCTATCTATCTATCTATCTATCTATCTATCTATCTATCCATCCATCCATCCATCTATCTATCTAATCACTCATCCACCCACCTACCCACCTACCCACCTACCCACCTACCTACCTATCTATCTATCTATCTATCTATCTATCTATCTATCTATCTATCTATCTATCTATCTATCTATCTATCTATCCATCCATCCATCCATCCATTTATCTATCTATCAAATTTACATGCCACCCATCTTACTCTGCAAAGCGACTCTAGATAGCATATCTTTCCTCAGATTAATATGATGATCTTGCAAATGAAATAAAATGAAACAGGCGGGTAAAAGAAAAAGAATGGAAAATAAAGAAAACCTGGAAAGAAGAGGGAAGGAGGAAGAGAAATATTCTTAAGTACCCTGTAATATTTCCAGGAACTTTTGCTGAAGAAATATCCTGAGCTTCATGTTCATTTGGCATGAGGAGATCAAGAGCAGCTCACAAATGAATCACCAGGGAGGTAAGTTCTATCAAACACACAAAAAGGGGGAGTATTGGCAGATCTCTGTCTCTAAAAAAAGCCACAAAGCTTTGGTGTAGCTTCAGAGGCTTCTTTTAAAACAAACCATTGATCTAAGCCATGCTTAATGAGAGAAAGCTCAACAGATTTATTCTTAGTTTTTCAGATTTTTGTTCTTTTGAATCCAGAAAATTGGGGGTTGGGTGGGGAGGAACACTACAAATTTCCTCTGGGAAAAGCCACAAATATTTTAAATAATCTTTTTTTAAAACGGGGGGGGGGGGCATTGCACAGGTTGCTGTATTAAAGTTATGTGTTAATTAGTATTGCACTCAGCAATTTCTTCCATTCCACCCGCAAGTCTTATAGCATTAAATTTGGTGATTTTATCATCTTGTTTCTTTTCTACTTCAAAAAATTCTGCTACTCTGGGTAGGAAAGGCCCTGTTGAAAAACTAGGAGGGGGAAATGTAATTTGAGAACTCAGCAATATTTCAGCTAAACATTGACCTACTCTATATTGGTATCTGCCGTCAGGCTGAGAGTCAACTTCTAGTTTAGTCCTGCTGGCCTACGTACGTACATAGTACTCAACTTATGACAGTTCGTTTAGTGACTGTTCAACATTACAACATCAAAAAGCAGCTGTTTTTCACACTTAACAACGGTTGCAGCACCCCCATTCCTTGATCAGTTGTACATTGCTTTTTTCAGTTCCATTGTAATTTTGAACAGTCACTGAACAAATATTTAAGTCAAGGACTATGTGTAAATAAAAGCTTAACATCCAGTTCAGCACGTAGGATAGCTCCTCTCCGAAATATTGTGCATACTCTAGTTCTGAAGATTATCAAGAGAAATTTCAGTCTCTTTGAGCCATCTTCTTTCTTGCATGTCTTCATCCTTCGGCACAGGGATAAACCAGGTTATTCTATTGTCTCTGACGGAAGACAAAAAAAAAAAAAACGGGGCCTGTTCACTCAACCACCCACCTCAAACATTCTCTAGAGTCTTAGTTCAACATGAACAATAGAGCAGTGTTCTTCCCTTCAGGCTAATTTAGGGATGAAGGTAAAAGTCTCACAGGGCAGCCCAGCCTTCTTCTTGAAGAAAAGAAATAACAATTTATTTACAAGACCGCCTTCTGCCAGTAAATACCTCCCACCGACCAGTGAGCTCCCACAGGGAGGGCCTCCTCAGGGTGCCATTGGCTAAGCAGTGTCGGCTGGTGGCGCCCAGGGGGAGAGCCTTTTCTGTGGGGGCACCGACGATGTGGAACGAGCTCCCCCCGGAATTCCAGATGTGTCATGATCTCCGCACCTTCAGAAGAGAATTGAAGACTCATCTCTTCAATCAAGCCGGCCTGGCTAGACCTCCTCGGGTTTTATGTAAATTTTTATGTACATTTTTTAAACAAGGTTGTTTGGGTTTTAGAATTGGGATTTTGACAGGTTTTAGTAACAGCCATGTATTAATTTAATTCATTTTTAAATATTTATTATTATTATCTGTTTTAAATTGGGCTGTAAACCGCCCCGAGTCCTACGGGAGAGGGGCGGTATAAAAGTTTAATAAATAAATAAATAAATAAAGAAGGTGATAACTGAGTTATTTATTTATCTATCTATTTATTTATTCAATTTGTATGGCTGTCCATCTCATCTAAGCAACTTTGGGCAGCTTACCCATGGGTAAAAAACAAACAAACAAACAATAAAGAGCAGGTTTCAAACCAATGTACAAACAAATTAAAAAAATATGTATAATCAATTTAAAATTTTAAAAATATAATCAATTTAAAAAATATAAAATCATGGTAATTAGTGAATAGTATAGTATGAATTTATTCTGTACCAGCCCCACCATTGTTAGAACATCAGGCATGATGGCAGAACCATGTCTTCTGGCTCTTCTTTATTAAGAATTTATTTATTAAAAACATTCACATGGCCTCCCAACTCACTCAGCCAGCACCTTGAATTGGACCTCGAAGCAAATCAACAACAAATATAGCTTCCGCAAGACAGATGACGTGTGCAAATCTAGACTTGCACAAAACCAAGCAGGCTGCTGCATTTGCAAGCAATTAAACTTTCCTGATACCTTTCAAAGGCCACCCCATCTCGACCCCATTGCAATAATCAAGATGGGACTTTTTGACCAAAAGCTGAGAGGGTCAGCATCTATTCTAGGTCAGGGGGAGATAATGTTCCACAGGGCTGGTGCCACAACAGGAAAAGTTTCCTTTTCTGGGCCTCCCCTATGACATTATTCTGTAGACAGGACACATACCACATCTCTTCTGCCTTCTCCTGATGGGAAAGATGTCATTAGCCATATCAAGCATGTAAAATCAGCTAAGCACTCCTATTTCAACTATCTGTTATCATTCTAACAATGGGACTTTCCCTGCCTTCTGTTCTTCAATCTGCTCAACCTACTCATTTATCAGAAAAAGGGAACACAATTTCTGAGTGGCAATACAAGTTCCACCCAAGCATCCCTGGAATTTCCTCCTTTTTCAAAAACAAATCCTAACCCTAACCATCAAAACAAAGAACCCACCAGATTTCATGTGTGGCTGACTTTCTTCCTTCCTTTCTTTTTTTTCTTTTTTAACTGGAATGCTGTTGTTGTTTCAGAGCAAAACTGAGATGGTCCCCGTCCTTGGAGTTGGTCTATCCATTTATCCCTGCTTGCTTTCCATATATGCTAAGGGAAACTGTGCATTTACAGCAAATAGAGTTGGAATTCCGTGGGAGGACATTTTTGTATTTGTTTTAAATATTCCTTCACGTAAACATAAACACAGGCTTTTTCTGAACCAAAAATAAAGCATTGTTTTAAAGTTTCAGGCTGACGTGTGGCAGAACGGTTTTGTTCTCTTTAAAAAAAAACATTTAAAAATGGGAAATTCCCCACCGACACTGGCATACTATTATGCTATGCTTCAGCAAATGCCTTATTTTATTCCACCCTTCCAAACACACCTGACTTGTCCACCTACTTGTCGCCAACCCTTGCAAATCACACATCTGTTTCTTATTTTAAGGCCAAGGAACACCTTTAATTGCTATCCTGCTCTTTTTAAAGTATACTTTGCTAAGCAAGACAATTAGTATGCATTCAGCGCCTCTGCTATGCACGGAGTTTGATATTTAAATATTCATCCATAGATTTTTTTTTCTTTGAAAAAATAAAAAACTATAAACACTTGGGTGGTTCAAATGTCCCAAGTCATGTTCCATAGGGGAAGTTATTAAACAGGATTGATCTTTGCTGTCCTTGGTACAAATCAATATAGCTCTTTAAAAAATGGAAGAGAAGGCTGCTGCAAAGGTTCTGAAGAGCCTTTGTTATAGTCACACTTTGAAAATTGAAACTCATTCACAACACCCTTCCTATTGCAGTACGTCTCCCCACCCCATCTATATTTGATCAGCATAAGGATCCCTGATGGTGTCAGGCTAAAAAAAATGCTTCATCCGTCACTCAAAAGCATCTTGTATGCATATTGCATTCACTTAACACTTTCATAATACAATCCAGAATGAATTCTAATAAGTGTACATTTTTGATATGGGTGAAAAAGATAAAAGTGACAAATAACCTCATGGAGAGCCAGCCGCAGCGTTCGAGGAATGAAAAGAGTCTGGCTCCAATCTGAAATAGAACTGAAGTATTTCATATCTTTTGGGTGGATCTGCTTTATCTGGTATCATCAATGATCAGCCAGGAAGTACAACCTACTCCCAAACTAGGTTTTGATTAATTCATCAGATATCACAGAAATCATGATGTGTTTCAACCATGGTTTGTTGAATTAGCCATTATGGCTGGATTCATACAGATCCGAGTCAGCCATCATAGTTAACTATATCTTAAATCAGGACTCAGCAACTATTGTCCCATTATGATTTGCGGATTTCAACTCACAGAATTCCTGAGCCAGCATGGCTGGCTCAGGAATTCTGGAAGTTGAAGTCCACAGGTTGTGAAGGGACCATAGTCGCCCACTTTGGCTTAAATAAATCTGACCACCATGGTTTGTTAAGCTGTGGTTTGCAACTCAGCATTCTGAGTCCATCCAGTCAGCTGTCATTTATTCAACAAGCAATGGCATGCTAAGCCATGAATTTTGATTTACAAACCACAATAGTTTTGGTTCACATAACATAGTCATGTCAAACTGCCGGCCCCCGGGCTGGATGCGTCACACCAAAACCACACCCATCCCATTGCCGGCAATGGGGGAAAAGTCCCAATACGTCATGTGATGTCACGTGACATCATGAATTTGACGTGCCTGACATAACATATGCTAAGCCAAACCAAACAAATCACATCTAAGCACAATGCGTGGATCTAACCATTCATTAGAAATTTGATGAAGTTTTTCTTGCTTTTAACAATTTAAACTACTTGAACTGAGGAAGTCTATACAAGCCAATGTTTCTTTGTGTAGGGTGAAATATTTAAAGGTAGAAATAAATCCTTTTTTACAGAATGACTCAACTTAATTTTCAGCTGAAACTATCTTTTTTTTTTACATGACCTACAACATAACAACTTTCTGTCACCAAATCTCTGCCCATTGAATGATGCAGTTTCTAGAAATGATAACTGGATAATTGTAAAGTGAGGAGAAAGGTAATTTTGTTCAAATAAATCTCCCAGTGCCCTGAATACAGGACCACCTTTTAAGCCTCTAAGCTCACTTTGATTCGTGTATTACTGAGACGCTGTATGCTTGGATTCAGACCATCCTACCTGTGAGAGAATATTGGCAAAAAAGCTTTAGAATTTATGTGATGGGGTTCACACATTGCACAAAACCATAGAATTAATGCATAGAGTAGAATGTAATTGGTTTCACACAATGTACTTAGCCCTTCGCTATAGTTTCTAACCTCCACTCCTTCTGTTCATTGACAAATAACAGTCTCTACAAAGAGATTGTGTGAATGAGAACTTTGCATCCGTGTCTGGGTGGGCATGCACACATTACTCAAAATTGATTGTTTTGTCAGCGTTGAAAAATCAGGAAGTTAAAACGCCATTGATATTTAAAACAGACATGCTGAACAATAACGAAGCATCACACTACAATGGTTGACTGAATTCAGCAAGATATATTTCTTCATATCAGCTGTCATGATATTTTAG
The DNA here is from genome assembly GCA_034064705.1 of Bothrops alternatus. NCBI lineage: Eukaryota > Metazoa > Chordata > Lepidosauria > Squamata > Viperidae > Bothrops > Bothrops alternatus. The sequence continues at coordinate 690,648 of JARGCV010000096.1, read as the reverse complement.
ATGTTCATCTTTTAAGCTGAAGAATGATTCTATTTTAGAGGACAAGGGGTTACCCACAAATCCATGCTTAAGTAACTACAATGAGACCCACTGCTCTATTAACAAACTTATTTTTGATTTGATTGCCATTCCAGCTGACCCTCACAGCTCCCCATATCCAAGAATAATATTCATAAAAAGAGTGCTGTTAAATAAGCCGCTTGGCTTGAATCTGAAAATTTGGAAAAATGATCTCATAAATTATGGTCCCAGAGTACCATCCATCCTCAAATATTTACAGGCGAGGTTGCCTCTGAATTGTGGGAACTGAGCATAATTGCATGAACATTGACAAGGCACAAATGCCAAGAATTCTGTTAACCTTTAATATCTTGAGGGGAAAAAAAACCCTCTCCCCTTATAATTATCTCCATCCTTTGTTTTAAATGTTACTGATGAATATTTAGTGAGAAAAGCAAATAATAATAATAAAAAACCCTCAAAGGTGTTTAAAACTTACACCTTTGGAGCACAAATCTACCAGATCTACCTATTACAAAGCCATTCATTCTAAAAATAAATAAATGATGATGACAGAACTCAACATATGGGATTGCCAGCAACATCTACTAATTCTGTTCATATGACCATATGTTTGGGGAGGAATGTGTGATGGGAAATAGGATTCAATTCACTGCTGTATGAGGAAAAGCATGGCTCAGTGGAATAGAATATAGAATAGAATAGAATAGAATAGAATAGAATAGAATAGAATAGAATAGAATAGAATAGAATAGAATAGAATAGAATAGAATAGAATAGAATGGAATGGAATAGAATAACTTTATTGTACACTAATCGGCATACATTAAAATGAAATTTCACTGCATACAGCTCTCAAAGGGTCTCTACAACATATCTGTAAAAGTTGTATCCCGTGAAAAGATTTGTTGAAAGAAAAAAACTGTGCCATGAATGCTTTAGATACTCCCAGTGAGACCTTTATGAATTCCAAAGATACCACAGGTAATCCCCGACTTACAACAGTTCATTTAGAGACCATTCAAAGTTACCACGGCACTGAAAAATGTGACCTATGACCATTTCTCATAGATACTGCAACCTTTGCAGTATCCCCAGGGTCACGTGATCAAAATCCAGATGCTTGGCAACTGATTCATATTTATGACCTTTGCTGTGTCCCGGGGGGGGGTGTCACGTGATCACCTTCATAATGTGACCTTAAGATTCACTTAACAACCGGGTTACTAACTTATCAATGGCAGTGATTCACTTAAGAACTGTGGCCAAGAAAAGATGTAAAATGGGGCAACATTCAGGAGGTTGCCAAAGGGGATCACATGACCCAGGGACACAGCTGCGGTCATGAACAGGAGTCAGTTGCCAAGCGTCCAAATGTTGACCACATGATTGTGGGAAAGTCGCAAAGGTCGTAACTTGTGAAAAACGGTCGTGAAGTCACTTTTTTCAGTATTGTTATAACTTTGAACGGTCACTATATGAACTGTTATTAAGTCGAGGACTGCCTGTATCTTTAATCCAAAGAGCATTGCTCGGTGCAAGGTGTGATCCCAAACAATATCTGCAAATCACAGAGCCAATATGAGGCATGAGAAAACCGGAAGCTCTTTTAAATATTAGCAAGTTTAAGACATTTTAGAGTCACTCTTGTCTCCATCTTTTTCCTGTTTTTTTCCCCTTCCCTTCCCTCCCCTCCCCTCCCCTCTGAGAATGCTCCAGTCCGCAACGTTTCCCACCACAGACCCTCCTCGACCTTCTTCTGGTTTGACAACAGGGTTGTCCTCCCGACTGCAAACCAAGACTGATGGAAAAGAAAAGATTCTGCCCCAAATCTCATTAATATTTGTCGCCACGTTGGCATTTCTCCTTGTAATGAGAAAAAATGTCTTCAGAGACTGAGTGGGTTTTTGGAGCCCCGCCTCTTGCTGAAATGACACGGAAAGCTCAACATCTCACCCCTCCGAAGCTGAAAAGAGTTCCTTAACACACTGCGAGTTGCAGCTAGTTGGAGAAAAGAAGTAAGCTTGTTCCATATTGGAAGCAGGTGGGTGGCTACAGGGTTCCACTCTGTCCAAAGTCCAATGGAAGATTATGTGCTTCAGATAAATAGACAGAGATAGACAAAGGAGAGAGATAACTAGAAATAGAAGTAGGTAGGTAGATAAAGAAAGAGAGGAGAGAGAGAGATGATAGATAGATAGATAGATAGATAGATAGATAGATAGATAGATAGATAGATAGATAGATAGATAGATAGATAGATAGATAGATAGATAGATAGATAGATAGATAGATAGATAGATAGATAGATAGGTGGGTGGGTGGGTGGGTGGAAGGATGGACGGATGGATGGATAGACAGACAGATAGATATAGATGGATGGATGGATGGATGGATGGGAGATTAGATTAGATAGATAGATAGATAGATAGATAGATAGATAGATAGATAGATAGATAGATAGATAGATAGATAGATAGATAGATAGATAGGTGAGTGGGTGGGTGGGTGGGTGGGTGGGTGGACGGACGGACGGACGGATAGACAGACAAACAGACAGATGGATGGATGGATGGATAGATGGATGGATGGATGGGAGATTAGATAAATAGATAGATAGATAGATAGATAGATAGATAGATAGATAGATAGATAGATAGATAGATAGATAGATAGATAGATATAGATAGGGGGAGGGAGGGAGATGCAAACACACACACATACATACAGAAAGGTAGACTCCAAAATAAATGAGAGAGAGACCATTTTCTTTTTATCAATCTCAATTGATTGATTACTGCTTCCATATTCCCCATTAGGTGCACTTTAATAGATAATATGCTGTTCCCTCCCATAACTGATTTAAAAAAAACAAAAAAACCTCTCAAGTTCCTTCTGTCTCATTTTGAAAGATCTACCAATTTTTCTAAATGTGCACAAGTAGTCCTTAACTTACCACAGTTCATTTAGTGACTCTTCGAAGTTACAACAGCGTTGGAAAAAAATAACTTAACAATTGTTTTTCACACTTACGACTTTTGCAGCGTCCCTCATGTAATCCAAATTCAGACACTTGGCAACTGACTCGTATTTATGACGGTTGCAGTGACCTGGGGTCATGTGATCCCCCTTTTGTGACCTTCTATTAAATGGGGAAGCTAGATTCCCTTAACAACCGTGTTTCTAACTTAGCAAATGCAATGAGGCACTTAGCAATCGTGGCAAGAAAGATCATAAAATGGGGCAAAATTCACCTAAACTGTCTTGCTTAGTGACAGAAATGTTGGGCTCTGTTGTAAGTCGAGGACTACCTGTATCAGAAAGCCAGTGGAACCAAAGTTGCTCCATTCCTGCTCTTTGTAAAGATAATTTATTTCCTGAGACATTTTATCTCCCTTTAAAAGCATGTTGCTGCTTTCTTTATATTGCAGTAAAGTGCAGTAAACCTATTTCCTTCCATTGTAGTAAATGTAGCTACTCTTCCCTTTTTTACTAATGTGCTTCTCAACACCAAAGTCCTCACTTCCCAATAACGGAGGTGATGAAAATACCTTCAGAAAAAAGGCCCAATAGTAGTAATAACCAGCTTCGGTCCAGATGACACAACAGCAGCTCCCACAAAGGCTTACATTTGTCAGGCCAAAGTGATGAGCAATCCTTGATTGAGGCACAAGGGGAATCAACCCGTCTTTGCAATCATAAGAGAAAAGGTGAATTGAAATGGGTCAAGCTAAGTGACACTAAAAAAAGGAAGAGAGAGAGAACAGTCTCTGAAATAAGACTTTTCTGTTAAATTGCACAGTGTTAGTTCAACAGACAAACAGGTTCTTGTAGTTGGGAGAATGATAAGCAAAAACAGAAAAGCCTCCAGATCAAGATCAGGCTTCCTCAACAATTCCACTCAGTGATGAAACCCAGAGTCGGTATAGTAAACAGAGAGAGAGAATGTTACTCTGCATCAGGTACACTCAGACAAACAATCAGGGTTTTCAAATTTCAACACAATGCTGTACAGTACTGAAATCTAGTCTGCAATTTATTTATTTATTTCCAGCAAAAGAGACCTGTTCTCAGAGCGCATCAAAATTTAATTTGATAGAATGATTTTTTTACAACAGAAGGAAAAGGGGGAGGAAAAAAAAAGATATATCCAGATAATCCTCATGTCAATGCTGCTAACATCGGAGTTTTGCATTGACAACAGATGGAAGTGTAGCCATTTTTCCCTTTCGTTTTTAGAGTTAGATGATGCTGGGAGGGGGGGGATGCGAGTGAGAGTTCAGCTAGACATAACAACACTAAGCTTAGCGTGAGAATCAAGGTTACAGAAGTCAGAGCTGATAAAGAATTGGCGGCTGGAGAGCTGGAGAGGAAGCCCCCACTTCAAGCTAATTGGAGAATGTGGTATATGATTGTTAATTGGAGGAGGGAATTGTGCTTTGATACTATGTATCATTTATGATTGTGGTTGATTGTTGAATTGAATGTGTGTTTTTTATTGATTTTTTAGATATCTTTGCTTGGTTTTTTTTAATTGTAATTCATTGTTATATATATATATATATTGTTAGCTGCTCCGAGTCCCCGGAGAGGAGCGGCATACAAACCCAAATAAATAAATAAATAAATAAATAAATAAATAAATAAATAAATAAATAAATAAATAAATAAACAAACAAATAAACAAATAAATAAATAAATACATAAATAAATAAATGTGCCCAGGGGAGGGAAGTTCAGTTTTTGGCTTCAACTATGTACATGCCAATTTTATGTTTCTTGAATAAAAGTTTCTTTAAGGTAAACAATGCCTCCAAGTTCTTTTGAAGGGTTTCATCTGTTGGAACCATGACACCTCAATTTACAACCGCAATGGACACCAGAATTTCCATTGCTAAGAAAAGACGTTGCTAAGTGAATTGCACCCAATTTGATGACCTTTATTTTTTGCCTTGGTTGTTAAGTGAATCAAATCTGGCTTCCCTCATTGATTTTGCTTATTGGAAGCTGGCTGTGAAGACCCACAATGATCCCAGAATAGTACAACTCTCATAAATACATGCTGGTTGTCAGGCACCCAAATTTTGATTATGTGACCATGGGGATGTTGCAACAGTCAAGTTGCTTTTTTTTCCAGTGTCATCGGAACTTTGAATAGTTTCCGAATGAATGGTTAAGTTGAGGGCTATCTGTACTGGTCTTGCTCAACATACGCATTAGGATTGCAACTCGTAGGGTTTTTATCCAAAGAATAGGGCATTCTGGCAATTATAGTCCCAATACATCTGAGGACATCCAATGCAATTATTAACTATTGCATCCCAAAGGTCCACCTTCTAAGTTGCTAAATGCAAACTTTGTCCACACTGACATGCTTGGATAGAGTTTCTCCATACCATGATGATAGTAGTACCTGCCAAGTCACAAAACATGGATCAGCCACCTGTTTTCTATCTAGAAGCAGCTGCTTAAGAAGAGCCACATCTGTGTTTATCCCAACCTGACAACTTTTTAGATGTGTGGACTTCAATTCCCAGAATTCCCCAGCCAGCATTCTGGAAGTTGAAGTCCACCCATTTCAAAGTTGCCAAGTTGGAAAAAAAAAACTCTGTTCTAATTCAATCCTGTGCCCTTCATTATTTTTGCCACTCTGTGGGAAACATTATTAGTTTAAACCATCCCAAAATGCCCTGCCCCAGAACACACTTGCCAATTAACCCAGTTAATTAACACCTCCGGGTTAAATAATGACTCTACCAAGCAATCAAGACTTGAGAGACCCTGGGTGAAAGGGGGAGCTTATAGATTCCCACAAGGCTATAATCTCCAAAGATAGTTTGGTGAGAAAAAAAACTCTAACCACCTCTGCTTTCAAACAAGGGATAGTTTTGCTCAACTCTCATTAGAAACCTCACACTAAGTTTGATGGGTTGCAGCTCTCAATGAGTAGGGATTGATGTCTGAGAGATATGACGGGTCACCCCATGTGCCACAAAGCCTACAAAGTGTGGCTACTGCCTTTATGTATTTATAGTATCACTGTGCATTCAGGTTGACTAACTGATTTTGTCCTAAGAGGCAGCTTGGGTCTAGGTTAGGAGATCTAATGCTATTCTTAAGAAAATAAATAAAGAAACTCACACCAAGTGGCTTCCTCCTCAAACAGGTTTGATAGTCAAAGTTATAAACTTCAGCAAAGAAAGGGACAAGGGGAACAGAAGACCTCCTTTTACCTGGATTACGTAGAGAAGGGGCGTTGTCTTACCTGAACGCCTTTTCTCAGCATGAGGATGTAGAATCCACTGACGGTTTACCACAGCCTATTAGCCCTGTGACTAGGTCCGAATTTTAGCTCCGCCTCCGGCCGGAAGTTCCTTCCTCTTCCAGTTTTTGACCTAGTCTCCAGCCCGAGAACATCTCATTAAGTTGGCTCCGCGAGTAGAGTTAGTTAGTTGGAAAATTTTGGACTTAAAGTGATCTTAAGCGTTTTTTCTTAGCTTTAGACTTAATTGGGCACTTGAAATTTGAATTTTTAAATTTAAGATCGCGAAATTAGTCGAAGATTCGGCGGTAAGGTAGGCCTTGGGGGTTTCCCGGGCCTCAAGGGCTTGGGCCGCTGGAGCCGTAGGGGGTGAGGTCCCTCGGCTCCCTGCCGCTGCCCGAGTTCATCTTTCATCTCCGTTCGCTCTTCGGAGTATTGGCAGAGGACTCTCCCCATCGACCGGCCTCGACGGACGAAGCAGCTCCGAAGATAGCGTAGAGAACTACTTTTATATATAATTAGATTTTGTTTCCACAGGGACTAAGAGGATCTGGCCCGGGCATAGAAGAAAAACATGTATATATCTGGGTCTTGTAAGAAGGTAAACAGGAAAAGACCTCACTCACAAACTCTTGGTAAGCGTTATTATTTGGACTCAGACTATCTGGAAAGACCCTTTGCAGAGCTACTTGGCTTTTGAAGACAATTTCCATATGTTGCATAAGCTAACTCGGCTAAAAACAACAACAGAAGAAATCCTTCCACAATAGTGTAAAATAAAGTCCAGCCTCCATCTGCCCCAAAGATTTTGTATCAAGGAACAACAAACATTAACCAGACCATGTTTGTAAGCATGGTCAGTGTTACCCTGAAGCCACTGCCTACAAATATCTAGGCTTGCGAATAGCCGGATCCAAGGTGGAATTCTTATTTCAGCTCTATTTATCCCTGTTATTCCTCCATTTTTGTTTCTGTCTCAGAATCAACATTTTTCACCGTGAGGATTGCAAACAGCACAAAAATTGGCATAACCTCTTTATTACAGGTCAAAGGGGTGGGGTGTTGACTGGCCACGCGACCCGCTTTCCAGCCCACTTCAGGTTTCAGGAAATGCATGTCAGCCATCACTCGGCTTGTCTCTGACCCTGAACAAAGCAAGGAGAATGTTAAAAGGCTCCTTATATATTCCTCAGAAGTGGCTGAAAGCAATTTTCCTTTCATACCTACATTTGAATGCCAGAAAATGGCAGCAATTACAGGAACTGCAGTGACTGACACGCTACCTGTCTGCCAGGCCCAGGGTGGGCATTTCAAGGGGATCAGCTGGCAAAATGGGTGGGAGGAGATACCGGGCAGGAAAGTTTAGAAACAGAATAGGAAAAAAAAAACATTGGCTCCAAGTATGGAGAGCAAGAAAATGTAGGATGGAGGAAAGGGAAGATCTTCTGAAAGGCTTCTTTTGCACGACAGGTAAATGCCATCAGTGTTTATAACTGCTGGGAGCCAGTTTGGTCTACTGGTGAAGGCATCAGGGTAGAAACCAGGAGATGGTGAGTTCTAGTCTTGCCTTAGGCATGAAAGCCAGTTGGGTGGCTTTGGGCCAGTAACAAGGACAGTGACAAGGATGTCGCGAGTTCTAGTCTCGCCATACGCATAAAAGCCAGCTGGGTGGCTTTGAGCCAATCACCAGGAGATTGGGAGTTCTAGTCCTGCTTTAGGCATGAAAGCCGGCTGGGTGACCTTGAGCCAGTCGCTCTCAATCTGACTGGATTGTTGTAGTTGAGAAATAGGAAGAGGAAGTACTAGGTAAGTTCACCACCTTGAATTATTTCTTCCTCTTTGAGGGAAATGGACGATTCAGAAATGTGAAAAAGAAATAAACAAACTTCTGCTTTGACAGATTTGATTTATCAGAAAACAAGAAATGATGGGCTGTATAGGTTCTCTGAGGTTGTTGTTTTTTTTTCATTTGCAGACATCTCATTGTCTGCTTAAGTGATGTTCTGTTAAGTTCCTTCCTAAGATCTTTGTCTTTCTTGGCTTTGATTTCTCTTCTCTTCTTGGCAATTTCCATCATGTGTTCTGACATTGTTCGTTTTCCCGTTTCTTGGTCTTTGAGGGTCTCTTTTCCCATTCATTCTTAATAATTCATTCCATAGCGCTTCTGGCTCTCTATCTATGAAGCTCAGGACTTCAAAGCAATGCCTGATGTTCTTCTTGAAATCTTGCATGCTCAAGATCCATATGTGGAAACTGGTTGGCTTTGTTCTTCCAGTTTAGCTTGACTTGATACATTTATGACCAGTTTGTGAACTACAGTGTTTCATAGTCAACTCCAGCTGTTATCATTGGTCTCTTCCTGGTACCGATAATATAGTTAAATGGATTTCTGTAATCTCCATCTGAATACCCAGCTAAGGAACATCTTCAGCGCGTTGATCTTGAAAATAATTTTGTTGAGTTAGTTGGACAATATAGAGTTGCTTATCTTACAGTCAGGCACATGATTGAGTGGATTGTGTGGTTGAGCGTTATTGTTTTCAGTGTGATTAACATGCCATTTCCTGGTTCTTATTATGCTGATGTGGTCTCTTGCTTTTCTGGGAGTTGATTAATCATTGTGTGTTAAAGCAGGTATGCATGTGTTGTGACCTGTGCTATGTGGACCTCTGCTTGATTGCTGATATCGTACATCTTAGGATGTCAAAGACAGATACCAAAGTGTCACCATACATTCACCATATGTTATTATGCCATACATAATATTAACAGATATTATTATAGAGAATATTCAATATTACCAGGAGTGTTTAACGAAAGACATGAAATAATAAAAACCTGCCATGCGTAAAAACATGCTTTTGTTCACTGAAAAATAAGCCTTGGGTATATAAGGGGGGGGGAAACCATAATAATAAATTAAACGCAGTGAAAGCTGATGATTTAAATAATGTGTGCTGTGAAATAAGAAATGAATGGGTGTTGAATGAATGTGGACTAATTTTTTTTAAATGACTGTCCGTTATAAAAGCAGTACATTGAGACGGTTGGGTGATATAGAGATACTGAATGAAGACTGATTGCAAAAGTATATGAAGGGAGAGTGAATGAATCTAAAGGAAAAGTGAGAAAAACTGATGAAGCCAACATGAGTTGAATAAGGCCTTGAGAAAGACTGAAGTTTAAAAACGTTGGGTATAAACACCATGTGGACATAGAGAAGATCTGGATAGTTTGAACAGATTAAAAAAATGTGGATACTAGAGGGTCGAAATAGCCTTGTTCGGAGGCTCTGCGACACGGGACCTGTAAAGCCACCAAAACAGTGCAAAACAGCTGTTTTTTGCGGCGGAAAAAAACCCTCCTCGGTAGGAGAAGGGGCGAAGAGCTGTGGGTGGGGGTTGAGATCCTCTGAAAACCCCCTGAAAAAACGTTCGGGGGGGAAGAAAGAGGACTCCCCGTGAGCTCACAATAGCTCCAGCCCGGCACAGCATCTGTCAGCTGACAGACCAAGACGCTGAGACCAGCCACCACTCGAGGAAAACATTTCAAAGAAGCACAGAGATTGACAGACTGAACGCAGGAGCTTAAAAAGCAAGTATTTCTTATATTTTACCTCGGACCAAATACGTTCACAATAAACAAAATGCACCCAAGATGGCGACCGCTTTTAATTTAAAGTGATAGCTACCGGAAGAGAAAGGCGAAGGAGAAACTGTAATGCGAAAGAGACCTCTAGAGGGCAGCAGAGACGCATAACTTAAAAACTTTGCAAAATAAACCTAAGGAGCTACCGGAAGAGAAAGGCGAAAGAGAAACTGTAATGCGAAAGAGACTTCTAGAGGGCAGCAGAGATGCATAAGTTAAAAAACTTTGCAAAATAAACCTAAGGATGTATATAAGCTCTCCAGAAATGACGATGAAAGAATTAAAAGATGCAACGTCAACAACTTTTGAAAAAATAAGGAGAAAGATGGACATGATAATAGACATATATGAGAAAAGGTGGGAAGAAAGGATGAGGACGTTGGAGGCAGTGGAACAAAGCAGAGAAGTGGAGAAGATGGTGGAAGATCAAAGCAAAGCAGTTATTGAGGACTTGGACCAAACCGGAGAAACAGTACAAACGCACAGTGGGAAAATGAGAGAAGATACTGGGAGAAATTCGAAGAGGGTCTGGGAAGGGGTTGAAGAAAAGATAGAAGAGGTGGAGAGACAAGAAGAGAGACAACTTACTGAAATGAAAAGTGAGGTGCAAAACCGCTCAACTATGATGTACCATCGCCAGATGATGACAGCAATTAGGGGCAAGAGACTGGAAAAATCCCCAAATGAGAAACAAGAAGATTTGAAAAGAAGTGTTATAAAAGCATTGGAAAAATATCTAGGAGAGGAGGCTAAAAATTTCTCTTGGCAAACTGACAGAATCCATAGAGTATGGCTTATATGGAACCAAGGGACATTGCAAGCAATAAAGAGAGACTTATTACTTGGAAGGGAAGCTGTGTTATGGAAATCCCCCTGGCAGAGGAGGAAACCCAGAATTTGACTGAAAAGAAGAGAAACTTAATATTTTATGCAAGGAATTAAAGGCAAAGAATTATGGACTGAGTTAAGGACTAAGTGTAAGAGCAAGAGACATGAGAGGGTGATTAATGGAAGATATATATTAAATAGACTAAGAATGTACACGTTGAAGGGAGGGGTTTATCGACATGAAAATTATTAACTTTAATAAGAAGACTGGTTTGCTTGATGTACAATGGATAGATCTGAAAAGAAGTGAAACTTAAATTTTTTAAAATGTAGTTGGCTTATAGTTAAACTTTGATATACGGAGTGAAGAAGGTCTACAAATTTAAAATGATTGTATTAAGTTGAATCGCTTTAACTTGATTTTTTTCTTTGTTTGCATGTACAAATGGATATCTAATAATAAAAAATTTAAAAAAATGTGGATACTTGCTACGGTGAACTGGTGAATTAAGTTGGCATAAACTAGGTTTTTTTAATGTTTTTATTTCTCATTTCACATATTTAATTTATGTGGCTTTCTATTCTTTAAACTCTTTAACGGTTTAGCCCATCCTGCAGCTTGAAAACTGTAGCTTACTTTGAAAGGGCAAGATAAGTGTGCCAACTTTGCAGAGAATTTACCAGGGACAAATACTTTCTCCTGTTAGCAACTCGTTCCAGAAATATCAACAGAAACAGAATCTCCAGTTACGCATTTTAAACTCAGAAATACTCTATGATACGTTGCACGTTGTGCTGTTGGTGTATCCCCATAGCATATTTGAAATGTAAATACTTCAAATGCTTTCCCTGTCAGGATTCATTCTTGGGATAAAGGTAAGTGTTAGAATGCTTATGGAGAATCAGTGTGTAATTGAAATGCAATTTTCTAGGAGGTAAACCGAGAGACATAGTGTATGTTACTGGGCTGCTCAAAACTTCAAATCTGATTTGAATCAAAATCATGTGCAGTATTAGCACTGTTTTATAAAACCTTAGTATGACCACACCTGGAATACTGCATCTTGTTTGGGTTACCACATTACAAAAAAAAAATAACAATAATGTTGAGACTTTGGAAAAAGTGCAGAGAAGAGCAACAAGGATGATTGAAGGCCTGGAGACTAAAATATGAATAATGGTTGCAGGAACTGGGTATGGCTAGTCTAGAAAAAAAGAAGGACTAGGGGTGACATGATCACAGTATTCCAGTATTTGAGGGACTGCCACAAAGAGGAGGGGATCAACTTATTTTCCAAAGAAGGCAGGATAAGAAACAATGGATGGAAACTAATCAAGGACAGAAGCAACCTGAAAATAAGGAGAAATTTCCTGACAGTGAGAACAATTAACTAGTGGAACAGCTTGCCTTCAGAAGTTGAAGGCACTTCATCACTGGAGGTTTTTAAGAAGAGACTGGACAGCCATTTTTCTGAAATGGTTTAGGGTCTCCTGCTTATACAGGGGGTTGGACTAGAAGACCTTCAAAGTCCCTTCCAGTTCTGTTCTGAATTGAATTGATTTGCAAAAGTTGTGTTCCTGCAATATTTTTTGGAGATGGCCTCCAATGCACACATCCACCCACACGATATTTCTCCTTCTTTGGGGATTGTTGCATCTGTCAGTGTCTGCAACTGACTCCTGTTATTATTGGTTGATGAAACATTTCTGGGACCTTGTGTGGTTACCTGATTACAACACATATAACAGGTACACACAAATATGCACAGAACCATGGATGGTCATAATTTTAAGCAATGTTTGGAGGAAAAACACAGCACCTTGCATCTCTGCTTTGGAAGGTAGAGAAACAACAGCAATCTTAATCAAGCAGAAATTCAGTTTTTGGGGGAAAGGACTGAACAGATCCTGCCACGATTAAAGCCAGAATTTTTATTTTTTTGGGTTGCGCCACTTCAGATTGGGAAAGGGAGCTGCCATGATTGTGTGCTATTATTTGCAAATAATAACAAGAATAAATATCCTTGCACATATAAGCAAGGGAATCAGCCAAAACTAGATCATTTATGTTTGACATATTCATGTAATGTAGAGGGGTTAGAGTCTGAAGATTCACCTGGGGTCTAGAGTAATCTGTTTCATAGAACATAAGATTGGAAGGGACCTTGGAGGTCTTCTAGTCCAACCCCTTGCTCAAGGCAGGAGACCCTATACCATTCTGGACAAATGGCTGTTCAGTATCTTCTTGAAAACCTCCAGTGATGGAGCATCCACAACTTCTGGAGGTTCCATTGTTTAATTGTTCTCACTGTCAGAAAATTTCTCTTTAGTTCTCGATTGGATCTCTTTTCCATGCTCTTCCACCCATTACTTCTTCGTTCTGCCCTCAAGTGCTTTAGAGAATAGGTCAACTCCCCTTTTCTCTGTGGCAGCCCTTTAAGTACTAGAAGACTGCTGTTATGTCATTCTTGGTGTTTCTCTTTGTTAGATTAGATATACCTAGTTCCTGCAGTTCATCATATAGTTTATTTAGCCTCCAGAACCCTTATTATTTTTTGTGAGATGATTTCAAATCCTGCTTTGTCGTGTCAGTGGGATCCAGGCTTAAAACCGGCATGGAAAACTTGAGGCTTCTTAGCAAGTTGCCTGGCTGAAGAAAGGCATGGAAAGTCATCTTTTTCTACTTGAATTAGACTGTCACAGCTCCTGCCAGGATGCAGCTTGCCAGCTTTCATGAACCCTCTCCGCTGTCACTGGCACACAGCTAGCAAATGGAGCAATCCGAAAGTTCTCCCTGGTGTGCCTTAATTGAAGTCAATGGACTTACACCAGGGAGGACTTCAGTCCAAGAACTTGGACTGGAGACCATAGCAAATCCAGCTGGCAAGACAGATGCCAGGAAAACAGCAACACAGCTCCAGAGCACATGAAATAGCTCTAGGGCAGAAGTTTAACTTTTGCAAATGCCAAGGCAAAACCAGAAAATGGGGCAAAATATTCAAGGCAGATTAATGCTAGTAACCTCCACATCATTTTCCTTGAAAATACATTCAATATATTGACCCAATAATTCCTCTTAAATTACAATTAAGGCAGATACAGGCCTCCTTGTAAAGATCTTGTAGAGTCTCTTGCTTTTAAACAATTAATTTGCTGATTTAGAACTGAAGGAGAGAAAAGACAACAGAATTTTGAAACAGGTGGTGCTTTGAGGGTATTTAATTAAGGTAGCTGGGACAAATCATTTATCATTGGGGAAATCACCTTAAGCATCAAATTAATGAATCAAGGGGAGAAGCCCGATAAATATCACGTTACAGTGATTAGCCCAGATTGATATTGGCTACAGAATGGATGATTATTGTACAAGTATTGCCATTACTGAAAACAGTATCATGAAGTCCAATTTCAACTCAAGTGGGAGAGATCAAACTTTAGGAACCTGTAGAAAAACATGCTGTACTTGTTTTGGACTGCAACACCCACAATCCATTTCCAGTGGCCCTCTTAGAGACCTGACCTACCACCTCTTCTGCTCCAGAACCTGCTAAAACTCACAGCTTTCTTTCCAAACATTAAGAGGATGTTGCTGTAGAACAGGAATGATCTGATATTGGTTGTTCTGGCTGTGCACACATATTTACTGAAGTCTGAGACAATTTTTTAAAAAAAATATATTTCTTAAGTGAGCGTTTGCATGTGGCTTAAAAACAAAATGCAGCTCGATGCCAAAGCAAGATGATATAAATTTATGGACACACAGAGAAGTGCAGAAGGTTGGATGGAGGCTGATTGACCCATCCTAAGAGTTGATGACAATTATGGGGCAGTTATATATCTTTCTCAGATTACTTCGACTTCCAAAACAAGCAAGAATCAGCTATTTCTAGGTTAACTACCACCACACCTTATAGCACACAGTGCAATAGAATTCTCAATTTGCAGATGCTATATTGATGAGGGAAGTGGGCGCAATGGCGCAGAAATTAAAGATGCTGAGTTTGTCAGCTGGAAAGCTGACAGCCCAGGTTTGAGACCCAAGCACTGCATGACAGGATGAGCTCCTGTTACTTGTCCCAGCTCCTGCTCACCCAGCAGTTTGAAAGCATGCAAATGTGAGTAGACAAATAGATAAAATTTTGCTGGGAAGGTAACACTTTCCATTTGCCTCAGCATATAGTCATGCGGGCCACATGACCACGGAAGCATCTTTGGACAATGCTGGCTTCCTCGGCTAAGAAACAGAGATGAGCAGAGCCCCCATAGAGTCAGACACAACTGGATGAGAGAATGGGAAAGGGTAGTTTTGTGGATAAGCAACTATTAAAATTATATTCTATCTGGTGCAGCCTTATTTTGCCCTGACTATTCCTACTGGATCCCATTAAATGTTGACTTACATATTGATAAAATGCATAATTTGGCCTTGGTACGGAAGAGTAGGTATCCAGGGAGAGAAATTCTCGTGGACTATATACAACATTCATCTAGTCATTTTGTAATCCAATCAAATCTTACTTGAGGCCATTCCTTTGCTTGCAACAGCACCCACTAATCCAATGAGAGGCCACCTCATTGCATTTTAACAACATTTCCTGCAAGGTGACCCTCTAGCGTGCTGCTACAGTCAAGAATGCCAACCCTTCTCACCTCGCCATTATCCTCCTTTAATCTGACAAGGAAGTTTATTTGTGACGCTCAAATCAAGCAGCGTCTTAGGATGTACTTGAGTAGCATCTTAGCAGCTTGGCGGAATATTTATGAATAGGGTCAACAGAGCGCTGCCAGGAGTAAGTGTGACTATCCTGGATTTAATTATAGGAAAACACGGATATGAGCTCATTGTTATCCTTGTGAATTGCAACCATTTCAAAGTCGTGTGTTGCAGACCCTCAGATAAAGTTGGGAGGTTTGTTTGATTGCTTCAGGGGAAAAAAAGGAAAGCGTTCCAGACGGTCGTGATCTGAGCTGTCGTACCCTCTGCCTCAGATATCCTCGCTGATGGCCAGTTACTGGTTTTTTTATCTATGATCACGACTGAGCCAAAAATTTCTGTCCCTAAGCAAGACAGTTCTTAAGTGAGTTTTGCCGATTTTATAATTTTCTTGCTACAGTTGTTAAGTGAACCACTGCAATTGCTAAGTTAGTAACACAGCTGTTAATTGAATCTGGCTTGCCCAATGTCTTGGCTTGTCAGGTCTCAAAAGGGGATCACATGAGCCCGGGACACTGCGATCATCATAAATATGAGTCAGTTGCTCCTTCCTTCCTTCCTTCCTTCCTTCCTTCCTTCCTTCCTTCCTTCCTTCCTTCCTGCCTTCCTTCCTTCCTTCCTTCCTTCCTCTCTTTCATCAATCTCTCCCTCCCTCCCTTCCTTTCACATCCCTCTCCTTCCTTCCTTCCTTCCTTCCTTCCTTCCTTCCTTCCTTCCTTCTTTCCTTCCTATCTTCCTTCTTTTCTTCCTCCCTCTCTTTCATCTCCCTCCCTCCCTCCTTCCCTTCCTTCCTCTTTCATCAACCTTTCCGTCCCTCCCTTCCTCTTTCATATCCCTTCCTTCCTTCCTTCCTTCCTTCCTGCCTGCCTGCCTGCCTGCCTGCCTGTCTCCTTCCCTCCTTCCTCTATTTCATCAATCTCTTCCTCCCTTCCTTTCACATCCCTCTCCTTCCTTCCTTCCTTCCTCCCTCTCTTTCATCTCCCTCCCCTTCCTTCCTCTTTCATCAACCTCTCCCTCCCTCCCTTCCTTTCATATCCCTCCCTCTCCTTCCTTCCTTCCTTCCTTCCTTCCTGCCTGCCTGCCTGCCTGTCTCCCTCCCTCCTTCCTCTATTTCATCAATCTCTCCCTCCCTCCCTTCCTTTCACATCCCTCTCCTTCCTTCCTGCCTGCCTGACTGCCTGCCTGTCTCCCTCCCTCCCTCCTTCCTCTTTCATCAATCTCTCCCTCCCTCCCTTCCTTTCACATCCCTCTCCTTCCTTCTTTCCTTCCTATCTTCCTTCCTTTCTTCCTCCCTCTCTTTCATCTCCCTCCCTCCCTCCTTCCCTTCCTTCCTTTCATCAACCTCTCCCTCCCTCCCTTCCTCTTTCATATCCCTCCCTCTCCTTCCTTCCTTCCTTCCTCCTTCCCTCCTTCCCTTTCATCTCCCTCCCTCTTTCCTTCCCACTGTCTCTTAGCCACAGTAACATTGCTGTTGCATTATTCTTGCCCATTACATGTCCTTCTAAAAGACTAGGCTGGCCTGCTGGGTATAATTAGTAAGGCACAGGTTGCCAAACTGAATCAGACAAGTCACTCATGTGGTCCAAGATCCTGTCACCAACTATGCCCCTCGCCAACTGCTGCTTTAAAGGAACTGGCATATCCCGAGGACTTTTATCAAACAAAACAAAACAGAAGAGAATAAAAAAGCCCAACCTCTCTTCTTAACTACCAGTTCTTAGAGGTCACTTCTCTGCCCCAAGTTAAAGAATTTCTGTCTGTTCATTAATGGCCAGTGGATAATGCACAGTAACATCACAATAAGCATTACAGTCTCTTACGAAATGCTTCAGCAGGAAGGTCATTCTCTGGGCCATAGCATCTGCTCTTTCCAAAGGAAAGTGTGAAGTTGCCTGCATTGTTCTGAAGACACTGAAAAATTAGCCTGGACATTTGACAAAGACAGACTACACTAGAGGATAAACACCTAAGATACTTATTTTTTTTCCCCTCTCTGTTTTCTGGCCTTTGCATTTTTCTATTTCAAAATATTCACCGTTCTCCTTCTTTTCTCTCTTTCGGCCAAAGACTGGAAAACATATATTTTCAGAAGCAGCTGGGTTCGTGATCTTTGGGGGAAAGGAGCCCGGACCTCTGCTCCAATATTTATGACTCAACAGAGAGACACAAAAATACTCTCACACATATCCAAACAGGACATTGTTTTACAGGAGGTTCACCCATCAAACTAGATGGTGGGGGTGGTGATGATGATGATGACACAGCCACAAATGATTGTTATCACACATGTAATTACCCATGGGAAGAGCAAGGATGGGAAAATAGTGAAAAGTGAACTGTGATGTCACAATGCCTAACCTTGAGTTTCTACTTATGAAAGGATACAGACTGGGCCATGACACTACAAAGCATAGTCCGCTGTTTTGTCATTAATGGTTATTACAGTTTGTAGCAAATGCCCACGGCTATGCAACTATAAACCACAATTTCCAAGCCCAATGTCTGGATTGCCATAACATGCAAAACAACAGACAGTAATATGTTTATATCTAAAACTCAGCTCTTTAGAGTGTAACTTTTGTAGACAACATCCCAAAGACAGTGAGCATCCACTGGTCTAGTGGATCAGGCTAAAACCAAGAGATTTTGAATTCTAGTCCTGCCTTAGGCCTGAAAACCAGCTGGGTGACTTTGTCCCAATCACCAGGAGGCAGTGAGTTCCAGTCCCACCTTAGGCATGGAAGCCAGCTGGGTGATCTTGGGCCAATCACACCATCTCAGCCCAATCCACCTCACAAAGTTGTTATTGTGGGAAAATAATAGGAGGAAGAAACATTAGGTATGTTCCCTAGTTTGATTTATTCATTTTTTAAAAATAAAGAAAGTATAAAAATAAATGAAATGAAATGAAGAGAATTAATATGTTGCCACCTGCTGATTTCTGTATTTCTTTTTTCTTCTTTTTTTTTTGAAAATATATTTTATTAATTTTTTAATTCTCCATTTTTTTTTCTCTCCTTGTTCTCGTAAACGAAGCTAGAGAGACGGCGGTAGGAATTGTATTAAAGCCAGAGTGATTGTTTTAAATTTAAAATGGAGTGGAATTTACATTCAAATGTTAAACTTATTTTGGATCGTATTGATGAATCTCAAGAAGAAAGGCGTGTAATAGTGAAAGAGATTAAAGCAATACTGAAAGAGACCATTACAGAAATATTAACCAGATTCTTTCTTCCAAATGAAACTGATTTACAACCGACTGCTGAATATTTTATAGTGCAACCTAAACAAGAAGAAGAACAAGAACAAGAAGAAGACAGTACTGTGAATAAAGAGAATAAAGGGAAATGGATCTTGCTTGATAAACAGTTCATCTATGGAGTGGAGGAAGAGGATTTGTTTCAAGAAAGGAGGGGATAGTTATTCCTTTTAGATAAGCAGCAAGAAGAGGATTTAATTGAGAAAAAAGAGACATTGATTCAGTTTAAGAAGCAATTTACTTATGGGCCTGAGGATTGGGAAAAGCAAAGACAGAGATTTGAATTGTTATCTCAACAAAGGTTTATGGCTAACAGAGGATTAATGCAAAGGTTAAGACGGTTTATTTGGACTCAAATGATATTGCAAGTAAAGAAGAGAGACTTATTATTTGGAAGGGAGGCGTCGTTATGGAGGTTTACCTGGTTAAAGAAAAAACCTAGAATTCGACTGAAGGAGTGAAATTTAAAACTGTATGCAGGAATTATGGGTAACTCAAAATTATGGACTGATTTAAGGACTAAGATTATGAGTAAGATGTAAGAGAAGATGATTAATGGAAGATATAATTAAATTGATGAAGAATGTATTTGTTCTGAAATGATCTAGGTTTGACATTAGATTGATTGATTGATTGATGGGATAGATAAGCATTATGTGATTTGATAAGGTTGAAGGAATGTAAGTTAGAAATGGAATAAATAGATTGTATTTGTTATGGAGGTTTATTTAACAGATGAGAAAGCCCTGAAGTCGATTGAAGAAGTGAAATTTAAAATTAAATGTAAGGAATTAAGGCTAATCTAAGATTATGGGCTGAATTAAAGACCAATTTTATAAGTAAGATGTAAGAGAGGATGTTTAATGGAAGATATGATATTATTTGTTTATTTTTCTAAAAAGATGAATTTTTTTTTATTTGATGTTCAATGGTTTGAAAGAGGTTGATTACTGGAAGATGTATATAAAACTTGATTGTTTGGGCGATTTTATATAACCTCTCAATGGATTGAAGTGATTTAAGGTTTGACTTAGATTGATGGTTTAGATATGAAAATGAAAATTATTATTCTTAACAAGATGATTTGTTTGTTTTGTTTAATGAATTGAAATGTTTTAGAGATTGTATATAGTATATGTTGTGAGTGTCCCTAGACCAGCTTGGGAAGTGTCAGAGGATGAGCAGCCAGGCCCCTCTGGGTGTTTTCCCCTCCCGGCAGCCGAGGAAGAGCAGCCAGGCCCCTCTGGGTGTTTTCCCCTCCCGGCAGCCGAGGAAGAGCAGCCAGGCCCCTCTGGGTATTTTCCCCTCCCGGCAGCTGAGACAGACAGGGAGGAGATTTACAGGCAGTCTGGGTCAGATTCGCAAAGTGAGGGGTCAGATTTGGATCAAGAAGATAGATGGCTTGATCCGAGATTCCGAAGGTTTGATAAGCGAAGGTGTCAGTTAAGTGGAAAAAGGAAGTAATGGGGGGAAGTGACGTATCGGAAACTATATTAGAAGGGGAAAAAGAGACTACGCCTTTGTCACGAGCAACGTTAATCAAGGAGTAGCCTGATATCTGGAGCAGTGCGTTTGAATTCAGTCTTCTGATGTTTTGGAAATCTACGGAAGAATAATGAGATCTTGGACAATGTGATAAAGAAAGAGTGAGTTAATTGGAGGGTGTGGGAAGAGCATGTTTTAATCTAAATGTAAATAAATGAGACTTGGCCGTTCCTGCCAGCAAAATGCCAGCAGCGTGCTTTGAAGTGAATCCTTTTGAAATGTGTTAAATAAACCTCTTAAAGACATATTTATGTGGATTTTAATGAGCTGAGAGAGGCCAGACAGAACAGTATATAGTTTAGAATTCTTGTTAGGATTATATAATAATTTTGTTTGATGTAGTGGGTTTTCTTTTGTTTTACCCTGTACTCACTCTGGGAAGTCGGGGGGGAGGGTTAGGGAGGGTTTATAATTTTATATATGATGTTTTCTCAACTGTAATTGGGGTGGATGTAAGAATATGTAATTACTGTCATTAAGGGGTTGCTTGGGTGGCCTCTGGGCACCACATCTGTTGGAAAGAGGAAGGAGGAGTGAAGGCTGATGTAAGTGGAAGTTGATAAGAAGGGGGAAGAGTAGGATGGAGATAGGGAAGGAGGGAGGAAAGTAGAAAGAAAGTAAAAAGAAAGTTGGCAAGAGGGGGGATGAGTAGTAGAGAAGGAGGGAGGAAAGTAGGTAGTTAGTTGGTAAGTGAGGGGGGAAGATTAGGGTCGGGGGGATGTGGTGGTGGGGGTACCGAGCAGTAATGTTAATTGTGTGGTATGATTATTTTCAGTTGAGTTATTAGTATTAGATGTATTGAAAAATGTATTTATGTTTTGTTTATGGATGATTGTTTATTTTAACACTATGATTTGATTTGAGTAGTTTCTTCTTTCTGTTAAAATTATAAAAAATTTTCTTCTTTTTAATTCTAAAATCAAAAGGAAACACACAGGTGTGGGCAAGACACTTTTATACACCCAAACACAGTCTTAACAAGTCTTGCACACCAGCTGTCTGTCTCGGAGATTACTGAGTTGCGAATCCCGGTAGTCCTACCTACGACGGCTAACTGCACAGAAGGCCAGTATAAATTGGACGATAAATCAATACACTATAATTGTAATTCAGCAACATGTGCAGGACCTCACTTCTCCCTTCCAAATAGGCAGCTGGATTATGCATGCAGGTGAAGAGCAGCTCATCACTGGGAGAGATTCCTTTGGCCAGAAATCCCAGGAAATAGCAACAGCCAAAAAAGTTGTCGCTGATCTTCCAGATGGAGTCTGAGAGTGGAAGGCAATCTTGTGCATTCATGGGCATCTACCAACACTGCAACTCACATCTGGAAACCTCAGAAGTCATGCCACATTTGGGAACTTCACAATTCAGTGAAGAAGTTGCAGCTTGGAAGAGGTGAGAGCTAGGCTTCACTAACTAGATTAGCTTAGTCCGGAGGTCTTGAAACGTGGCCCTTTTATGACTTGTGGACTTCAGCTCCCAGAATTCCTCAACCAGCATGCCTGGCTGAGGAATTCTGGGAGTTGAAGTCCACAAGTCATAAAAGGGCCAAGTTTCAAGACCCCTGTCTTAGTAGATAGAGTAGATAGAGTAGATAGAGGTCTTGATGAGACATGGAGAGTTATCACAGACAATGCAAAAATAACATTCCAAACAGTGAAAATAGGGTGTGTGTTTTTCTGAATGAATTCAGAACAATCCAGTCAGCTTTCATGCCTAAGGCAGAACTAGAATTCACAGTCTCCTGATGATTGGCCCAAAGTCACCCACCCAATTTTCATGCCTAAAATGGGACTAGAACTCACAATCTCCTGGTGATTGGCCCAAAGTCGCCCAGTTGCCTTTCATGCCTAAGGTGGAACTATAAGTCACCTTCTCCTGGCTTCTAACCTACTGCCTTACTCATTAGACCAGGGGTCTTCAAACTTGGCCCTTGTGTAACTTGTGGACTTCAACTCCTAGATTTCCTCAGCCAGCATGCCTGGCTGAGGAATTCTGGGAGTTGAAGTCCACAACTCATAAAAGGGCCAAGTTTGAAGACTCCTCCATTAGACCAAAGCATACAATTCTTACTAGTGCCATAGCCACTACTAGACCAAAGCAAACAAATTGTACATTTCTTGAGGAAATAAAGCAGAGTAGACTAACTGGTGGATGTTAAAAAGAATAATTCCAAATCTATCACACTAGCTAAGCAAGGTTCATGTGAATTCCCACTTGAATCAGCACCTACTGGCGGGCCAAATTCTTCTATCACAATGCCAGAGTTTCATAGCACAACACTTCTGCAACAGCCTCATCAGAGCATTAAAAGTGACACAGTAAAACAAAAAAAATGAGTTATTAAATATTACCATCCAGAAGAGCAATAATTCATGATGTAATGATTGCAGGTTATAATTTTTTTCCCATTAAATGTTTATAGAGAGACACATGGAGGATTCGTAAAAGGCTGAAAGCCAGTTAATATCCGGTGGTTTTGTTTTTGTTTTGTTTTTCAATTGCACTGGAGTGTTTCCAGATTTTTTTTAAAACTTTGTTAAACTCAGCCAGTAACCATCTTTCCACCAACCTGACAGAACCTGAAACACACAAACTCAGGCACAAGAGTACCACGATCCCTGGAATAGTTACACAGAAAAAAAATCAAAAAACCCCAAAACCTCTGCTGAGTGTAATGTAACTTATTGCTGGGGCAAGGCCATAAATATTGCAGTTTTAAAAAAGCTTCAACCTCTTCCAGGAACGAACATCCATATTTGAAATATTCAAATGCAAATCTCCAGATGCAGCATCAAAAGATAGGAAGATAGACAAAATGCCAACACACTTTGGTCCAATATCCCCAAACACATTGGGGTTCTTTCAGAGTGACTGAATGCATCTTTAATGGCACATCATCATCGTCTATTGCCATAAATTATCACACAAGTGATGCGCTGGATGAAGGAGCCAGCTTATTTTTAGAAGACGTGAAAAACAGTTCTTGAATTCATCTTTAAAGCCGGAGGGGGAAAAAGGGCTTCCGGCTTTCGGTTTGCTAACCGCTAACTATAGACAGAGGAAGGAAGAAACCGCTAATCGGTAATCATGGTTGCAGTAACTGAGAACAAGTGTTACCAGCCATGTGGGGACAGTTAAGCAAAAATCATATCTGACAACTTATTTGAACTTTAGAGTTATTTCCTGCAGAGTTGTTCCTTTGACATTTTCTCTTGGCATTTGAAAGAAAGGACAAAAGAGCAAAAAAAAAAAAAAATGATGGTGAGGGAGGGCTGGATTCCTTCTACCTGGACACAAGTCATCCCCATATTCCCTCCTTTGTTTTTCTTCTTTTCTGAGAAGCTGCTGGCATATTGTGGCCCAGTTCCGGGAAATGGGCAGGTGTTGCAAGTTATTAAATCCTTGAAATGCACTTGAATGGCAGAAGGAGTTTTAGAAAAAAAAATGTATAAGGTAACGTATGTGTGCATAACTAAATAATCTATGGATGTGCTCAAGTCATCCAGTCATGGTTATATCAAAGGTGCTTTTTTTCTTTCTTTGTTTTTGCTTGAAGGTGTTTCGCTTCTCATCCAAGAAGCTTCTTCAGTTGTGAAGAAGAACTGGACTTCTTTACTGTAGAACTGAAGAAGCTTCTTGGATGAGAAGCGAAACGTCTTCAGGAAAAAAAGAAAGAAAGTCCAGTTGCCTTTTGAAAAAGCACGTTTGGGATAGTGCACATAATGATATGGATTCTTAAGATAATTATTCCTTTTCCTTCATTAGCAGTCTGGATGAACTGTACAAGATAAAATAGGAGGGAATTTCCTGTACAGACGTTGAGCTGATCCATAACCTTTTGCTTAGTTCAGGATGTTATTTTATGTTTTTAGCCATTGTTTTTGGCCATGGATTCCCTGATAAGGCAATCCTTCACTTTACAAGTGCCTGCAACTTGAGAATCCTGTTACAACATCTCCCTCTGGAAATGTCGAAGCCAAGTTCTTGTGTCCGAATGTTATCACCTTTTTTGTTATTTGCAGTTTTTCGATGAGCAGGTTTACTGTGTAGGCTGGACTAAATCCAGGAGATAAATTTGTCCCATCAGACCTGAAGTAGTAGATCTATCAGCTGGTAAATAGTTTTCCTTAGATGGAGCACATTTCATAGAGCTGATCCATAAATAAATAACCAACATGCCTTACTCTTGGTCCTTCAATTTCAGGCTGTAGTTGATTGTTTGTGGTAGTCCTTTGCTAATTTTTTGAAGGATTCTTGGGTATCTGTGTTTACTGACAGAGTTTTATCTTTCAAACAGATACGGTCTTGCTAGAATGTTAAATGAAGATGCTATAATTTTATTTATGCAAATGTTTTTGTTCTCATCTTTTTGTGAATCATGGGAAAAATCAAGAAATCCAGGGAGTTCAAATGAATATAAAGCTATTTTGCAAGCTTATGGTCTCTAAAAGAATCTGAACTACTAATGATCTGATCGGCACCATCCGTAGACTGGCTGCTAGGGCTGCCAGGATCTTGGTGAAGACCCTTGGGGCGGAGGACAGGCCGAATGGGAGCGCCCTGTACTGAAAGTGGCGCCCCCTGTAGGCGAACCGGAGGAACCGTCGGTGGGCCAGAGAGATTGGGATGTGGAGGTACGCCTCCGTGAGATCGACAGATGTCAGGAGGTCTCCCTTTCTGATGCTTCCCAAGATTGATCGGAGCGTTTGCATCTTGAATTTGTGGTATGCCAAGTGGTAATTTAGTCCCTTGAGGTCTAGTATGGCTCTCCATCCCCCTGATGCCTTTTGGACTACGAAGAGGATGGAGTAGAATCCCTGACCTCTCTGGTCCAGCGGAACTGGTTCCACGGCCCGTATGTGTAGTAAATGGTTTACTGCCTCGTCCATCAACCTCCTTCTTATTCGGTTGCGAGGGTTTGGACAAGGGAGGAACCGGTTTGGGGGGGTGGAGACAAATTCTAGGAAGAGGCCCTGGCGGATGATGTTGAGAACCCATGCGTCTGTGGTGGTGACCTCCCACTGGTGGGCAAACAGGGAGAGTCTGCCCCCGATGGGAGGTCCTGATGAGGTGTCATTTTGATCGTCGGAAGGGCCTGTTGGAGCCTCGAAAGGGCCGCTTGCCCTGCGGCTGTTGTCTTGGTCTGGGGCTTTGCCTGTCTGCCTGTCTGTCCTGTCTGTCCTGCCTGGCCGGGAAGGCCTGAGATGCCTGGTACTGGTTGTACCTGGCTCCGGCCCGAAAGGGCTGCCGCCGTGGGTAGGCTCCAGGACGTCTGTCCATCCTCCTAAACACGTGTTTTAGGACCCTGCGTTTGTCCTTGTTCTCTGTTGTATAGGGGTTCAAGGCGTCCCTGAACAACTTTCCCCCTTGGTATGGTGCCGCTGCGAGTTTCCACTTGGACCTAGAGTCCGCCTGCCAGTGTTTCAGCCAGAGCAAACGCCTGCCAGTGATGTTGAAAGCCATAGCTCTGGATGAGAACCGAGCGGCCTGGAGAGTTGCATCTGCTGCATACTCTGCGGCCGCCACGATCTTACTGAGATCCTGTTGCGTGCAGAAGTCCTCCACCGGGATCTTTCCCTGGAGCTCCTGGAGCCAACCGTGGGCGGCCCTGATGAAGAATGAAGCGGAGGTGGACGCTCTGATTGCCCAAGCGGTTGCTTGGTGCGTTCTGCGGAACGTGGCCTCGCCCTTGCGATCCTCACCTTTGAGGGCCTCAGCTAGGTCTCCTGAGAAGGTGGTGGACGACACTAGGGGCGCTAGGGGTTCGTCCACTGTGGGTACCTCCAGTGTCTCTTCCAATTTTGGAGCCACGCCGAACAGCTTTTTGTCGGTACTGCTCGGCGTGGGAAGAGAGGCCGGTGATTTCCACTGTGTCTTGATTGCTTTCAGGAACATGGCGGGACAGGGGATGTGATGCTTGGTCGTGACCAGTTCCACGAAGCTGGGGTGTGCCTCTGCATCAGTCTCCTGTAGGTCGGAGCCTGTTGCCGCTGGGGTTTCGGGCCCCAGGTGTGCGGTGGAGGCAGCCTTGCGCAGCAAGGTCAGGAAGGAGGAGGGGTTGAATAGCCCTTTGGAGGTGGGAGTCTCCGGTGGGTCCTCCTCCTCGTCAGACATTGGCACCCCCTGTTCCGCCATTTCCTCCTCTATGTATGACTCCTCCGAGGCCTGAGAGGCTGAGGGAGATGTGGGACTATCCTGCACCCTCGTCTCTCGGTGAGGGCTGTGTTTCCGAGTCACGGGTGCCTGTGTTCTGGCCTCTAGGGCGCGCTCCACTGCCTGGGCGATAAGCAGAGCCAGGCGATCCTCATTTGGGAGGGTCGCTTGCTCGTTGCCCATGGCCTGAGGGTCGTCTGTAGACGGGCCCAAAGGTGCTTCCGGCGCTAGTTTTGCTTTTTTCTGCGCCTTGGAAAACTCCCTTTCCAATGCCTGGTGTCTCCTCTTGTCCTGTCTGTCTGCTCTCTTAGAGGTCATAGTGGCAGATCTAACGCTAGATTTGGCTGCCGACCTGCTATTGCCTTCCAGACCAGGTTGACCTGATGAGGACGGCGGGGCTCCTGAAGAAGGCGAGGTAGCCTCTTCCATACTCCGATATCGCCGGGGCGCGAGAGGGGGTCCCGGGTATCTAGGAGGTGTAGCCCCCTGGGTTGTCACAGGTGCGCGGGAGGGGCTCCTGGCACCCAGGGGCAGCCTAAGAGTGGGTAAGGGCGGCACACTGCCTGGATGGCTGGGGGCCCACTACGGCTGTGCACGGATGGGGCAGGCACACTATGGGGGGCGCCTACAGTCCGCTAGAAGGGAACCCTTGGATACCGCAAGCCCACTGTGGGGGGGGCGCCTGGGATCCACGTAGGGTTGCTCGGATAACGCCCGACACGCTAATGTTGGTGCCTGACCTCCGAGTGGAGCCAAGATCTAAGGGTCAGGCCAGGTGCTCGGATAACGACAGGCACGCTGATGGGGGTGCCTGGACTCCGAGTGGACCCAAGATCCAAAAGGCCAAAGGCCAGGGAGCTAACGATCGGACAATGGGAGACACCAAGTTTGGGATGGGAGTTTAAGTGTACGGGCTGGCCTAGTTATATCTGGACTCCCTAGGTGGGCTTGGCTGCGGAGCCCAGTGGGCCTGGTGTCCTGTCTGGGGCCCGCTGTCCTGCTCTGTGGACGGAGTTGAGGCTGTGCCCGGCCTGAGGGGTCGCGGGCTCGTGCCACGTGGCTTAAAGCAGCCGCTGTGGCCCGCTCAGCTTCCCTCTTCGCTCGCTTTCCGAGCGGCTGCTCGGGTCTCTTGGCTGAAACCCCCCGTGTGGGGCCTCCGGCGGCAATCCGCTGGTCTGCGCTGGCTTTGTTCCAGCCGCAGACCACGTGCTCAATGGCCGCGGGCCGCCCCAGCGCCGCACAGCTGATCGGCTCCGGCTTTGTTCCAGCCGCCGACCGCGTGATCAATGGCGGTGGGCCGCCCCACCGCCGCCCAGCTGATCGGCGCTGGCTTTGTTCCAGCCGCCGACCGCGTGATCAATGGCGGTGGGCCGCCCCACCACCGCCCAGCTGATCGGCGCTGGCTTTGTTCCAGCCACCGGCCACGTGGCCAATGGCCGCGGCTGCTCCGGCGCCGATCAGCTGGTCGGCTGCGATCTCTCTCCAGCTGCGGCCGCGTGTCCAATGGCCGCGGCCACCTGGAACCGATCTTAAATCGGTTCCGCTGCCCGGTGCGGCCTTTCTACGCCGGCGGCAGGCCGCGGCTCTCCGGCGCCGATCAGCTGGCCGGCGCCGGCTTTGCCCCCAGGTCCGCGAGCGAGAGGCTGTCGGGTTGCTGGCTGGCTTTACCCTGGGCTCTCAGCGGCCGCGCTTTGCTCCGGCGCCGATCAGCTGGTCGGCGCAGGCTTCCTCTAGGGCCGCGTGGCCGCCGAACAGCTGGTCGGCGTTCCTGCACAGCGGCTTGAGATCAAGCCGGGAGACCACGCAGCGCTCGGGGCGCCGATCTGCTGATCGGCGCCGGGGCTATCCCCCCCGCGATTCCCCTGCGGAGGGGGGAAACGGCGACGAAGGGTGAGGGGACCCCCCTCCCCTTCGCCCCCCCCTCCGTCCTCCCCCGCGCCAACCGGGGTACTTACGGTTTGATGAGGGGGTGGAGGAGAATCCAATGGGGGGAGATGTGTGAGGAGGCTAGGAGAGCAAGCTCCCAACCTCTGCTTAAGCCTATTTACTGTTCTAGTTTAGCCTGCAACTCTCTACCTAACAAGATTTTCTAACTAGAGGAGAATTCACCAATGGTGACTGTATCTGCCTAGGAGCCACGCTTCATGTCCTTCCTTGGCGAAATCAAGTCAAATCTGGGGATAAGGTCCAGGAAGGGGGCGTGGCAGCTTTGGATGACTTGATTTGATAGGGCAGGAATACAGTCATAACCCATAGGTGGATTCTCCATCTCCCAGTGCTGGAGAATGGTCTGGACTTATATCTCTTGTGGGTGCAAAGGGACTCAAGGCTGATGACACATTTGATCCCTCCCTCGGGCTCAGCCTGGTCATCCCCTACAGATTCCATGGGAAAGCATTCTGTGCATAATACCTGCCAAGCTAGAATCTAGTCTAGATTCTGCAGAAATGTAGAAAGTAGATAAAACTGCCTAAAAAGAATGGACAGTGTTTGGAGAAGATCCACGTAAATAGATACATCTTCAACATATGACCAGTTGCTTAGCAACCATTCAGAGTTATGACAGACCTCTCCAGAGCTACTTACAACCCGGTTACAAAGTTCTGAGAGATGCCTCCCTCTGAGATCATGTAACCACATATCATGCACTGGATAATAGGCTGGCATTAATGGCTGCTTGCAACACCCTGCAATCACATGATCATGTTTTATGACAGCTTTACCAAAACTTCTGAATTTGGGCAAAACCAGCCCATAGTGAACTATTGGTCTGCATTACAACTGTAGCATTCACTTTACAACTGTGGTGTGCATTTAACGACCACCACAAAAAGATCGTAAAAATCAGGTCGGTCACACGGATGACCTGCTTTATAACTGTTAAAATTTACAAACATGATGGGCAGGCTCCATTACGGTCATAAGCTGAGTTATCTGTAAGTTATATATTCAGTTCCAGGCCAATAGCTTTTCTGCCATCCCTATGGGAGAGCTATATGTTATCGCCGACACAAAGCTGCTGCTAAAAATATCACCCCTAAGTCAAATCCTCTCCTCTTTCTGATAACATGGAGTGTCATCAGCACTAAGCTTTGTCACTAACAGCAAGAACTTATGTGGAGCAAAAACAAGGAACGGGAGAATGCAATACTGTCAGATTATGAGATAAGAAACTTTACCCGTTAACATGGAGCGATAGGATTTATTACTAAGATACTATATAAGTGGGGCATAATGGATCAGTGGTTAAAGATGCTGAACTTGTCAACAGCCCAAGTTCAAGACCCAAGTGCCATGTGATGGGGTGAGCGCCCGTCCTTGCCTCAGCTCCTGCCCACCTACCAGCTCAAAAGCAGGCAAATGCAAGTAGATAAATAGGTACCACTTCAGTGGGAAGGTAACAGTGTTCTGTGTGCCTCAGTGGATAATCATATTGGCCACATGACCACAGAAATGTCTTTGGACAATGCTGGCTCCCCTGGCCCAGAAATGGATAAGCACTGCCACTAGAATCGGACACAACTGGACAGGGAAGCCTTTACCTTTACTTTGTAAGCAGCCATCCTATCTCAAGTAGTTGCATAATTCCAACAGCCATTTTATCTATTACATAGTTTCACAGCTAACATTGCCCCCAAATATCCATTGACCAGCCGGTCTTGGTTTGAAGCACAGTTGTATTTCCAACATTGAAATACAATCTTTGAACTCAAAGATTTCCCAAGGCTTACAGGCTAGAAATTGTAAAAAAAAATAAAAAAAATCAGTGCGCCTCTTTCCTCAAATTAATTTCTACTCAGATCTCCCTATGCAGCGAAAACTACATATAGATTTTACCAGCAGCAGCCACCACCTGCAATAACCAGAAAGGTTACTGAGTCTGGTTGAGCCTTCCTTATCCAGCTCAGAACAGCCGATTTATGGATCTGTTTAATATGTCTGCTGCCTCAAATAAAAAATGTCTAGGTGGCTTACAGAAATTACACATAAAACACAATACCCATCAATAAAATAATTCATTAGTTAATTAAAATAATAACCCCATTCAATTCTCAATTTAAAAGGAAGCTACAATTTATTGAATATGGTACTGCTGCTTGTAATTAATCACCAAAGAACGTCTGGAAGAACCAACTTTTCACCTGCTTCTGGAAAGCCAAAAGAACAAGGTCAATCTTCTTTCAGAGGACCAAGAGAGATGGTCCAGATTTGGCTTGGATATGCTGGATGGCAGAATGTTCTGACTGATGCCAGGTAGATTTCATTTTATACCTCTCATAATAGCAATAGTAATAGCACTAATATACTTCCCATAGTGTGTGTTACAACATTCTCTGAGTGGTTTACAGAGTCAGCAACTGACCCCCAACAATTTGGGTCCTCTTTTTACCAACCTCAGAAGAATGGAAGGCTGAGTCAACCTTGAACCCATCAGGATTAAACTCCAGGCTGTGGGCAGAGTTAGCATGCAATACTGCATTCTAACCACTGAGCCATCACAGCTCCCTAATAGCCTCTAGACCATTGGTGGCGAACCTTTGGCACGGGTGCCAGAGGCGGCACTCAGAGCCCTCTCTGTGGGCACGTGTGCCATCGCCCCAGTCCTAGGCCTTCAGCTGGGTTTTATAAAACCTTTTCACTTTAGGCCTCCGCCGCTGTGTATAAAAAAAAAAGGTTCAATCAGTCAATTTCAACTTCTCATAGGGAAAAAAAGACCTTGCAAAGTTGGAATTGATTGATTGAACTTTTTAGCCCCATCCAGTCTGCCATTACCACCACAGCCACGGCCACCCAATGGGCCACACCCACCCAATGGACCACACCCAGCCAGTACCTGACGATGCATAAGTGGGTTTTGGGGTGCAGTTTGGGCACTCGGTCTCTAAAAGGTTCGCCATCATTGCTCTAGACAATCAAGATAAATAGTTTTCTCCTTCCCATACTATCTCTTTGGCTACTTCCAGACAATTGAGGCAATCTCAGTTCATGCTCTGTTCTTGCTTAATGCCCTTATGGAGAAGAAGATGAGCACTCCTGGAGCTCAGCAGCTGCTATATTGATACTTCTCTTGATGGAGAATACATTCCATTCTTGAAGAATCTGAGTTCCTCATGAAAGACTATGCCTCCTTGGTACCCCAGCTGAATCAGGTTGTTTCAGTTTTCACCTCCTCAGTCTTTCCTCCAAGTTCAAAGCTCGATCCAGAAACATGCAAATATGCTCAAAAGTTCTAAAGTCTTTGTACAACAAAAAGTCATTTAGGGAACCTCAACAGATTTTTGCAGAAACGAGCTGGACAACCTCAGAACAGGTATACAAAGCCCCAAATTCTCTCACGGAAGGAAGGAAGGAAGGAAGGAAGGAAGGAAGGAAGGAAGGAAGGAAGGAAGGAAGGAAGGAAGGAAGGAAGGAAGGAAGGAAGGAAGGAAGGAAGGAAGGAAGTAAGTTATCTTAGCTTTGCCCTCAAAGAACTTTAAGTGTCGTGCATGGTGCATCCAGAAAGAAGTATCAGTTTGCATACCTTTGCCAACTCAGACCATGTCAAACCATGTTAACTACCAACCAAATTTTGTACAGGCTGAGTTAACCACACCATTTCAACAATTTCACAAACCTATTGACAATCACCAAAACACAGATAACTCTTCCACCTGTCATGATGACCCAGCTGCCTGGCACTTAAATCCTGTCTTTCGGCCAGGCAGGGTGACTACAGGGCAATTCTTGTTTAATTAGAGCTCATAAAATTTTCTTCAAATCACATAAAGAGGGAAAAGCAAAGAGGGCACTGAAAAACTGATTTGCTTTCAGTTAAAAGCTTCAGCAGTTTTCCAAGAGCAGTTTTATGAACAGTACATAAAAAAAAGAAAAGGGAGGGAGGGAGGGAGGGGGGGAAAAAAGAAAAGAAAATGGATGGCAACATTTTATAGCCTGAACATCTGGAAGCTTTATACTGGCTGAACTGAGAGAAACGATCAGGAAAAGGGGAATGCTGGGATGGAGAATAGATGGGAAGGAAATTTAAAAGTATTAAATTAAAAAACAGAGAACCAGTAAGGTGTAAAGATAAAAGAACTGGGGACATCCAAATTAAAATCCCCTTTCTACCATGAAGGCCACTGGATGACTTTGAGCCAATCTCTTTGTCTCACATACAGATACAAATTTATTATGGATTTAAAGTTGTGTAGCCAACGATTTTTATATTTCCAGGAAATATAAGTAGTTCTTCTAAAACACTATCATAATAGCTTTGTAAAATAACCAGGAAATGATTGCACACTTACTGTTAATGGGCACAAGGTTAAAATATTATTTTTAATGAGTATAGCATTTTAAAAAAAATATTGCCCCCATTTCTGGTTATCTCACAACTTAGAAAGCCTACAAAAAAAAACACAGTTGCGTTAAATTTGAAATTATGACATATTTAGTTGGTAACCGATCCCAAAAGCTGGGTGTGACCTTGTAAAATGGAAGGCTGAATGATCTGATCCTTTCAGAATCTTCCAATTTATTCGGTTTTGAATCTGTGAAATACAGGTTGTTCTCAACATACGGCCACAACTGAGTCCCAAATTTTCTGTTGCTGAGTGAGACATTTGTTAAGTGAGTTTTGCCCCATTTTACAACTTTTCTTGCCACAGTTTTTAAGCGAATCACTGCTGTTGATACGTTAGTAGCCCGGTTGTCAAATGAATTTGACTTCCCCATTGACTTTGCTTGCCAGAAAGTTGCAAAAGGGGATCCCATGACCTTGGGACATGGCAAAGGTCATAAATATGAATCAGTTGCCAAGCAGCTGTATTCTGATCACATGTGAGCCGCCCTGAGTCTGGGGAGAAGGGCAGCATATAAGTCAAAATAAATAAAATAAATAAAATAAATGATCATGGGGATGCTGCAAAGGTTGTAACTGTGAAAAACGGTCATAAGTGATGACATTTTTCAGTGCCGTTGTGACTTTGAACGGCCATTAAATGAACTGTTGTAAGTCAAAGACTACTTGTGTACAATGGCAGTGGGATGCACAATACACACACACACACACACACACCAAAATCCAATTTTTCAAAATGGAAACATGAAACGATGCAAAAAATTACCAACGTGTAATAAATGGAAACAATAACACGCCCAACTATTTTAGAAAAAAAGTGAACGAAACTAGATATTTTTTTTAAAAAGGTGATCAAGCTGCCTTTTATTATGAAAAATGCTGATCAGGTTTGTGCACACTGAAGAAAAGAAGTATAGTGCTTGTTAGCAGGTGTCTAAAAAGGAATCCAGGTTTTATTTGATTTTTTGGAAATCCTTTCCTGGTATCCAGACATGCTGAGCCTGAAAAAGGTATTGTGAGTGGTAAGATAAGAAAATCAAGGAATATTAACTGACCAAATCTATTTTTTTCCTCCATGGCAAACATTCAGAAGGTAGCTAAAGGGAAAAACTGATGAGGCAAGCTTTGCCCATCAAAAAGGTCAGCTGTAGGAAGACCTGGCAGTTTGCAAAGACAAGGACGAAAGTGTAACTAAAGAGTCACACCATGCAATTGACAGGGGTCAGGCCAAGGGCAAAGGACATCAATATCAATCACTCAGCAAATACCCTTTTTGTAACTCCTGACCTGCCCAGGCAAAGTGTTAAGCAACAGGGGAGGAGCAATAATAATGGGAGTAATGAGTACCATTTAGCTTTGAGGAAAAAAGGTAAAAAAGTGGGAGACCACAGAAGGAAAAACCTAGTTTCTGAAGCTCTAGAAAGAGTGCACAAAAGAGCAACAAAAATGAGAAGGGATCTGGAAGCTAAATCGCAGAATAAATGGTTAAGGGAAGTAAATATTTTTGGCCTAACAAAGAAAAGTCTTAGAGGAGACTTAACAGCATCTTCCAATACTTGAAGGCTGTCACAGGTGTTGACTTGTTCTTCAAAGCACCAAAGGGTAGGGGAAGAAGCAATGGATGGAAGCTCATCAGAGCACCAAAGGGTAGGGGAAGAAGCAATGGATGGAAGCTCATCAGAGGCAGATCCAACCTGGAACTAAGGAGGAATTTCCTGACAGTTAGAACAATTAATCAGTGGAGCAGCCTTGCCTACCTGAATTCTGGGTGCTCCATCACTGGAGGTTTTCAAGAAAAGATTGAACAACTATTTGTCCAGGATAGTCTAAGATCTCCTGCCTTCAGCAGGGAGTTGGACCTAGAAGACCGCCAAGGTCCCATCCAGCCCTATGTTTCTATGATTCTACTTTGGTGACCATTAAAGGGTGATATGAATTGCTGAGCTTCACAATACATTTACACAGTTATCAATTCCATCCTTTTCACCCCACCCTCCACCATCATAAAGACTCCCCACACAGTTGCTCAGCAGAAAGAAAAGGCCTGGTGTGTTTGTTTCTTTGGGAATGTAAATGTAAATGGACCTTGGCAGAAAGGACAATGGAGAGAATATTCCAGAAAGAAGAACTGACAGTAGTAGTTGAAAAGATCTCCTGTACTTCCCAGAAGAGATAAGAAGGAGCAAGACCGATGTGTTGGTAGTCCCTGAGACATGGAAAGAAAGAATTAACAGCAGCAGCAGGTTTTCTGAACTGTGTGAAAGCTCTGAACTTCTCCAGGGGCCACCAAGTTATTGTATTGCCTCCAGTTCCTTTTGAGTTCTTGCCATAAACATTTGTTATTCTTTACAACATTTGATCAAAAAAACTCAGCATAGAATTTAAAGGAAGAAACCGACGTTCTATGGTAAATGTCTTCTCTATAACCTTTTCTGAGCACAAAAGAATTGAGGCCTTTGAACTATGGTGCTGGAAAAGACTCCTGCAAGTCCCCTGGACTGCAAGGCCATCAAACCGGTCAGTCCTAGAGGAGGCTCTTTAGAAGGCCACATCCTGAAGTTGAAACTCAAGTACTTTGGCCCCCCCCTAATGAGAAGGAAGGACTCACTGTAGAAGAGCCTAATGCTGGGAAAGATTGAGGGCAATACAAGTAGGGGACGACAGAGAATGAGGTGGATGGATGGTGTCACTGAAGCAGTAGGCGTGAGCTTAAATGGACTCCAGAAGATGGTAGAGGATAGATGGAGGAACGTTGTCCATGGGGTCGCGATGGGTCGGATACGACTTCGCAACTAACTAACAACAACAAATTTCTAATTATCTAGATCTCATGTTAAGATGCAACTACCACAAACTAAGCTGAAGCCTCTTGAGGCTGCTCATCTCAGCAACTTAAGGAGAAGAACTGGAACAGCTTGTCTCCAGAAATCTTGGGCGCTCCATCACTGGAGATTTTTAATAAGAAACTGGACAGTCAATTGTATGATGGTATAGGTCCTCCTGCTTGAGCAGGGGGCTGGACTAGAAGACCTCCAAGGTCCCTTCCCTAACTATTCTACAAAGTATGGCCCAAGATGCTTGAAACAAAATTGCCCCTTTATATTTGAATAAGGGTGAGAGTATGCCTGAACATCTGTCCCAAAGTAAGAGAATACAGACTACATTCTGCTCTTCATTCCTACCGTAGCTCTTCCTGAGTTTGGCAACATATCCTCCATCTTCAAGCCATACCATCAAGACTAAGTAATTTAAATTATTTCCTCAATAACCACCTTCATCAAGATATCTCTCAATTAGGTAGGAAACTTCATTCATTTTAATGATTATAAATACAAAATTGCTATTCTACTGATTTTTTTAAAAGAAAAAGAATACAGAGGACGTATGTTTTGACTTGTACACATTTCACTTCAATTTTAAAAAACTAGTAAAACCCCTCCCTCTTCAAGGTCACACTGAGCAACTGGACTCACATGGGGCTCTTAAAATAAATTTCTGCCGCCAAATTTCTTGAGAGGTTTCTGCTTTCATCAGCAAAAAAAAAAAACCTGAGTCTCCTTCTCAGTTGTTTGAGGAAACCTCTGTAGAAAAGGACTCCAGGTATCTGAAGGCACATAAGTTTGTTCTAGCTTTGCAGCTATGAGTTCAGTTTCCATAAATCACAGTGAAGTCCTCAACCTCCCAAATGAAAAGCCTGAAGAGCACCATCCTGGTATTATTGTTAGAAGATTTAAGAAGGTTAAGGAATGGATCCAGGCTACAAACTTTTGCATTTGAGCCAACAGGCTCAAACTCAACCCCGACAAGACGGAGGGGCTATAGGTTTTGCCCCCCAAAGATAATTCAATCTATCCGTCCATCAGCCTGGGGGGGAGCTTTTGACCCCCTCGGAGAAGGTCCGCAACTTGGGCGTCCTCCTCGATCCACAGCTAAATTTGGAACATCATGTTTCGGCTGTGGCGAGGAGGACATTTGCCCAGGTTCGCCTGGTGCACCAGTTGCAGCCCTATTTGGACCGGGAGTCTCTTCTCACAGTCACTCATGCCCTTATCACCTCGAGGCTCGACTACTGCAATGCTCTCTACATGGGGCTACCTTTGAAAAATGTTCGGAGACTTCAGGTAATGCAGAATGCAGCCGCGCAAGCAGTGTTGGGCTTGCCCAGAAATGCCCACATTTCGGCATCACTCCGCGAGCTGCATTGGCTGCCAATTGGTCTCCGAACCAAATTCAAAGTGTTGGTTATGACCTATAAAGCCCTACATGGCATCGGACCAGGTTATTTACGGGACCGCCTGCTGCCTCATGAATCCCAGCGGCCGGTTAGGGCCCACAGAGTCGGCCTTCTCCAGGTCCCGTCAGCCAGACAGTGTCGCCTGGCGGGGCCTAGGGGAGGAGCCTTCTCTGTTGCGGCCCTGGCCCTCTGGAACCAACTTCCCCCGGAGATCCGTGTCACCCCCACCCTCTCCGCCTTTCGTAAACTGCTTAAAACATACCTTTGCCGGCAGGCTTGGGGCAGCTAACATCTTGCCCCTAGCCAGTGTATGTTTGTGTGCATGTTTGTTGGACGATTGTTTTTTAACTCAGGGGTTCTTTTTATATACCGTGTTTCCCCGATAATAAGACACCCCCGATTGTAAGACATATCGGGGTTTTCAGGGGGTCGGCTAATATAAGCCGTACCCCGAAAGTAAGACATATTACTCCTGCCCACTTCCGCCTCCTGCTTAAAATACTTAAATACTTAAAATACTTAAAATAAAACTGACAATTGTTTTCCAATCAATATAAGCCGTACCCCGAAAGTAAGACATAGTGGGCCTTTTGGGGATAAAAAGAAAGTAAGACACTTCTTCCTTTCGGGGAAACACGGGTATGTATTTTACTAGGTGATTTCTATTATGTTGTGAGCCGCCCTGAGTTCTTTGGAATAGGGCGGCATAGAAGTCAAATTAAAATAAATAAATAAATAAAAAAATTTTCTTTCAAAGAACCACTTAAAACCATAGGCTTCATATCTGGGTAAACATTCATATACTTGTGCTCCAGAACTGCAAGTTTATGGATCTTACTGGTCATTCCAGTAGGACCTATTACTGAGTGAACACCCCTAGAGTTACACTGAAGAAAGGTTTTCATGCCTCTAAGGGCACCTTGTATTATTTCTTCGATTCTTCTGTTTTGGGCATTTTATAGAAAGGTATAATTTCCATGCAGGTTACTTTCTTCCCTGTAGATTGCTTTTGTTTAATCTCATAATGCCCGGGTTTTGGAAATATATAACTATATTTACATTTGAATAATGAATCAATACATCTGCAAAAGGCAGATGATTAATCTTTCTTTGAGAGGTCCTTGGTGATCTCTGAGCTTGGCTGTTTTCTTGCAAACCTATCATTACCACAAAGTAGGCAACATCTTCAGTGCTAGGTAACATCATCAGGACTAGCGCTGAGGATGCTATCTAGTTTGGGTAATGAAACATCTGCTAGAAAACAACCCATCTCAGAGAGCACCAAGGACCTCTCATTTCAACCCTGAGCTAAAAATATTCTCCTTTATTAGTCATCTTTCTTTAATAGATGCATATCATTTATCTTGCATATTGGGTAACAATGAGTTTTAAAAAATTGCATATAGGCCATAGACCAAAGAAGGAAGAGTATTTCTTTACAAGAATCTGTGTGTATCTGCAATCTATTGGTTCACCATACAGTGCCATAATGTGCTTGGTCTGGTTTGGGTGTAGTGCACTGTGTGCGTAGAACCAACTGTAGCCTAGATGAGAAGCCAGTTTTTTTTAAAACAAACACAGTTTATTATAACATATGACCCACCCACTGTTACAAAGCAAAACATTAGCTTAAAGTGTATTTGTAATTTCCATAAGTGCAATTTTGTTGTAGAAGGCAGAAGTTCTTGGTGTTCCCTCTTCCATGAAGTCATCCAAAAAGAAAGGATGATCTTAGGAACAGAAGAAGCAGCCTTGGGCTAATTCAGGTCCCCGATCAAATCAATCTAATTTAGCGCTGGGTCCATTTATCTGGAAGTATTGGGGATTGAGCCCACTTTCCATGCTCTCAATCCTTCTGAAGGCACATAAACCTCTCCATTGCAAGGCGATTCTATGACAGAGGGAGCAATCACGTGGCTGGACATTTTGCAGGCTAATTTCCCTGTTAATTTACTGATGCAGTAATAATTGCTATTGCGGCAGTATCCAATTCTAAACTCAGACGAAACCAAATGTCCATGGATTGGGAAGAAAACAGCCAATCCTGCCCAGCTCGGTTGGCTATTCTCCAAGACCAGCCAATGTTCTGCTCACCATCTGTGTAGCAGATGTGTCTGCTTTTCGCTCCAGCAGAATCAATGCAAGACGTGTCCTGCTGCAGACGCAGCCTTGATTAGCACACATTATGGAACGCTTGGCTTCACCTGTGGACTCATCCCGTTGCCCCTTCCAGCCTCTTCCCTTTTGTTTGCTTCTCATTTACAATCTATTTAGTCATCTATTAAAACTTTTGCCTGCTGCCAAAACAAGGGAGGGTCCTGGTTGGGAAACAGCAGCAACAGCCTGGCCTGCTTGGGATAGTTCCACTATGCTGCTCCTTCTATAATTTTCTTGGGAAATGACTTGGGATAGAAAGGGGAGGCTGGGACATTCATTCTGGACAAGAGGAAGCATTGAGGGGAGGCTTTGTAAAAAAGGAACCCCAACCTTTGAATGGAGAACCGTCAAAGTTGGGGATATCTTCGGGGACCGATTCAAGCTCTCTTTTGGTTTTATCATCTCCATTAAGCTTATATGGTAGAATAGAATAGAATAGAATAGAATAGAATAGAATAGAATAGAATAGAATAGAATAGAATAGAATAGAATAGAATAGAATAGAATAGAATAGAATAGAATAGGGAATGGAGTGGAGTGGAGTGGAGTGGAGTGGAGTAGAGTAGAGTAGAGTAGAGTAGAGTAGAGTAGAGTAGAGTAGAGTAGAGTAGAGTAGAGTAGAGTAGAGTAGAGTAGAGTAGAATAGGGAATGGAATGGAATGGAATGGAATGGAATAGAATAGAATAGGGAATGGAATAGAATAGAATAGAATAGAATAGAATAGAATAGAATAGAATAGAATAGAATAGAATAGAATAGAATAGAATAGAATAGAATAGAATAGAATATGGAATGGAATGGAATGGAATGGAATGGAATGGAATGGAATAGAATAGAATAGAATAGAATAGAATAGAATAGAATAGAATAGAATAGAATAGAATAGAATAGAATAGAATAGAATAGAATAGGGAATGGAATAGAATAGAATAGAATAGAATAGAATAGAATAGAATAGAATAGAATAGAATAGAATAGAATAGAATAGAATAGAATAGAATAGGGAATGGAGTGGAATGGAATAGAATAGAATAGAATAGAATAGAATAGAATAGAATAGAATAGAATAGAATAGAATAGAATAGAATAGAATAGAATAGAATAGGGAATGGAATGGAATGGAATGGAATGGAATGGAATGGAATGGAATGGAATGGAATGGAATGGAATGGAATAGAATAGAATAGAATAGAATAGAATAGAATAGAATAGAATAGAATAGAATAGAATAGAATAGAATAGAATAGAATAGAAAATCCTACACCAGTGGTGGCGAACCTATGGCACGGGTGCCAGAGGCAGCACCCAGAGCCCTCTCTGTGGGCACGCGCGCCATCGCCCCAGTCCTAGGTCTTCAGCTGGGTTTTATAAAACCTTTTTGCTTTAGGCCTCTGCTGCCGTGTGCAAAAAAAAAAAAAAGTTCAATCAGTCAATTTCAACTTCTTGCAGGGAAAAAAAAAGATCTTGCAAAGTTGGAATTGATTGATTGAACTTTTTAGTCCCACCCAGTCTGCTGTTATCACCGCAGCCACGCCCACCCAATGGGCCACATCCACCCGGCACTCGACGATGCATAAGTGGGTTTTGGGTTGCAGTTTGGGCACTCTAAAAGGTTCACCATCACTGCCCTATACCATTCCAGACAAATGGTTGTCCAATCTCTTCTTAAAAACTTCCAGTGTTGGAACATTCACAACTTCTAGAGGCAAGTTGTTCCATTGATTAATTATTCTGATTGTCAGGAAATTTCTTCTTAGATCAAGGTCACTTCTCTCCTTGATTAAGGCACTATCATTGAGCCCAGGGTCCAGGGATAACATGCTTAACCCTTTTAAACTCTTGTGGGCTCCACCATGCTGCTCCTTCTATAATTTTCTTGGAAAAGTGCTGCATTATTACTTGGCAGGATGCGAGTGCAGTGGTCCTGCATAACCTAGGAAGTTTCAAAGATGGGGGTCTTTGGGGTACAAACGACCTTCAAATTATCCATTCATTCATTAACATGAAGTGGAGCACTGGCTGTTTGTCATAGGAAAAGTTCAGTTCGTGACATTTTCTCTCTAGATTTCAATCAGACATCTTGTCCACTAAAAACGCATGTGGGATCTTCAACATATGAGGAAGGGCTCTAGATTTCTGCTCTCATTTTTGGTTGTTCTGCAGCTTTCTGCCATCAGCCTCTGGTTATCTCCTTCATGTAAAATATGCACAGCATTTCCCTCTAGAATAAAATGCCCTTGGCTAACTAACTCATTTATCAGCTAATCTTTTGGATATTAAATGGAAACAACATAATGGATCCTAAGTACAGAAATTAATGGATTGTAATATGTTTACAGCCCTCTAGCTTCTACAGTAAAACCTTTTCCCTTGTTCTCAGGACTTCTTACAAACCTTTTCCCCACCTCAAGCTGGAATGTTACTTTTCCTCCTTTGGTTCTTTGGCCTTCATAGACAGTTTCCATTTCCTCCATGGGTTGCCTCTTTTATTTGGGTTTTTTTTTAATCCCATTTTTTGTTTATAAATAACTCAAAGTGGGGAACATACCTAATACTCGTTCCGCCTCCTATCTGCCCCACCACAACAATCCTTTGAAGTGAGTTGGGCGGGGAGAGAACAACTGTCCCAAAGTCACCCAACCGGCTTTTATGCATAAGGCAGGGCTAGAACTCACCATCTCCTGGGGACTGCCCCCAAATCATCCAGGCAGTTTTCATGCTTAAGATAGGACTGGAATTCACAATCTTCTGGTCATTGGTTCAAAGTCACCCAGCCAGCTTTTGTGCCTAAGGTGGAATTAGAATTCACAGTTTCCTGGTGATTGGCCCAAAGTCATCCAGCTGGCTTTTGCACCTATGGCAGGACTGGAACTCACCACCTCCTTAACCACTAAATCAATCATTTCATATCCATTCCATTTTTTCAGTTAAAATTCTCACAAATGTTCATGAAAAAGGAAAGGAGCATGCATCTAAATACCAGATCAGATCTCTTGTGTCTCCCAGTGACCAGACAATTATTTTGGGGGAATCCCTAAGTGTACATAAAAGTCGGGAACCCCTTTTCACTCTTCTTTCTGGGACATGTTGGTTATGCTTCTAAGCAAGGAAGTTCTGTTAGGCTTACATCACAGCCAGCCTGTGGTATCTTCCTCCACCCTAAATTTGTCTTAGTGTCTTGGAAATCTATCTAAGCAAAATCACAGCGTGAGTTCCTGAATGTCATAGACGGGTTTTGTTCCTTCAAAGATGTATTTTCTTTGTCTCACTGGAATCTGTTGTCAGTCAGTTTCCACATGGGTGCCAGACTCTTGGCATCGCAGGAAAGACAGAAGAAAGGGGGAAAAAACCCTTCTATTTTCTGCACAGTAGGCATAATACCCTAAACTTATGTTGTGCCCCTTGTCTTTATCCCATTATTTTCTCTAAAGTAAGAAGGGGAAAAAAATGCCACAATTTATAACAAAGCAGAGAGGAGATGGTGGATTCAGACAGGCACAAATCCTAATTACTTCAATCCAGGAGTCCATTTTCCACACATCTCTGAAAAACACCCCCCAGAGCACTATCTGGATGAAATTTCCAAAAATGGACTCTCCGATCATTACAGAGCACCCATAAACCTCAACCGTGCAAATAGAGCTCTGTATTTTGATTGAAATTGCCTTAGGAATAGAACGGAACTCCAGTCGGTTGACATCGACTAGATATTGACACCATTCCCCAAAGAAGAAGTAAGAAGAAAGAGAGAGGGAAGGAAGGAGGGAAGGAGGGAGATTGAAGGAACATCACAATTTTTATTGTGAAAAGAACCCCAGGAGAGATTTTTCCCATTAATTCACGTGGAGGTGCCTCCACAATTGCTTCCCATAAAGAAGCTAAAGACTTGTCTGTCTTCCTGCTGGCTGTGGAGATTCATACCATATTTTTGACAGCTGGCAAATTGCCCAGCTCCCTTCCCTATAACCTGTGTCTTCTTCCATTCCATGAACATTTTTTTCTTCTTCTTCCATTCAATCATGCCTGGACAAATCCCTGCCACTTTCCACTCTGCATGCCCTTTTCCTCCCATTCCCATTTTCCTTTCCAGAAAAAAAAGAAGTATGCATTTTTAAAATCCAGGTAAAATCCTCCATATCTCTCCTTCCTCCTTTCATTAAATATCCAGCCTCATCTCAACAACAGTCTATATATTAAGTGATTTACTAACATTCTTGTGCTTATCCTTAGCATTTGCTTTTAAATTCCTATCTGGA
Source organism: Bothrops alternatus (assembly GCA_034064705.1). Taxonomy (NCBI): domain Eukaryota; kingdom Metazoa; phylum Chordata; class Lepidosauria; order Squamata; family Viperidae; genus Bothrops; species Bothrops alternatus. The sequence continues at coordinate 647,224 of JARGCV010000096.1, read as the reverse complement.
CTCACACAATACACTATGGTTTGTTTATTTAATGGGTTAGTGTGCTATATGAATGCAGACCTTGTGTATTCAATTATGTTTGTAATATTAAATTAAGACCTTCCTTCCTGATTTCCTTCCTTCCTTCCTTCCTTCCTTCCTGATTTCTTTTTTCCTTCCTGATTTCTTTCCTTCCTTCCTTCTTGATTTCCTTCCTGATTTCTTTCTTTCCTTCCTGATTTCTTTCCTTCCTTCCTTCCTTCCTTGATTTCTTTCTTTCCTTCCTTCCTGATTTCCTTCCTTCTTCCCTCCCTCTCTCTCTCCCTCCCTCCCTCCCTCCCTTCCTTCCTCCCTCCTACCTCTAACATTTAAGTATCAGAAACCACAGCTACAGCACCTTGCACTTGCAATTCATCTGCCAAATATATCGTGAGCCTGTAGTTGGGGATTTTAGAGTGAATTTAATTTACCTTTACAAATGCATCAAGCAGATTAGCTTAAACATTATTAAAGTGAAAAACATTGCAAGGAAAGTTATCAGAAAATCTATGAGACTGTTGTTTTCTGATGGACAAAATAAAAAGGTAAGAGGAAAGGAGGAAAAATGAGAGGGAGGTGATTAGAGATTGTACAGGGCTTAGTCATTGAATTACAGATATAGACAATGTTCAGGGTCCTGTAGAATCTCGTCTAGACTTCTCCAAATCAATACTGGGAAAGAAGACACATTCTACAGGGACTTAAAAGGTCTTTCTCATATTCTGGACAGAGTGGTGAAGTTCATAAATCTGATTAAGATATGGCTTGTTCATGATGAGTTGATTGAACCACTGTTGGCGGGGTTTATGCAACATGATACATCAAAGTAACCACACTGTATGCCGTAGTGTGATGTGTGACACCAGCGAGTTGATGATTCTCCCCATAGCCATAGAGAGGGGGGATTTGAATCTTATCAGAATCTTACTTCTGGTTCTTCCTTATTCCAAGCAATCACAAGCGAGCACAAAAAGAATGCCAGCGTTAATTTTCTTTACAACTAGTTCTGCATTTTCTTTTTTTCTTTTTTATTTATTTATTTTTATATAAAATTCTTTTATTAAAACAATCAACATTGAACATAAAAACATATTGTGCAGCAATCATCATGGCACCTGATATAGTTCTGCATTTTCTTTACAACTAGTTCTGCTGCCTCACGAAACCCAGCGACCAGTTAGGGCCCACAGAGTCGGCCTTCTCCAGGTCCCGTCAGCCAGACAGTGTCGCCTGGCGGGGCCTAGGGGAAGGGCCTTCTCTGTTGCGGCCCCGGCCCTCTGGAATCAACTCCCCCTGGAGATCCGTATCGCCCCCACCCTCTCCGCCTTTCGTAAACTCCTTAAGACACATCTCTGCCGACAGGCCTGGGGCAGTTGACACCTTGCCCCAGCCAGTGTATGTTTGTGTGTACGTTTGCTGAATGAATGGTTTCTTAATTTAGGGGTTCTCTTTTTTATATATGTATTTTTTATATATGTATTATGTGGTTTTTTATATTGGATTTCTATTTATGCTATGAGCCGCCCTGAGTTCCCGGAATAGGGCAGCATAGAAATTTAAATAATAATAATAATAATAATAATAATAATAATAATAATAATAATAATAATAATAATAATACGTTAGATTGAACGGCAAGTTGAGAACTGTACGTTCAGGCTACTGTATGCTCATTCTCAGGCTATTGAGAATCTTACCAGGTTTCATAGATTCTAAAATTCCTGAACCATCAATTCCCAAATTTCTTAATCATATATTCACAAACTACAGAGTTGTAAACTTGCTTTTAAAATATTGAGAATATACTGTATATCCAGTCTCTATGAATCTAGTTTCAACTTTAACTGAATCTTGACATTAGGAAACTCCTCCTGCATCCCAACAGAGCAGGGGTCCTCAACCTTGGCAGACTTTAAGACTGCTGCTTTTAATCCTTCCACAGGTGTGGTGTGCAGAAGCCTATTTGGACCGGTGGCAGAATCCCTCTTCTCAAAAGTATTCCCATGGAGGATATTTCCCTCCCCAGAAAATCTTAATTCAAGAGAGGAAGTGCTCGTCAATTCTTTGTATTTTATTGTTGTTTCCTTCGATTCCTCCAAATATCTTGTCCTTTTCTCCCAAGATGCTAAGAGAGACAAAAATAGAACCAAGTAGAACAAAATTATATATATATATATATAAAAGAGTCTTTAAAAGATGAAATAAGTGCAAATGTTTCTGTCGAAACCAAGCTTGGCACTATGCATGTGTGCTCAGATCTTTGGTGTTAGGTGTGAATGGGATAAAAGCAAAGAGAACTAATTTGGGCAGAGCAGGTGGGTGAAAGAGGGAGGGAAGAGTTAATGAACAATTTTTAGCCTTGTTAGTCATTTTTCATAGATCATCTGCTCGTCCCCTGCTTGTTTGAAACTCTCAAGGTTTCAGGCTTCAAAGCACACAACGACTGCCTTTTGCAGAGAGCTCATGGATCCACGGGGAGCTACATCAGCAACTTACAACAATCTATGCACAGAAGGTTCCCGTGGGACAAGGGCTCCTTCTGTCAGCCTCTACCTCTGCAGCAAGGACGTGGCACCTGCCAACAACAACTCAAAGGCATTGGATAGAGGAACAGGACATCTAATGGGGAGAAATGAAGATGAATATCCAGAGACGGCTTCTTCTTTGATGTTATACGTTAGAGAAGCCAAAAGACCAACCTTTCCTTAACTTCATCACATTTCTTTGCAACTTGTTCCATAGTCAGATGTCCAACTTTTTTATTTCAAGCACCTTGGGGGACCAAGCTGTGGCAGAGCAAAGACCGAGACAAGAAGAAACTTTGACAATCAAAAGGGTAGTTCCAAAGGCTTTTTTTTCCCACAAGGCAATTGGTCTTTTGTTTGTTTGTTTGTTTGTTTGTTTGTTTGAAAAAGTTTTGCTTCTCATCCAAGAAGCTTCTTCAGTTCTGACTGAATGGTGGGAAATAGAAGGATTTATATTCTTTGCAGGCATCTGGTTGTTAGCACTCTGAAGATTGGTCATTAGCTCTCAAAACAAATCAAAAGGGTACTCTCAAATAATGTCTGGATTAAACATTAAGTGACTCTACTGGTTCACCAGGCTAAATTGGACTGTTTTAATCTGGGTTAATTTTGTGTACATGGTGTGGTAATGGTTTAGTACATTGTCTAGCCTGGTACATTTGCTTTAATCTTCAATAAACTGTATCAACCCAGAAAAGAAGTTATTTGATTCAGCAGTTTTAAAGTCTTGTACAAATCTGGTCTATCTCTTGAATAAGAGGTGGGATTTGTCTGAGTCTGGAGTTAAACATCATAATGCTTAGATTCATGATCAAATAGATAACTTTTAAGGTTCATTTAAATTTAGTTGTAGGCTTCTGCAAAGTCTTTTCAATTTAGTAGTAGGCTTGACTCAAACAGTCAGTCTGTACATTGAGTAGAACTGATCTGAATAATGTTCAATTGGAAAAAAAATTGATCTAGACTGCCACATCAATATGAAGCAAATTATTTTACTTGGGCTGATTCAACCTGAACCCACATAGGTGCTTGAAAACACACGTGCACATGAGCAAAAGACATTCAGATCGACCCAAATGTAATTAAGTAAATTCATAGGTATCCAATTCAGTTTGGCAATTCAAATTGAATCATTTCTTCAATCTGAAAACTGAATTCCATTTAGAAATGTAATCAAATCACCTTCTAACCAGATCTTTAAATTCAATATCCACGCAGCTATACCCAATCAGGGTTAAAAGAAAGGATGCCATATTTTTTTTTCTGTATTTTTAGAATTTTTGAAGCAGTATTTTCAACCTGAACCAACATTCTCATCTCTAACCTAGATAAAATAATAGAGCTAAGATTCTACTTCCTCAGCTACAGGCCTGCAGATCCACTTAAGTGTGTGTCTAAGAAAAAAAAAATCCTGTCAGTCCTTATCAGCCATACTTAGATGAATGTGGGCCAGAATTTGTAATAGCTTTGTGTGTTCATGTCAAACTTTCCTTGACTAATACTAAAACTTGAAATCTAATCCAGCACCTTAACCACTAAAGCAGACTGGTTCTTTTATCCTGATTTTCTAAGGGAATATGGAATGAAAGAACATGTTGTATTGGCTGAGGAGAAGGAGAAGGAGAAGAAAAAAAAGTAAAAGAAAAGAGGAGAAGGAGAAGAATTATGTAAAGAATATAGCAACAGAATCTTAAAGTAGGTAACACTAGTAGAGCCCAGGCAGAGCCTTAAACTCTGTTAATAAGATGGATTAATAATACAATTATAACACTGTCAGGTGAAATAGCGCTGTCTTAATCTCCCATTGAAGAGCAGAATATAGCTAGGCTGAACACTGGACACAGCAAAGTCTGTGCAGCCAAATCAGAATGTGACCCTTGAACAGCTTGAGGGAAAATGTTTCCTTGATATCAAACCCCAAATTCAATGTTCTGCACCATTATCCTCAAGTCAGGAAAGTGATATCAAATGGGTGAAATATATGCAAAGCTACCCCTGAGAAACTCCCAATTTGAGTTGCTGTTCATGCAGAAAAAGGAAGGAAGGAAGAAAGGAAGGAAGGAAGGAAGGAAGGAAGGAAGGAAGGAAGGAAGGAAGGAAAAATGGAAGGGAAGGAAGAAGGAAGAAAAATAAAATGGGAGGGAGGGAGGGAGAAAAGAAAGGAGGGAGGAAGGAAGGAAGGAAGGAAGGAAGGAAGGAAGGAAAAATGGGAGGGAGGGAGGAATGGAGGAAGAAAGGAAGAAAGGGAAGAAGGAAGGAAAATGGGAGGGAAGGTGGGAGGGAAGAAAGAAGGAAAAGAAAATGGGATGGAGGGAGGAAGGAAGGAAGGAAGGAAAAAATTTGAGGGAGGGAGGGAGGGAGGGAGGAATGGAGGAAGAAAGGAAGAAAGGGAAGAAGGAAGGAAAATGGGAGGGAAGGTGGGAGGGAAGAAGGAAGGAAAAGAAAATGGGAGGGAGGGAGGAAGGAAGGAAGAAAAGAAAGGAGGGAGGGAGGAAGGAAGGAAGGAAGGAAAAATGTGAGGGAGGGAGGGAGGAAGGACTGGAGGAAGAAAGGAAGAAAGGGAAGAAGGAAGGAAAAATGGGAGGGAGGGAGGAAGGAAGGGAGGAAGAAAAGAAAGGAGGGAGGGAGGAAGGAAGGAAGGAAGGAAGGGAGGGAGGAAAAATGTGAGGGAGGGAGGGAGGGAGGGAGGAAGAAAGGGAAGAAGGAAGGAAAAATGGGAGGGAAGGTGGGAGGGAAGAAGGAAGAAAAATAAAATGGGAGGGAGGGAGGGAGAAAAGAAAGGAGGGAGGAAGGAAGGAAGGAAGGAAGGAAGGAAGGAAAAATGGGAGGGAGGGAGGAATGGAGGAAGAAAGGAAGAAAGGGAAGAAGGAAGGAAAAATGGGAGGGAAGGTGGGAGGGAAGAAAGAAGGAAAAGAAAATGGGATGGAGGGAGGGAGGGAGGAAGGAAGGAAGGAAAAATGTGAGGGAGGGAGGGAGGGAGGGAGGAATGGAGGAAGAAAGGAAGAAAGGGAAGAAGGAAGGAAAATGGGAGGGAAGGTGGGAGGGAAGAAGGAAGGAAAAGAAAATGGGAGGGAGGGAGGAAGGAAGGAAGAAAAGAAAGGAGGGAGGGAGGAAGGAAGGAAGGAAGGAAAGAAAAATGTGAGGGAGGGAGGGAGGAAGGACTGGAGGAAGAAAGGAAGAAAGGGAAGAAGGAAGGAAAAATGGGAGGGAGGGAGGAAGGAAGGGAGGAAGAAAAGAAAGGAGGGAGGGAGGAAGGAAGGAAGGAAGGAAGGAAGGGAGGGAGGGAGGGAGGGAGGAAAAATGTGAGGGAGGGAGGGAGGGAGGGAGGAAGAAAGGGAAGAAGGAAGGAAAAGAAAATGGGAGGGAGGGAGGAAGGAAGGGAGGAAGAAAAGAAAGGAGGGAGGGAGGGAGGGAGGAAGGAAACAAAACAACAGCCATACCTTATTTCCCAATGGGAAACTTGCCTTTCTATCAGTCAACTGACCATCTGCATTGCTGTAACTCTGTGACTAAAAATATAAACCAATAAAGTATAATGGGCTGCTGTGATTTATTAAGAATTGGTTATTTGGTTAGTTTTTGGGACCTCAAAGAGCAAGACAGCTCCACTCCTGGTTTTATGATTCTCCCAAGACCTCTCCATGCAATTATTTCTTGTCTTCTCAGAGCCCATACATTATTTTCTGTAATAATATGTTTTCTGAAATTCCTTTCCATAAACTACTGTAGCAGGCAGCAAAAAACCATATTATTATTGATATCATGTCACATCAGTAGTAAAATGACTTATGGAAAATGGACTGTGAATAGAGACTGTTTCAATTTAAAACATTCTGACCTTTCGGATTATTAAAGGAGAGGGGAAAGAAACCTCAAAAGAAGTAAGCAGTGATGTTATATTAAAAGAAAAGCAAAAGCAAAAGCAAAACATGAGAGAGAAAAATATTTGGGATTTAGATAAGATGAACGTCTGTTATTTCAAGGTAAACAAGGGGTGGGGTTCTTGCATCTGTGTCTGGGCTTTTTTGGGGTGGGGTGGGGTGGTAGTATAGTATGTTTGCATACTATTAACAACTATTTGCAATTTTGTTTTATTATTTTTATCATTCTCTCTCTTCCCCTCCCCTCTCTCTCTCCCCCTCTCTTTCTTTCCCTTTAAGTCAGCATGAACTCCTAGTGAATACCCATCAAGTCTCTACATTTTTCTTGGCAAGGTTTTCCTCAAGTGGTTTGCACTGCCTCCTTCACAGGGCTGAGAGAGGGTGACTGGCCCAAGATCCCCATCTGGTTTTGTGCCTAAGACAGGATTAGAACTCACCGTCTCTTCGTGATTGGCCCAGGAGATTCTCTTTCTCTTTCTCTCTCTCTCTCTATCTATGTCTCTCTCTCTCTCCTATCCATCATTATTATATCTATCTATCTATCTATCTATCTATCTATCTATCTATCTATCTATCTATCTATCTATCTATCTATCTCTATCCTATCCATCATTATTATCTCTCTCTCTCTCCCCCTCCCTCCCTCTCTCTCTTTCTCTTTCTCTTTCTTTCTCTCTCTCTCTCTCTCATTACTGGCTATCTCCTTCAGTTGTCTTATATTATAGCCCCAATTCAACCCAATCACGAGTTGGGAGTTCAAATTAGCATCTCTTTCCGAAGCCTCTGTTAGAAATTGCAGTGGCATCATCAAAACAATAAATGATGTCATCCCAGAGTTGTATCAATTATGTGACAAGACTGATGCAGATTAGAGAATCACCTCAATCCGCAAAAGGGTATCGTGATGCAGGTGATACCTTTTACCCTCAGGCTGTCTAGCACTTCTTCGGTGGAAGCTAATTAATGACCCTTTTTAAAATTACTTTTTCACTTAACCAATGTTCCAAGAAACACGTTTTGTCACTCAGATGCTCGGACCACCAGAATTTGATTAATGATAACGGTGATCTACCGTATTGGTTGCAATTGAAACGACGGGGAATGTTCTTCAGTCATACTATTTGTAAATGGTGTTTTACCAGTCTTGTGTTCTGTGCACGTAGCACAGTGTTTGTTATCGGTGGAGAAGTTTGTTTGTTGTTTGTTTATTATTTATATTTTGTATTCCATAATCACCTATCTTCCCTCAGAGTTTAACAGTGTTTCCTACCCAGTTAGTACGTTTAGGTCTGCAGTTCAAACACATATTGCAGACTTCCCCACCCCCACCCCCCCTTATCGGTACATCCAGGATCAGCAATTTCATTTTAAGAGAGAAAATAGCAAGGCAGAAACAGGATTTTTTTTTTCAAAGTGTTATTGAGGGAGGTAAAAGTAATACAAATTGGTCAGTCAGCCCAAATCTCTTTTGGTTATTTTTCTACGTTAGAGACTTACAAATGCCAGGTTTTATTTTATTTTATTTTTTAATCTCCCAGCATGTTTATCTCAAAAGCAATGCCAGGTTGCTAACTTGTGGGACATATTTAATCAGGGATCAGATTTTATCTGGCTCTTGGTCTGGAACCACTGCTAGGTAGTGTTTATTGGTCCAGAAAGCTGAACACAGTATTCCAGCTAGCGAAGGTCTCGCCAAGCGTCTTTTTCCACTTGATGGTAACATTTGATAGCTTCTGAGCCGCGAAGGAAAGATTGATGGTCATGCTACATCTATGCATTTGAAAGTTGAATTTCCACTCTGTAATATTGTGGCTATTGCAGAGGTATATTGCTCCCTGCTCCCTGTCAATAACAGCCAGGAATCCAGTATGAAGATGAAAGTAGCAATAGAATAAAACAGAACAGCAACAGAGTTGGAAGGGACCTTGGAGGTCATCTAGTCCAACCCCCTGCTCAGGCAGGAAACCCTACACCATTTCAGACAAATGGCTGTCCAGTCTCTTCTTAAAAACTTCCAGTGTAGGAGCACCCACAACTTCTGGAGGCAGGTTGTTCCACTGATTAATTGTTCTCACTGTCAGGAAATTTCTCCTTAGTTCTAGGTTGCTTCTCTCCTTGATTAGTTTTCATCCATTGCTTCTTGTCTTGCCTTCAGGTGTTTGGGAGAATAGCTGGACTCCCTCTTCTTTGTGGCAGCCTCTGAGATATTGGAACACTGCTATCATGTCCCCCCTGGTCCTTCTCTTCATTAGACTAGACATACCCAATTCCAGCAACCATTTCTTATATGTTTTATCCTCCAGTCCCCTAATAATTTTTGTTGCTCTTCTCTCTACTCTTTCTAGAGCAATGTTTCTCAACCTTGACAATTTTAAGGCATGTGGACTTCAACTCCCAGAATTCCACAGCCAACAATGCTGGCTGTGGAATTCTGGGAGTTGAAGTCCACATACCTTAAAATTGTCAAGGTTGAGAAACACTGTTCTAGAGTCTCAATGTCTTTTTTACATCACGGTGACGAAAACTGGATGCAGTATTCCTAGTGTGGCCTTACCAAGGCATTGTAAAGTGCCTTGGTATAAAAAAATATTCAGAGCTGGCTTGGTCCAGCATTCAGACTCAAGGAAGAAAGGTTACTATTAGTTTTTCTGTGTCTAATCTGGAGTAAAAAAATAGGAACATAGGCAATGATTTAAGGTAATATGGAGTATAACTGTGATTTGGGGGGGAGCCAATAAGGGCTTTTTTTTTGAAAAATTTGGAGATCCCTGATATACATTATATCATGATAAATATGATCCTGAGAGTCCATGTGTAGAATGTTGTATGTCACATTTTTTTTTTGTTTAGCATGCTGAGTCCATCCAACTCATTCAACAGTGAGTGTTTAGTGTAATATACGAATCATCTGGGATTATAGGATTCTGAGGTTAAAAAAAAAAAGCTATGAATAAAAGCCTGGACTAATTAAGGTCCCCATTGCTTTCAACTTGTGTTCAGCTGAAATAATTTTATTCTCAGCCATAACCCCATAAAACAGACCAGCATTATCTTGTAACATGTAGATTTCAAGATGGGGATCCAGGCTGAGAGAGAGAGAGGTTTGATGATAAGAAATAAAACCTTGTAATTGTTTCCAGTTTTGTTTAGCTTTGCTTTTTTTTTTTTGGCTCATTCTTCAATATTTCTCTCCCTCCATCCCACATGCATAACTATCTTTACTGTAATAATTGATTAGTATCCTTCCTAAATAAATTACCTTGCTCAAGGGGAGAAGTTGAAAAGGAAAAAAATGTAATGAAACATTCTGTGGTAATAAAAAGATCCATCTCACAGCTAGCATAATACAGACCCTCAAGAACAAAGTGTAAATAATGACTCAGGACTTTAAGACTGACCAAGCAAGTGTTATTTTCATCAACAACTTTCCCTATGAGTCACTGCTAACAACATAGCAGCCTTCAAGACATCACTCAGTCTTGATTGATTGTGGGTAACTTTGTGGCTTCTCCTTCATTCCTTCACTTCCAACAAGCCATAAAATTATGCTTGATATTTATGCTCCCAAGTGAATGAACTATCCATTAAGTTCCACCTTAGGCATGAAAGCCAGCTGGGTGACCTTGGGCAGTCACCAGGAGACTGTGAATTCTAGTCCCACTTTAGGAATGAAATAAGACTGGGTGTCTTTGGGCCAATCATCAGGAGATGATAGTTCTGTTTTAGGCATGAAATCTAGTTGAGTGACTTTGGGCCAATCACTTTGAGCCATTTCCCAAGCTCTCAAAATGCAGTCATGTTACCAGGAGGGCAGCCACCAAAACTTCAAATCCGAATCATAAGTAGCATTTGGGAGGCGGGGTTGTTGTAACTTTGAACAGTTACTAAGCGACCAGTTGTAAATTGAGCATTGCCTGTAGTCTGGCTTAGCTATCTTTCTAAATAAAGATAACACTTAAACAAGAGTGGTAGGTTGCCTGAAGATATTAGGAAATAGTCTCAGTTGTTTTTCTTCTAATTTTGGATGCTTTGTAACTAGACACAATCACCAGAATGATCGTTTTGGGGAAATGATTACGGATATTGTTGTTGTTTTTTTCAAAATATCCGAACATACCAGTAGTTTAACCCTATCCCTACCTCTTCTGATAAAATGTCAGGCAGATTTATTTATTTATTTATTTATTTGTTTGTTTGTTTGTTTGTTTGTTTGTTTGTTTGTTTGTTTGTTTATTTATTTATTTATTTATTTGTCAGACTTATATGCTGCCCTTCTCCGAAGACCCAGGGCAGCTCACAACAAGAATACAATAAAAAAACTTTAAAAATTAACCACACTCACACCACATACAAACACAATCAGCTCGCAGTCGCCGATGGAGGGACACTCCTAGGGCCGAGGGGCAGAGCACAGCTCATATGCCCCAAGCCTGTCGGCATAGATGCGTCTTCAGCACTTTCCGGAAAGCTAGGAGGGAGGAAGCAGTACGAACCTCTGAGGGAAGCTGGTTCCAGAGGGCTGGGGCAGCAACGGAGAAGGCCCTCGCCCTAGGCCCCGCCTGACATCATTGTTTAGCAGATGGGACTCGTAGGAGGCCAACCCTAAGCGCCCTAACCGGTCGCTGGGATTCATGAGGCAGAAGACGGTCCCGCACGTATCCTGGTCCATTGCCATAAAGGGCTTGAAGAAGTATTGGGGATTTTAAAATGTGCCCTAAGAAGTAATGAACTTTCCAAATTTTCCAGTAACTCACAGGAAAACCAAGCTGGAGAAAAGAGACTGGGTCTGATATGTCCAATGCCCCGGCTCTTTGCCACCATAATCATCAACTTTCACAGAGCACTCTAAGTAAAAGAAAAGTAGGAGCTATTAAGAATAAGGTACTCCATCAAATAAGTCTGAGTGCCCTTATATTACAAAGGCTCAAGGAAGGAGGAGAGAGAGAAAAAAAACACAATACACACATTTCATCAGGAACCTCTCTGGTTCCAGTTTTAATTCCACATCTTGCAATTTAAACTGTAACTTTGCTAATCAATTAATTTATGAGGCTGCTGTTAATAAGAAATTATAGGGCTCTGTCTAATTAATGAAGCCACTAAAGCATTTTGTCAATCAATTATTCTGACTGCAGCCATTTATTTATTTTAAATAAGAATTTGCTCAATTGAAGTCTTGAATATTTTTTGTTTTTTGCTACCACTTTCAAGTAATTTAGCAAATTAGAAATAAATTAACTCCAGGGAATGACTTGGGACAATTTGCTGACAGGGAAGAAGAAACCAAGGGCTGGTACTAAGCAGATTGACTCCTTCTGAAACTCTACAGGAAACCCTCTCCCCCCCCTCCACACACACACACACACACACACACACAAAAGGAAATTTCAACCTAAGGAAAGAGTGATTGGCAAGGAAAGACTGATGTAGATACTGATACCTTTATTGATTGATTTATTAGGTTTTTCTCCTAATTTTATTATTTTTATCAATAATTCAAGGTCGTAAACATACCTAATACACCTTCCTCCTCCTATTTCCCCCACAACAATAAGCCTATGAGATGAGTAGTAATAAAAGAGAGTGACTGGCCCAAAGTCACCCAGTCAGTTTTCATGCCTAGGGCAGAACTAGAACTCACCATCTCTTAGTGATTGGCCTAAAAATCACCCAGCCAGCTTTCACAGCTAAAGTTGGACACTCTTTCCTGGTTTCTAGCCTCTTTCCTTAATCACTGCACCAAACTATATAAAACTAAAATTCCCTACCCCTTATAACAACAACACTCCAACTGTTTAAAATTTTTAACACTTATATTTAAAATGTTCAAGGGCCTTCATGCCCATTTTTTGATAAGAAGCATCTTTATAGATACTAATTTATAGATACAACCATGGCCTGGATGACTGAGAAACTCCACAGACACTCCTTAGAAGAGACTCCCAGCTTCTGGCCGTCCCTTGTCCTCTTCCAGTTATTCATTTAGGACACTGGGAAAATTAAAGTAGCAAATCACAAGTAGCTGGTATCTGTTTCAGAAAAAGAGAAGGGAGTAGAAGGCTTGTGTGACGGTGGAGGGAGGGGCAGAGGGAGGGGGAAAAGAGAAAAGTCCTTTGACATAAATTCTTTCCACGGATTCAAATGCTAGTAGCTTTTGACTAATCAGTAATTTGTGTGCAGGGGTGGGAGTGGGTTTTTTTTTTTGCCATCATTCATTTATGTGCTGTGCTTTATTACTGTACATTTTACACGTTGGTGAACAGAAGATATTGCTGGCTGCTTCTATTTTTATTCAACAATTTTATTCTCCTTTCACAATCACTCATTCATACAAGCAGAATAATAGTCCCAGGAGGGAGGGAGGGAGGGAGAAAAAAGAGAAAAGGAACACGTGTGGGTCTCTCTTTTGGGGTGCAAAATAGAGAAGCATATTTCACAATTAGAGAAACAGAAATAGGAACTCAGAAAGAAGTACGAAGAACAGAGTTCAAGAAGGTTCCATTATGGGCAGTCCTTGACTTATAACCCCATTTGCTTAGCAACTGCTCGAAATGATAATGAAAAAAAAAAGGGACTTTATGACCCCTGCAGCATCTCTACATTTATGTGATCAGAATTCAGGTGCTGGGCAACCAGAATGTATTTACGATGCTTGCAGCATCTTAGGGTTACCTGATCACCATTTATGACCGTTCTCGGCCAGTTTCTGAGAAGCAAAGTCAATGAGGGACACCAGATTAATGTAACAGCCGTGTGATTCACTTAACAACCGTGGGAAAACAGATTGTAAAATCAGATATGACTTCATGAACCAGTGTCTTGCTTAGCAATGGACTATCTAGCCCCAGTTATGATTGTATATCAAGGTCTGTCTGCAGTAACCTGAGATGGTTGCCTGGTCTCACTGAAGAAAGGAGATTATCCTTTTTGTATGTATGTATGTATGTATGTATGTATGTATGTATGTATGTATGTATGTATGTATGGTGTGTGTGTATATATATACATACACACTTTAATACAAGCTTTTGTATTAAACAGTTTTTGTTTTAATATTATCCTGGTGCTTGGACTATTTTATTTCTATTATATGGATTTACCCAGGATTCACATTTTAGTATAATTAGCGTATATATATATATATATATATATATATATATATATATATATATATATATATATATATATATATATATATATATATATATATATATATATATATATATGTGTGTGTGTGTGTGTGTGTGTGTGTGTGTGTGTGTATGTATGTATGTATGTATGTATGTATGTACGTATGTATATGTATATGTATATGTATATGTATATGTATATGTATAGGTCTTTGGTTCTTTGGGTTTTCTCCCATGTAGAATTTGAAGTGTCTTGGCAACGTTTCGACGAAGTCCCATTCGTCATCTTCAGGCTGATGCTTTCGGCTTCGTGCTTCTAGGAGCAGTGAAGCATGAAGCCGAAAGCACCAGCCTGAAGATGACAAATGGGACTTCGTCGAAACGTCGCCAAGACACTTCAAATTCTACGTGGGAGAAAACCCGAAGAACCAAAGACCTACATACAAACACCCACGAAAACCTCATAAAACATATATGTTTGACATTAATAATAGTACAATTTCCATTCCTACCCTTTATTCCGTTTTTCTAACCATTTATAAAAAATTCCCCATGTTTGAAAGCATTCTGAATCTTGCTTCCCCTTCATTCTCAATGTAAGCCTATCCATTTCTGCACAGTCCAAAATTTTCTTAATTAGATCTTCTTCAGATGTATTTCTTCATTTTTCCAGTATTGAGCAAATGTAATTCTCACTGCCGTTAATATATGTAACATTAAGTAAAAGGAGTTATCCTTTTGAAGATCTCGTTGGAAAGTCATCTTCATTTCATTGACTAGTTAGAGATTGAGGTAGCCATGAATATCAAGGGTGGAGAAGAAGAGAATAACTATTGTTTAGAATTCAGATATAGATGATGCATGCCAGATTCTACTTCCAGCATTTTCAAGTAGAGCTCAAAAAAACTTCTACAAAGAAAATAGTTGCCAGATGACAAGACCAGTCCAGATGTAACCATGGACCAACTTAGCCTAAAGAGGTCCTACAGGATGAAGGCAGAAGAGATACATCTAATAAGGCAAGTGGTGAATGAAAACCACGGTTACAAAGACTGGAGGGATCAGGAAACAAAAGACTAAGCGAGCAATACTCATCTATAAGAAATTATAATTCTGAGATGAAGGAACTTGGTTTCTCTTAAGCTTGTATTCACAGGCCACTTTTCTTCTACACTAGTCCAGCTGAAGCCACTGAGAAACGTGGCCAGCCACAGGGATTCGAAATGAAAGACACGTTTCCTATCTTTGCTCTTAACTCCTGTTTCAGTTAGCTTCCTTGTTTGTTTGTTTGTTTTAAAACCATTGCTTGCTGTTTCCTTCCACCCACTCCAGAAAGAGGAGAACTGCCAAATCCATGCAGACAGGTGGGGTGATGGAACACTCGACAACCCATCATCACGAAGGCAGCAGCAAAAGTAAAATACAGTCACATAATCCCTTGCAAAGCCTCTTAAGCGCTTATATCAGGGTCAGCTCAGTCAGTGCTTAGTCAACCTGTCTTTTTAAAACATTCCAATTTAAACCTTTTCTACTGTCACATCAGCTGAAATGCAGATGGGTGAAGAAGGAAGATGGCAAACACTGTAAGGGAGCAGACACACACACAGGCACAAAACAACCCAACCAAGTAGGAATGAGTCATATTTTTCATTCCCTTTCCATCCTTCATGGGAAGCAATCCCCCCTCTCTCTCACACATACACACATACATAAACACACACACACATTCACTCACTCACTCTCCTCTCTTGTTTGGTAGGAGATAGTTTTTCCTTCTCCCTTCTCTAATCTCATTAAATTTACAGGGAAGATAAGAAGTCTACTACATTCAATGGATTAAGCCCCTCAGTTTCACCAGGGATAAATATGTTCCACTGGATTATCAGATGGTAGGGAAAGATAACAGGATACTTATTAGCAGAGTTGCTCATGTGGCCAGGGTGGGAAATCTCTTTGCACCCAGGAGCTCAAACTTTTGAGCACAAACTTCTAAAAGGGAGAAGGAGGCTAAGTCTTTATAAAACTAGCCACTCCCTTTTTTAAAATAGGCAATTGTATAAATATTTGGATAAACATTTGGAATATTCTTATTTATTCATTTGTTTATTTTTATCCCACCCGTAGCATTTCTTTTATAAATAAAACAAGGAAGCGAACATACCTAATAACACCTTTCTCCTCTTAGTTTCCTCACAATAAGAGTGATTAGCCCAAGTCACGCAGCTGACTTTGTGCCTAAAGTGGGACTAGAACTCACAGACTCCTGGCTTCTAGCCGGGTGCCTTCAGCAGCAGACAAAGTAAATGATGATTACAATAATTTAATTTTAGATTGCTGCGTAAATGGGTCAGAGTTATCAGTGAAAGTCCAAGGACGTCAACTGAATACATGAAAGCACTTCAGAAGGCTGGAAGGATGTGTTCACTTAGTCCAGGGCAGTGATTCTCAACCTTGGGGTCGCGAGACCATTTCGTGGGGGTCGCCGGGCACCGCCGGCCGCCATTTTGTTTTTTTTATTTTTATTTTTTTATTTTTTTTTAATTTTTTTTATTTTTTTTATTTTTTTTTTATTTTTTTGGCGCGCGCGTGCCGCGCACACTCAGATCCGCCCGTTGTGCTGGAAAAAAAAATAAAAAAAATAAAAAAAATTTAAAAAAATTAAAAAAAAAATAAAACAAAACAAAATGGCGGCCCGCGATGGGCGGATGCGCGCATGCGTGGCGCGTGCGACGGGCCGATCCGCACATGCGCAGATCCGCCCATCCGGCTGCCATTTTGTGTTTTTTTTTTTTTTTTTTTTTTTTAAATTAAAAAAAAATTTTTGCGCGCGCACGCACGCGCGCGACCCCCGGGTCGGGGTCGCGGCGCGCATGGGCGAGGCAAGTGGGGTCTCAACCTCAGAAAGGTTGAGAACCACTGGTCCAGGGGTTCTCAACTTTGGCAAGTTTAAGACTTGTGGACTTCAACTCCCAGAATTCCTCCTGGCAAAAAATGATTCTACACTACCCATATATTTAGATGGTGAGGGGGAAAAAAACCTTCCACAGACCCCAAGAAAGATCCTTCAGATATGCTATTTCAGTAGCTAGGTAATGCATTCATGTACCTTCTTTTCTATTGTCTAAGCCATAGACCAGAGACGTAGGAGCAGCCCCTGTGGCAAGTGATACCAACTGGGAAGATGATCGTGTTATAAACACATCTATCTCTATAGCTCTGCAGTTCTCTCGCATCTTTTTTCAAGGGTTTGTTTGCAGGGCAAAGATCGTTCCTCTTTCAGCATCAGAATATTTATGGACTGTCGTGTGCTTAAGTATGGATAGAAAGCCTATCAGTGAGGCAAAGAGAAGTAAGATCCAAATTAGCCATTATGCATACAATTTATCTTGCTTCAACAAGTCATTATGAAATGGAAATGAAGCTAATCTATTTGATGGCAAGGGGGCATGAATCATCCAGGATCTGATTTGACTTTTCAATTTGATTTGGATCGCCCAGTTCATTTAACTCCAATCATCAACTGAATCAACAAGTTGAAGTTACTTATTCAATTGATTGTTACCCAGCTGCAATCTAACAGATCCTTGGGTTGCTTACAAGTGCATTAAAATAAAAACACAAACATGGAAAGGGCTAAAAACCAGTTCAAACCACTGATTTAAATTATTAATCACCTTTGAAGCACTGACCTGCAGAAAGGTGTTTTGGGGTCTACAGAAACTCCTATTAAATCAGCACCACAATTCAGAAGTACCCAATTCAATTCTGCACATTGAATCCATTCAATGATTTCATCTGGCAATCTGATCCAAAACTGGCAATTCCATCTCATCACTTTCAAATATGAAATATTAAATTAAATCTTTGTCCCCCTCAGCTTTTCTTTACTCCCTTAAGCGTTGCTTGTAATTGTGTTCTACGTTACACAGTTAGAAACCAATCCTGAGTACTGCAACATCTTCTAAAACACCAGAGTTGGAAGGGATTTTGGAGGTCTTCTAGTCCAACCCTCTGCCCAGGCAGGACACACTATAACATTTCAGACAAGTGGCTGTCCAGTTCCTTATTAAAAGCCTCCAGTGATGGAGCACCCACAACTTTTGAAGGCAAGCTGTTCCATTCTGACTTGATTGTTCTCACTGCCAGGAAATTTCTCCTTAGTTCTAGGTTGCTTCTCTCCTAACTTCAAGTTCTAACTTCAAGTTACCTTATGTCCATTCGCACAAATTTGACCACTATGTCCATCTCTCTCTTCCATTTTTCACTCTTTAAAAAAGTGGACACTCAACCACAAAAACCCTAAAAGTTTAAGCTAAAGAGAAATCTTCCATATGGTCCTTTAGACCTTTAGAATTTCGAAAACTTCCATTTACAGCCCATGGATATGACAATGCTTGGACAAGATCCAGCAATAGATTACATGCGCCCAGGCCTATAAATTATACTTTGCATATTTGCATAAATACATATGGAAGGGTCTTGTACTGAGTCATTGATCAATTTGTCTCCACATTCTCTGCTCTGATTTGCAAGACAACAATCTGGGAATCTTTTAAAACTTGAGCTACCAGGCCTTGCATAGGGAACGTCCTACATACACAAATGTGCCCTACCCCCTACCCCAATGTGCTCCACCGGGCACCACAGTTTGCACAAGGGGCCCAGCCTAGTTTGACATGCCTGCTTGCTCTCCAACAGCGATTTGGGTCTCCTGCTCCCCAACCAGGAATGGAGCCAATCTCACTCCATTTGCTTCTTATCTTCCCTCTGCATACCATTGCTGTCAATGCCACTGGCAATTTTACATGTAAATGAGTCCATCCATCACTCGGTCCCACTGCTGTGTCTCACTTCCAAGCACTTCCAAGCCTGCAACAGAGTTACACCATTAAATCTCCCGGCTCTATGATATACATCATGACACATTTGACAGCCATCACCTGAGCCAGTCTGCTCATTGCAAACCACAAACCGGCGCTCCATTC
Organism: Bothrops alternatus; assembly: GCA_034064705.1. Classification (NCBI taxonomy): domain Eukaryota; kingdom Metazoa; phylum Chordata; class Lepidosauria; order Squamata; family Viperidae; genus Bothrops; species Bothrops alternatus. The sequence goes on along the minus strand of JARGCV010000096.1, from coordinate 628,685 downwards.
TGAATCCTGCCTAAAATCAGTGCAGGAAAGCTTGCTGATTAGTACCATGTATGGTGATTTTTCCTCTCATAAAGATACTTTGCACTTAGTTAGTTTTGATACTGGTGGCAGTGATCAGCTCTTTCACAGTTAATCTTCCCTGGAGGGCACCTTCCAGTTTTTTGGGGACTGCAAAGGCAGAAAGTCTCTTACAAGATAGTTACATCATGTATTTGAAGGGCAAAAAAAAAAAAAAAAGAGAGAGGTCTTTTTTAGAGTTGAGTCAGCAGATGGTTTTCATTTTCTTCTTCTACTACTTTTCCCCCTTTGTCTTTTGATGCCGCCTCTGTCCTGGAAATGTATCACAAAATGACAATATGATGCTAGCAGACGGTGACATTTTGAAACAGCCAGAGAAAGAGAGAGAAGAGGTTAGAATAAAGGTATGATCTGGTTCCTTCTTGTAAGAAGATCTCCCAGGCTGTAGGATGATATCAGAAATAGCATTAAAATCAATGCTATAATTTCTGCTTTTTACTTGGGAATCTTTTGAGATCAACAAGAATTGAAAAAGGAGAAGTTGGAGAAGGAAGAAATCAAAGAGTAGCAACTACATCATTAGATTTTTATCAGCATTTGCATTTCTCTGCAGGACCAAATAGTCAAAGAAAATCTTTTGGGATGGAAAGGTCATATATAACTCCAACATATTGATTTAAATATGAAGAGTGGAGGATAGACTGAAACAGTTTGACATATTATTTCAGGCCTGAGATACAACATTTTCTGGGGCCAAAATATCACCTGAATATGTGATAAGCTCTTCAGAAATATTCTGAGATGTTCAGGAGTGGGGCTAATTTTGAAAATGAGCGACATGATTAACCATCAGAAAATCTATGCAACCTTCCTTATTTTTCTCCTTCCCCTTTGCACAACCCAAAAACTCGAGAGGCAAAAATGGAGAGAACCATTTTAGTCCGTTCTTAAATAGACTGAATTTGACAACCACACATTATTATTATTATTATTATTATTATTATTATTATTATTATTATTATTATTATTATTATTATTATTATTATTATTATTATTATTATTATTATTATTATTATTATTATTAATTTAATTTCTATGTTGCCCTATTCCGGAGAACTCAGGGCGGCTCACAACATGATAGAAATTACATTATATACATAAATATAAAAACCCTTAATTAAAAAAAAAACCAATCATTCCACAAACATACACTGGCTAGGGGCAAGGTGTTAGCTGCCCCAGGCCTGCCGGCAAAAGTGTGTTTTAAGCAATTTACGAAAGGCGGAGAGGGTGGGGGCGACACGGATCTCCGGGGGAAGTTGGTTCCAGAGGGCCGGGGCCGCAACAGAGAAGGCTCTTCCCCTAGGCCCCTCCAGATGACACTGTCTGGCTGACGGGACCTGGAGAAGGCCCACTCTGTGGACCCTAACCGGCCGCTGGGATTCATGAGGCAGCAGACGGTCCTGTAAATAACCTGGTCCAATGCCATGTAGGGCTTTATAGGTCATAACCAACACTTTGAATTGGGTTCGGAGACCAATTGGCAGCCAATGCAGCTCGTGAGTGATGCCGAAATGTGGGCATTTCTAGGCAAGCCCAACACTGCTCACGCGGCTGCATTCTGCATTACCTGAAGTCTCCGAACATTTTTCAAAGGTAGCCCCATGTAGAGAGCATTGCAGTAGTCGAACCTCGAGGTGATAAGGGCATGAGTGATTGTGAGAAGAGACTCCCGGTCCAAATAGGGCCGCAACTGGTGCACCAGGCGAACCTGGGCAAATGTCCTCCTCGCCACAGCCGAAAGATGATGTTCCAAATTTAGCTGTGGATCGAGGAGGACGTCCAAGTTGCGGACCTTCTCCGAGGGGGTCAAAAGCTCCCCCCCAGGCTAATGGACGGATAGATTGAAATATCTTTGGGAGGCAGAACCCATAGCCACTCCGTCTTGTCGGGGTTGAGTTTGAGCCTATTGGCACCCATCCAAACCCTAACAGCCTCCAGACATCGGCATATCACTTCCGCTGCTTCACTGAAATGACACGGGGTGGAGATGTAAAGCTGGGTATCATCAGCATACTGATGATATCTCACCCCGTGTTGTCAAATGATCTCACCCAGCGGTTTCATGTAGATATTAAACAGCAGAGGGGAGAGGACCGATCCCTGAGGGACCCCACAAGGGAGGAACCTAGGGGTCGACCTCTGACCCCCTGCCAACACCGACTGCGACCGACCAGTGAGGTAGGAGGTGAACCACCGCAAAACAGTGCCCCCAACCCCCAACCCCTCCAGTCGGTGCAGAAGGATACCATGGTCAATGGTATCGAAAGCTGCTGAGAGGTCAAGTAGCACCAGGATAGTGGATAATCCCTTATCCCAGACCCGCCAGAGATCATCCGTCAGCGCGACCAAAGCAGTTTCCGTGGAGTAGCCGAGCCTGAATCCTGACTGTTGAAGGCCCAGATAATCGGCTTCATCCAAGGACCGTTGGAGCTGGAGTGACACCACCTTCTCAACAACCTTCCCTATAAAGGGAAGATTGGAGACAGGACGGTAGTTGTTTAAAACAGCTGGGTCCAGGGAAGGCTTCTTGAGGAGGGGGCGCACAATTGCCTCCTTGCAGGGAGCCGGAAAGGACCCCTCCCTCAAAGAAGCGTTGACAATCTCCTGAACTCAGCCCCACGTCACCTCCCTGCTGGCCGAAACCAGCCAGGAGGGGCACGGGTCCAATAAACAGGTGGCGGAGCTCACAGCTCCAATGGCCTTGTCAACTTCATCAGGTGCTACCGGGTCAAACTCCTCCCACACAACGGGATCAAGACGAGTCCCTGTCATCTCGATTGAATCATTATCAGCCGATACTTGCTCTTCTAACCTGCAACAATTGCCAAAATGTACAGAAATTCGGGCTATTTTTATATTTCCCAATGGACCACACCCACAGCTTTTAAATGCAGCAAAGCCAGCCTTCCAATGAACAGTAGACCAGGGTTAAATCTTCTTTTTACTCACATGTAAGGACTAATTTTGCAGCAGAAATGGGCTTTGTAGAGAGTGAGGCCTCCTTCATATCTATCGCACAAGCTAATCATTTCCCCAATCGCATATGCTTCAGATATGTTGGGATACTTGCTCTCAAAATTCCCAGTCAACCTGTTGGGAATTCAAGGGAAATGGAGTCCCAGCACATCTGGAATTATATTGAATTGGGAAAGATGTCTTCTGTATTACCCATAGAAGGCAAGTGGCCAGCCTTGGTTCCAATGGATTCTATTACAGATTGTCCAGGACTTAGAACTGTTTGTTTAGTGATCATTCAAAGTTACAATGGCACTGAAGAAAGTGAGTTATGACTGTTTTTTACACTTATGACTATTTCAACATCCCCTTGGTCACGTGATCCAAATTCAGATGCTTGGTACTTCATACTTATGACAGTTACACTGTCCCAGGGCCATGTGACCAACTTTTGTGACCTTCCAACAAGCAAAGTCAACGGGGGAAGCCAGATTCTCTTAACAACCATGTACCTAACTTAGTAACTGCAGTGATTTGCTTAATAAATGTGGCAAGAAAGGTCATAAAATAGGGCAAAATTCACTTTACAAATGCCTCACTTAGCAAGGGAAATTTTGAGTTCAATTGTGGTCGCGAGTCGCCTGTATTTTTAATTTTTTTTTCCCTATGCTTAACTGAGAAATAGTTTGGAATTAACAGTTCCAGAGAGTCAGAGTCAAAAGGGAAGAGTACAAACAACAACAAAAGTTACATTTTTATTTTATTTACTTTTTTACTTTTTTGGTGCTTTTCCTTTCCTTCCCGGGAAATCCTTCTTTAGCACAAGATGAATGGACATTCATATAGGTTATGAGTGAGGTTTTATCGCAGATCCATAAATCCGTGTCAGAGACCCCATCTGGAGGGAGTTTTAATTTAAAGAAGAGCGATGGATGTAGGAAGACAATAAATAAACAACTACAATAACAGAAAAAAAAGTTGGGCATTCACACAGGCATTAACCTTCTATCAACACAAACATCAGGGCAGCTAGGTCTAATATCACAGGCAAAAATTGTCTGGTCTTGAAGTCAAGGCAATGGGAGGGAGGAACGGCCCCAACTCTTGGCTTTACCTTGGCTTTGTTGCAATCATGGGGAATACGATGTGCATATGCTGGATAGGATTTATTACCATGCTATTAAACAGAACTGGTGTATGCTAAAGGGAGGGCGCAGGGTAAGAAATATGCAAATATAATCACAATCCATATGCAAGACTGTTGGTGCTCTATTTTAAGAATGAAAAGAATTGCTAATTTGGCCATAGAGTCCTTTAGATATGATCAAGTCATCAGCTTTGAAAAATTATCTTCTCTACAGGTAGTCCTTGACCAATTAGCCATTCATTTAGTGGCCATTCAAAGTTACGATGGGACTGAGTCATCGTTTTCCCCAACAGTCACTTCACACTTAGGACCGCTGCAGCATCCCCGTGGTCATGTGATCAAAATTCAGATGCTCGGTATTTATGATGGTGACAATGTTGCGGGGTCATGTAATCCCCTTCTGCGACCTTCTGCTAAGCAAAGTCAATGGAGAAGCCAGATTCACTTAACAACCACGTTACTAACTGAACAACTGCAGTTTGTTTCACTTAACAACTGTGACAAGAAAGGTTGTATCATGGGGCAAAAGTCATTTAATCATGGTCTTGCTTAGCAATGGAAATTTTTGGCTCAACTGTGGTCATAGGTCAAGGCTGACCTGTATTGTATTCTTCACATTTGGACGTACTATAAAGAAAGTCCACCTCCCTGGAACCACAGGAGGGCAATGTTTTACCAGGTGGGACTTAAAGTACACCAACTCAGGGGTTGCCACAAAGAAGAGGGAATCAAGCTATTCTCCAAAGCACCTGAAGGTAGAACAAGAAGCAACGGATGGGACCTAATCAAGGAGAGAAGCAACCTAGAATTAAGAAGAAATTTCCTGACAGTGAAAACGATTAATCACTGAAACCACTTGCCTCAGGAAGTTGTAAATACTCCAACACTGGAAGTATTTAAGAAGAGATTGGACAACCATTTGTCTGAAAGTATAGGGTTGCCTGCCTGAGCAGAGGGTTGGACTAGAAGACCTCCAAGCTCCCTTCCAACTCTGTTATTCTGTTATCCTGGAATTCTTCTAGATCTTCTCATTGCAGAACACTTATTCCTGTAAGTAACATGTCCTAATGCATACAAAACCCATTTTAGGAACTGGAAATAAGTGGGGGGAGAAATAACTGGAGGAATATTGAGGAAGAATAGCTGGGGTGCCAATGGTTGCAATGAAACCTCTCTCTTGGCTTTCTCTGTTGAAAATCTGTCCCATCTTGTTTAGGAACAATGAGCTTCTCAAGCATGCAACTGTCTTCAGACTCAACAGCACTTCAGAAGTTCTCCTTTATTTTACCTTTCCCACTCAGCCTCACTTGAAAGTTTTGCATCCGATTTCATAAAAAATCTTGCTTTGTTTTTCCAAGGCCTGCTATTCTTCTAAAACAGGTCTCTCCAAATTTGGCAACTTTAAGACTTGTGGGTTTCAACACCCAGAATTCTGGCTGGCTGGAAAATTCTGGGAGTTGAAGCCCACAAATCTTAAAAGTTCCCAAGGTTGAAGACCCCTGTTCTAAAAGATGGCAAAAGGGCCAACAAATTGACCCTTGTTCTTCTGCCATCACCATCAGCAACCGTTCCAGAGAAGAGACCCATGCAAGGCAATATCCCATACAAGACATCTTTTGAGAAATTTAGGAGATTCCAGGCTTTCCAAAGGGCGAGACTCTTGCATGGCTTCCAATGGACTGAAATGGCATTTAACACATTAAATAATGATCTCAGTTTTGCCTGTTGGAAAATATTTGCAGAGTGAAGTAATTATGTGGCATTCTTAAATGACAGAATGTTTTGCATGGGATAATAGGATTATTGAAGGCTATGTGCTATTTAGTTACCACCAGCTGTTTCCATCACATTTAAAGAGGAAAATGGGTGCAGATGTGTATTTATTTCCAAAACATCAATTTTGCAAGTGCTCACCCATTTTATCCTATAAAAAATGTGCATTAGAACCTATACTTAAAATACACATTTTGAAGAAAAAAAAATCTGCTCAGCTTATTATGCACTTCTAACTTTTGCCCATAGTCCTTTATTTAAGTAGAATTGCATTTGACTCTAGATTCTTGGGAGTTTTCATCAGATTTCGAATTGGACTCGGTTCATATTGCAGGTCTAAACTTCCCCGATTCAAACTGGCGACAAGGCTGAAAAGGCAGGATAATAAAACCTAAATAATGATGTGCAATCAATTGAGTGCAATGATTTTATTTGCAACTACATGAAGAATTCCCATCAAGTCATAGTACCTCCCCACCCCACTCCATTGTAATCGCTGTCTGTTTCTTTGTCACAACTGTTAGAAATGTCAAGAGGAAGACTTCTCGGGCTGCAGGGGAACATGGCCACTTAATAACCATTCTGTTTGGATTCAAAAAGCTGCAACATAGCACATGTACATGAGCGTGAATCACATATATTACCATCGTGATAGTAATTTATACAGTGCTATCAATAAACTTGGCATTTTACACAATGGTGTAAGTGAAAAAGACAGCAGGTGGGCAGGTCCCAACCCACTAGCAGTAAAAGAAAGCATAAGAAGGCCCAAGTAACAAGGGAAAAAGTATGACAAATAATGGCAATAAAGCATACGTTACATCAAGCTGGGGAAGCATACAGATATGGAGAATTTCCTCCTATGCAAAAATCTAGCCTCTAGTTTCTCAAAAGAAATCAGGTGAGGTGGACTGGTCCATAGACACCCAGCCCGCTTTTGTGCCTAAAATAAGAATACAACTCAGAGTCTCGTGGTAATTGGTTCAAACTTGTTCAGCTGAATTTCATGGCTGAACTGGGATTAGAATTCACAATCTCCTGGCGATTGGCCCAAATTTGCCCAGCTGGCTTTCATGGCTAAGATGGGACCTGAACTCATGGTCTCCTAGTGATTGGCCTAAAGTCACCCATATAGCTTTCAGACCTAACGCAGGACTAGAACTCAGTTTCCTAGTGATTGGGCCAAAGTCACCCAGCTATCTTTCACGTTTAAGACAGAACTAGAATTCACAGTCTCCTGGTGATTGACTCAAAATCATCGGCAGCTTTCATGCCCAAGGAGGGACTAGGGACTCACAATGTTCTGGTAACTGACTCCAAGTCACCCAGCTAGCTTTTATGCTTAAGGTGGGACTAGAACTCACAGTCTCCTAGTTTCTAGGTCAGCTCCCTAGCCAGGGTCTAGGACAATTCGCTGCAGCCATCTTGCCATGGCCAACTTGCCACGGCCAAGTCACCATGGGACAATTGGCTGTGGGACAAGAGTTACACTAATATCACAGAAATGGTGGAATAAAATCATCAAAGAAAGGAAGCAAAAAAAGAGGGACCAAATGAAATGTGAATGGCAAAAATTAAATTTTTATTTATTTATAAATTATCCCACAATGAGTTGTCCCATAATGCAGAAGTCCCCAGTCTTTTGGGCACCAGGGACCGGTTCCGTGGAAAGAGGTTTTTCTGCGGACTGGAAGGTGCGTGGTTTTGGGTGCTGCCTGCATCCCATGGATGGGGCTTTGCTTGTTTGTGCGGACTGGTTGCTGGTATGCCATGGTCTGGGCCTGGTCCACGGACCAGGGGTTAGAGACCCCTGCCATAGTGAGTTGGCCATGGTGAGTTAGTCTTGGCAAGTTGGCTGCCTGTGATGAGTTGGCTGCAGCAAGTTGGCTGTGGCAAGTTGTCCCATTCCGCCCTAGCCATCACTCCAAAGTGGCTCTCTGGTTAACTGAATTCCTTCAAAACTGGCAACTCTTCAGTTACAGAGACACCCCAAGTGTTTCAACAGAGAAGGTCCACAACGGCAACTTTGTCTCTCCTCTGCATTAAAACTCATTTGCCAAGGATGTATTTTTGCCTGCCCCCTCGCTGATGCTATTGGTCACCATCAAACTGAGTCACCTTCACATATATGTTGCAGCTGAACCCCTGACACACAGCAATTCTTTTCTCATCCTCAGAGTCCCCACCAGCCCACAAAGATCATTGTGCATTTAAAAGCTGAATACAGCCAAATCCCACAAGTGAGAATGTAGGATGGGAATCTTAGAATTCTACTCTAATTAGATGCTGCAGTTAAGTCATATCTGCTGAGAAACAGTATGATCTATACACGGCTGACATATGTTCAAAGATTTTTAATATTTTTTTTGTGATTTGCTCTTTTTGCCAGTCTTTCAAAGATCAGTAGATGGATAAAACTCCATGATAGCCTTGCTGTTAATTTGTGGCATCCATGGCAACTTTTTCAGAACAGGATTAGGTCAGCAAAGGTATCACAGTATATTTACTTTCTAGGTAAATCAGGAAACAAGACTGATATGTTTATTTTGCTTCCTTAGAGTTGAGCATGATAACTTCATGGAAAGATCCCTATACAATGCTCATTGGTAACACTAAGGGAGTGATTTGCTGGTGTCTTCAGTGACATTTTTCAGCTCTGGAGGTATCCAGAGGAGTCAACCTATTCACTAAAGTACTGAAGGCAGAACCAGAAGCAATGAATGGAGACTAATCAAGGAAAGAACCAACCTAGAACTACGAAGAAATTTCTGATGGCAAGAACAGTTAATCAATCAGTGGAACAACTTGCCTCCAGAAGTTGTGGGTGTTCCAGCACTGGAGGTTTTGAAGAAGAGGTTGGACCAGGGGTTCTCAACCTTGGCAACTTTAAGACTTGTGGACTTCAACTCCCAGAATTCCTCAGCCAGCTTTGCTGGCTGAGGAATTCTGGGGGTTGAAGTCCACAAGTCTTAAAGTTGCCAAGGTTGAGAACCCCTGGGTTGGACAGTCTAGAAGCTTGAGCAGGGAGTTGAAGTAGATATCCTCAAGGTCACTTCCAACTCTGTTATTGTGTTATCCCATCCTAGTACTAACCAAGCCTGACCCTAGACTAGCTTTTGATCCTAGGTTAGATCAGCCAGATGCCACCATCTCCTGAAGCAGCAGTAAATTCTCCTTCAAATCAAGTTAACCTGTACAGTTAAACCCAACTCCCAAGAAGATTCCTTGTCTAAATCTGGAAGCTGTGAAACCTACGTATAAAACATAGAAACCAGATTTACACTGAATCATATAGCATGCTCAGGTGTTCCTTGTCTTCTCTCATTCTTTAGTGACGGTGGTTAAACCAAATCAAATCAAATTAAATTTGTATTATGTATTATGGCCATGGACTAGTCACTTGGTTGAGTTGGGCAGCTATAGAAACCTAATAAATAAATAGTATGGTGGTGATATTTTTCTCATCTGTTTCTATCTGATTCTTTTCACCCAAGACTCTAGAATTCAGCTACGAAGCATCTGAGGGTGAAATGGCGCCACTGAGTGACAATTATTTTCTTTTTAACAATAGTGATTGCAGAGTTGAATGAGCGCCTGAAACAACTGTCTTGCATGCCAAGATAGGTGTTTCCATTTCTTCTGGAGGTGTTATGAACTGCAGTCCGAGAGTTTCAAGTTTGAAACATATAATTTTCAAGTTTAGACACTGACCAGAACAGTCTATTTTGAAAGTGGGTAGGTATCCTCTAACTCAAAACAATTGTTTTGGGCTCAAAACAAGGTTTCCCTAATTAAAAAATTCACATTCGGAATAGTGCGCCCATCCTGAATTTTAATGCAGTTTAAAAACAAAAATTATTATTGTTGTTGTTACTGTATTCTCAGATTGACAGGAAAGCTATCTGGAACACATGTGTGACAGAATACTTGCAAAATGGATGATTCCTCAAACTTATTTCTGACCAAAGTAAGCCATGAGAGAATACAGAAGTAACAAATATTCTAAATTACCTTTCAGATGCCTTGTTTTGCCTTTCTGCTAGCCCTTTGATCATCCCATTTCTTCTAACCTCTATCTTGATTCTGCAGTGTTCACCATATTTTTTTCTGACTGCCGAAGCTGTTTGAGACAAATCCTAACCTTGCACTCTTGAACTCAGTAGCAGGAAAAGTAGTCTTTTTTCAAATATTTGATTGTCAGGCAGCAAGTGGAACCAGCTTTGGGGTTGTGACTAAAAGCATTAAGGGAAAGAGGGTTGGATAAATATTACTGAGTACAGCAATTAATATTTACTCTTAATTCCATTTTTCCCCTTTTGGCCTCTTTACCTCTTTTTTTTTTGTAAAAAAATATCCTCCCCATCTCATGAGGTGGATCATCCCTCTTAGGAAGGTTAACACAGTTATAACATGGTTATTCTGTTATAGCTTGCATATCACCATGTTTCATTCTGAGAAGTCACCAGACTAAAAATGAGGAGACTGAATTCTAGTCCCATCTTAGATGAAAGATTGGGCCAGTCACAGATCTGTAGTTGTTGGCATAATAGGAGGAGGAATGTTTGCTGGATATGTTTGCTGCCTTGAGTTGTTGGTTAAAAAAAAATAACAGAGATGGGAAACAAGCAAAACAAAACAAAACAAAAAGTCACAGATGAGGAACTGACAACAAGACACAGACAAGCAATGTTGTGGTTTTGGTTAGACACAGCTGCAGTTCAGATGAACCCAAAGAATAGAGAAACTTGCTGTTGGATCTTGTCATCCCTAGTGTGAGTTACAAGTTTGAAAAAATTTAAGTTGTAATAGAGAGCAGGGTAATGTCAGATTTAGAAATGAGGTCATTGTCCTTCCCCCCACCCCATTCATCTATCTAGTGCCCTCACAGTTTGGATAGAGAAATGAAGAGGTCTCCAGATCAGAAGTTGGCTTGTCATTGTGGCATCTGAAGTTATTAGGATTTCTAGATGTGTGAAGAGGAGTGTGGAGTATGCCCAAACTCCTTTTTTATTTGCTTCACTTACTCGTACCTTTACTAGCTCTGCTCTCTTCTGTTGATATGAGATGTAGCACTGCCCTTATCTGTCATACTTTAAAAGAGTATTAACATTAGCATTAATCTATTAAGGGAGATGCGTCTCCTTGTTCAAAGGTAGTGCACCATTCAATCCTGGTTGACAATTGGCACAAATCAGAAAGATGTATTGTCCACATAGCCATCATTCAGTGATTACAGGATTGGTTTTTCACGTTGAACAGAACAAAACAGAACAAAACCACAGAGTTGGAAGGGGCTTGGAAGTCTTATAGTCCAATTCCCTGCATGAGTAGGAGACCCTATAGTAGCATTCCAGACAAGTGGCTGTCCGGTCTCTTCTTAAAAACCTCCAGTGATGGAGCACCCACAACTTCTGAAGGCAAGCTGTTCCACTGGTTCATTGTTCTCACTGTTAGGAAATTTATCCTTAATTCTAGGCTGGATTTCTCTTTGATTTGTTTCCATCCATTGTTTCTTGTCTTGCCTTCTGGTGCTTTGAAAAATAGGCTGACCCTTTCCTTCTTTGTGGCAGCCCCTTAAATTTTGGAAAATTTCTATCATGTCACCCCTAGTCCTTCTTTTCACTAGACTAGACAAGCCCAATTCCTGCAACCATTCTTCCTACATTGCAGATTACAGGTTTCATATGCCAAAAGCCTCACTTTCAGTCTCCAGCTGGTTGGGGGGGGGGACTTTCTACTTGAACCCTGGAGATAATGTGTGAAAGAAAAGCTGAATTTGCTCACAAGGTTTGATTATATCTTTGGCCTTTCTGGCACCCAGTACTTCTTGACCCGCGTTCTTCTATGTTAGATTTGTTATATTTTCTTAGAGACTTAATGCTTCTGGCTTTTGTTTTCCCACAATCCTTTGCCATGGGCCCTACTGGCCGAAGCTGATGGAAATGACCACTCAACCCTTGGAGGGCAAACCTCTGCAGCCTTCCGTCAACCCTCTATTTTCAGAAATCTATAAGAGAGAGAAATCCAGGAAGCTATGAATCAAACTAGGTGTTTTCAGATCCGCCTCCAGATTCCAAGCAGATCACATGAAAAGCGTTTGCACCTCTCATTTGATATAAATGGTGTAGTCAAGATAACAAGAGCATATTTGAATGGAAAAGAATGGATTATTTTCAAGTCCTATCCTCCTTTCTCACTATAATGAGAGGGGGGAAAATAAAAAAGTATATTTAGTGCCTCTTAAGAGTATGACTAGGTACAAATTATGGCAATTTCCAGCCACTGAAATAAAGCACCCAAGTCTGAGCCCTCATAGAAGGCCAGGTTATTAATTCAACCATTTGTGCCTGGCAGATTATGGTGGGCAGCTGAAATTCCATTAGACGGGCTAATTTCAACTGCATTTCCTGATAAACAGACAGGAGTCTGCTCCTAAATGGAGCTTGATAGATTTGATTAGGACAGAGTTTTCACAGGTTGTGATTTCAGCTAGGAAAATTGCTGTTTGATGTGTGAGGGAAAATAGCCCTTGAAATCTACTTGTGAGGGAGGAAAGAAGGGACAGTGATGAAGTATCCAGACATCTACCCAATTACTATCATCCGGCTCCTGGGGCTACCAAATGTCACGAAGAAGACCAGGTTTGGAAAGAGCATCACCTCAACAGAGATGCATTAGAAAGGCTTAAAAAAATTAAGGTGGAAATAACAGAATCCAAAAATGATATTTTTCTCATTGTGATATCCTTTCTTATTGTGTGTCCTTGACTGGGGGGAGGGGGTCTGCTGGCTGGGAAGAGACAAGGGGGCAAGGGGTGTTTCTAACCCCTACTGAAGGCCTCTGCTAGCTGACTCACAGGGTCCTCCCCCATTCCAAGTGGCCTAGTTTCTGAAGGAAACTTTACATGGTTTATTATCTATTGGACTTTATAAAATTAATTTGTAGCCAGGATAAAATAACCCTCTGGGGACTGACTTAGGATTCCATAAATAAGAAAAGTGTCACCTGAGGAATGTGCGGGAGAAAAATAAATGAGCAAAACTATGTCTGTTGGGCTATGAAAGATAGCAAGGGGTGGATGTGAAAAGACACTTATCTTATAGAGCAGTGGTGGTGAACCTATGGCACATGTGCCAGAGGCGGCACTCAGAGCCCTCTCTGTGGGCACGCATGCATACCGTCACCCCAGCCCTGCCACCCCCCATGGCCCCCATCTCACCAGCAGCCCCCCCGGAAGAGACTCGCCACGGGCACAGCCTGCGCAGAGCAGTGCAGCCAAGGACATGGCAGCCAGGCAGTGAGGACAAGACTCCGCCCTTGTGCCCCATCATGCACAGATGATGCTGCAGGGCACAGACAGAGGGTGTGACCGTGACGCTGCTAGGCCACCTGGGCGATCTGCTGTGGCAGGCTGTGGAGGCGGTGGGTGGCCCTGCAGGCAGGAGAGGCAGGGGCGGGGCAGGGGCAAGGCATTTTTTTGGGCACTCGGTCTCTAAAAGGTTTGCTATCACTGTTCTAGAGATTTATCTGGACCCCTTCCAGTTTCTGAACTCAATTGCCATAAAGCTTTTAGCAATTCAGACCACAGGGACAGGAGGTATCTTCCTCCAACTCATTGGGGAACTGCAAATTCTCCAGACCTGAACTAAAAGCCCTTCATGGCATGGGACCAGGATACTTACGGGACCGCCTTCTGCCACATACTTCTCTACGATCGGTGAGAGCGCACAGGGTTGGCCTCCTCCGGGTCCCGTCAGCGAAACAATGTCGTGTGGTGGGCCCTAGGGGGAGGGCTTTCTCTGTTGTGGTGCCTCCTGAAGTCTGCATTTCTCCGACTCTCCCAGCCTTCCGGAAAAATCTAAAAACTCATCTTTGCCGGCAGGCCTGGGGATGATTGTGGTTGATTGTTGAATTGAATGTGTGTTTTATTGTTTTTTTAGATATCGTTGTTTGGGTTTTTTTATTGTAATTATTGTTATATATATGTTGTTAGCCGCTCCGAGTCCCCGGAGAGGAGCGGCATACAAACCCAAATAAATAAATAAATAAACAAACAAACAAACAAACAAATAAATAAATAGTAACTCTGGATGAATTTTTATGAGTTTATGGATTGTATATCCCATTGTTCGTTCATTCATTCATTGACTGGTGGATCAGTCTCCTGCCTTTCTGACATAATGAGCATGTCTGCACACTGACTACATTTCTTCAAATCTCCATGAAGCACAGAGGACAAGCATGGGTTTCTACTCAGATGTGGAAGGTACCAGTGGCCCAGAAGCACAATATTACAATCCTTGGAGATCTCAAGCCATCTCTTTGATGGTTTTTATTTGTTGGATTTATATCCCACTTTTTGTACTAGAGCGCAAAGCAGTGTTCATAGCCCTTGCCCCTCACATTTTGGATTGAGAGAGAGACTAATTGATCAGAATTATCCACTGAGCTTTTGTGGCCAGGGAGAACATGTACTTGGACCTTCTTGTCCATAATCTGGATGAGAGATTTAGATCAGATAAAGATGTTAGAGTGGGCATCTAAATTTCATTTTTGATGTGTGCCATTATGCCCACAGTAAACAAATGACAATAAAGGTTCTCTTCTCTTCTCTTCTCTTCTCTTCTCTTCTCTTCTCTTCTCTTCTCTTCTCTTCTCTTCTCTTCTCTTCTCTTCTCTTCTCTTTTCCCTCTCCCTCTCCTTCTCCTTCTCTTCTCTTTTCCCTTCCCTTCCCTTCCAATCCCTTCTCCTTCTCCTTCACCTTCACTTTCTCTTCTCTTCTCTTCTCTTTTCTTCTCCCTTCCCTTCCCTTCCAATCCCTTCTCCTTCACCTTCACCTTCACCTTCACCTTCACCTTCTCTTCTCTTTTCTCTTCCCTTCCCTTCCAATCCCTTCTCCTTCTCCTTCTCCTTCACTTTCTCTTCTTTTCTCTTCTCTTCTCCTCTTCTCTTCTCCTATCCTATCCTATCCTATCCTATCCTATCCTATCCTATCCTATCCTATCCTATCCTATCCTATCCTATCCTATCCTATCCTATCCTATCCTATCTTATCTTATCTTATGCCTAATTTAGAATCCAACACTTCTGCTTCAAATGTCACTGGTGGAAATGCTCTACGGACACCAACTCTCTTGGAACAGAATCCTTGCTGCTCAATTATGCATGATGCTTGCCCAGATTCCCAAAAGACTGGCATCCAGTGATGATCTCTCTCTCTCTCTCTCTCTCTCTCTCTCTCTCTCTCTCTCTCTCTCTCTCTCTCTCTCTCTCTCTCTCTCTCTCTCTCTCTCTCTCATGTCATTTTGCAACCCGACTAATACTTGATCAATTTCTGGTTACATTTAAAGGCTTACTACTTTTCAGTCTGGTTCCAATTGACCTTTTTCCATCATGGCAAATAAACACTTTTCAATAGCCATTTCAGAGCATCAACACTTTGCTGAACTTGTTATCCAAAAGCCAGGATTGTTTCTAAATACAACATCAGGCACCTTGCCTACCTATTAATATTAGATGTGCCAATGAACTAGGACAGGCATGTCAAATTCGCAACATCACGTGACGTCACGCGACATATCAGAGCTTTTTCGCCATTGCCGGCAATGGGGTGGGCATGGCTCCGGTACCCCTGAACTAGGAGGCTGATCATTAATGAGGTTATTCCCATCATAACATACAGAAAATATGAATAAGTGCAAGGTTTTTCCTTGACTACAGAAACAGTAAACTGCAGGCATTTCAATAAAGAAGTTCCCTCATTATACTCTACAAAGGGTTGCAGGGTAGGGTTATCACCTAGAGAGGGATGGTGAAAGCAAAGTTCAATAAATCAGAACTTGCTTTCAGTTTCCAGCATTTCTAGGATCAGGTCAAATTCTTCCATGCAAGGATGAATTTTAGATGAATCTAAGCCCCATCAAAATGTAAGAGGAGTGTGTCTGCCTGTCTGTCTGATTATCTGTCTGTGACTCTCTCTCTCTCTCTCTCTCTCTCTCTCTCTCTCTCTCTCTCTCTCTCTCTCTCTCTCTCTGTGTGTGTGTGTGTGTGTGTGTGTGTGTGTGTGTGTGTGTGTGGTGTTAACTGATAAGTTCAAACAGTTCTGTCTGAAGGTAAAGAACAAGGTCTTTGGCCTATGGACTTCACACCCAATCAGCCTACTCTATCGCCTATTCAAAGCTACAATGTGGTTGGGTTGGGTTTATGGCTTAATCAAGAACCCAGGATGAAAAACTCCCAGCCATTGTAAATCACAAAATGGTAGATTAGATAACCCTCTGGCTTGATTCAGTTTCGGAGATCTTCCTATGTTCTTATAGGTTGAACTAAAAGATCTCCAAGGTCCCTTCCAACTTGATTATTCTATGTTATGCTCTCCACGCAATTAGAAGCGCTGAGGAAAATTGCAGTGATGGTTTCTCCATGGTTCCCAGGCCGACCAAGCTGATTTCTGATCTCAACCTTTCTTTTTCCAGATTCTCTTACACGGTCCCATCCTATTCACTCTTCAAAGAGTTATTCTTTCTTTAAAAACCCAGAAAGCTTGGAGCCTCTCTATAGAACATTTTCCTCCTAACATTCCACTGGATGGAAACAAGAAAAATAATCCATCACCCCAGCATTTTATCAGTACCACTTCATGGTAGACTACAGCAACAACCTTTAAAAAGGAAATTTTAATAAGGTTACTTCCTGCATTTGAGTGAAAGAAAAATAGACTCTCCCTGCTTATTTGAAACAGAAGTATGAATGTTTAAGGCCAAGGTCTGCTTACAAACTGCATTGATTAGACATGATTAGATAGGGAAAATCATATGTTCGCTTCTCCTTTGCTTTTTGGGGGGGGAAATGCCAAAGATAATCCCAGCATTATTTGGATGTCTCTAGTCTATTCCTATGGCATTGAAATTTGATTTTTCTTTTAAAAAAAGATACATTTCCCTTCTTTTTTATTGTATTTCTCTGCAAAGCACTAGAGTTCAAATCTGCAATTTTGAAACAACAATATGTGTCTGAATTAATGCAGAAAATGATCAGATCACAAATGCAGTGTCAGAAGGACAAGGCGAAAGAGTTAAGAGGATATGAATGATACTATTAGAACCAAATGAGTTTCTAGTAGCTGATCCAATGCAAACTAAAAGTTCCTCCGGGCCCTCTAATATCTTCCAAGCAGGAATTTGGTATAGATTCCATTTTCCTACTAGTTTATTTTTATCACCCACCTTTACAGTTATTGAAGGGATAAAGCATATCTTCAATTTTACCTCAGTGTGGTGACTGGGTGACTCTAAAAAACACTACAAATCACTAGTAAGGAAATGAGAGCTTCATGGCCCATTTAAGAAGCTGAGAAGCAGAACTTTCAAATACTGTAAAAACAAACATTGGTTTGCAATGAGAAATAAGTTAAAGAAAACATCTACGGTAGATTTTTTTTGGGGGGGAAGTCAGTGAAGTTTATGTAGATCCTTATGTTAAATCCTGTTGATTTCAATGGGTTTACGCCTATCTATATCTATTCCTATTCTTTTCTGTCCAAAGAGATGCAACTCATGGCAAAGTCTACAATTATCTAACTGCTCCACTGGTCTGAACCAGCAGATATTGAGACTCTAGAAAGAGTACAGAGAAGAGCAACAAAGATGATTAGAGGTCTGGAGGCTAAAACATATAAGGAACGATTTCGGGAATTGGGTATGTCTAGTTTAATGAAGGGAAACACGAGGGGGGAACATGATAGCAGTGTTCCAGTATCTCAGGGTCTGCCACAAAGAAGAGGGAGTCAAGCTATTTTCCAAAGCGCCTGAAGGCAGGACAAGAAGCAACGGATGGAAACTAATCAAGGAGAGAAGCAACTTTGAACTAAGGAGAAACTTCCTGTGGAAGTTAATCAGTGGAACGTCTTGCCTCCAGAAGCGGTGAATGCTCCAACACTGGAAGTTTTTAAGAAGAGACTGGACAGCCATTTGTCCGAAATGGTATAGGGTTTCCTGCTTGAGCAGGGGGTTGGACTAGATGACCTCCAAGGTCCCTTCCAACATCATCATCAGCATCATCATCATTACTATTATTATTATATATACCCCTTCCAGGCCTAGCCCTGATGATGTTACCTAGTTGGATAATGAAATGTATGCAAGAAAACAACCAAGTTCGGAGAGCATCAAGAAACCACAGTTTAACTCTGAGCTACAAATATTCTTTTCTATTAATATATTCCCTTCTCATGTTGGGATATTACCTTTCTGATTACATAAAGACTTGGAGTTTTCTGCTCACACTTATAATCCCAGATAAACAAAATAGTTCTAATCAAGATATTTTCAGGAGAGGAGAGGGTTTACAAACATTTGTAAAAAAACAACAACAACTGTCTCCTTTAATCAAGCAGTTTCCTGAGTACAAATTATACACTGACCAGATGCAATCTTTTAACAGTGAAATGGGCACCATGATATAAGTCCAGAAAACAGTCCAAGAGAATGCACAGAGCGTCAGGTTGCAGTGACCAAAACAGTGTGTCCCTTTCTCATGGTTGTTATTTTCGCAACCCAATAATAATGTTTCTCACAATGAAAGACAAGCAACACACAGTATTATTCATACGTTGATGAGAGTGGGAAAAAAAGGACACCAGAATCTTTTAACAGTCCATATATGAGCTCTCTGACCAGTTTGCATAGTTTCTCCTCTCTCCTTGGATTAAGGCTAAAAAGTATAAATAGTCATCAGAAATTAGCAGAATTTTAGAGGCTGAGATTCAAAGACAAAAAATTCAGTCAGAAATCAGAATTAGATGGTCAAGGTGATACTCAAAATCTGTATCCATCAAATAAATAATTAAAAAAAAACAAGGCTGGGTTAGGCACAAGAGTGAGTCAAGAACATATGGAGCCTCTCATAGCTGGGGAGGTAGAATCCTTGGTGCTCTTTGAGCCTGGTGGTTTTCTTGCAGATGGTGCATTATCCAAATAGGTACCATCTTCAATTCACTGAAGATGTTACCTAGTTGGGTAATGAAACATCTGCAAGAAAACAACCAAGCTTAGAGAGCACCAAGAACTCCACAGTTCAATCCTGAACCATAAATATTCTGGAAAGAAGGTGTTACAGTTCAACTGAATCCTAACAAACACAAGAACCACTTTGACATCCCAGTCTCTCCTACCGCCAGCTTGGTGAGCAGGCTAAAATTCCAACAATATTTATTTGCCAAGGGAGATGCAGTTTATTTATGCCATGCTATGATTCAGCATATTCATTCTAGCTCTAGCCCTATGCTTTTCCTCAATGAAAATTCAATGAAAGCAAACCTGTTCAATAGAAGACAACAAGGTGATGAGATCCTCATGAGCGAAGAACCACATCCTTGCATTTATTTAGTGATGAAGTCACCAAAAGGCACGTGTGAATGTCAGGTTTTTCATCCTGTAATTCTTTTCCCACCTTCCCAATATTCTATTCAATCCCAAAGGAAGACACAATAAGGCTAGCAACATTGCTAGACGGGAATCCTTATCTTAAAATGTTGGAAAACGTCGTATCCTTCTGCTGAAATTCAGGGAAATCTTCCACCTAATTTCTGGTGGAACTTTTGGTGTCATTTTCAGATTTTGGAAGGTCAGTATAATGAAACAGATCAAATATTTAGTCCAGAAAAATTGAATAGGAAGTACTGGGACAGTTATCCCACCAGTTTAACTTCTTTTACAAGTTTGTTGTGAAACTAAATCGGGACAAATATAATTCCATTGCCTATGTTGTCCTCATTCCATCTAAAGTGACATATGGTGATCTAAAGAATATCTGTCAAAAATAAGTCACATTAAATTATATTAAATTCAGCATGACTCATGCTTAAAACGGGAGCTGTTCATCCCACTGAAATCAGCCAGGTTCTATATTGCACTATTAGCTTCAAAAGCCCTTAGTCACAAAAACAGATTAGCTGATCAAAGAACACTTTTTCTCAGAATTCTGACTCGATTAAGTACATTAAAAGTAATTTATTCTAGCATGTTTGAGGAAAGAGGAAGTGATCATTTTGATTTACGGAAATAAGCCACTGTAATAAGTTTTATTGGAGAGGGCAGATCACTAAACTACAGGATAGAAAATATTCACGATGAGCTGAAATAGTTACCATTGTCATGCTTGGATTTTTTTTTTCTTCCTGCCTTTTTGCATAATTATTTCTTTTTTTTCCCTCCACACTTCTCCCTTTGGTGATTTTCTTTTGCTGAAAATTATTAAGAAGCTTATCTGGTTACTGTCCAAGTTGGTGTTATTGTGGAATCTAAGATAATTGCACAATTCCCAGGGACAACAAATCATAGTCTGGATATGTCTAATTTAATGAAAAGAAGGGCTAGGGGTGATATGATAGAAGCGTTCCAACGTTTGAGGGGCTGCCACAAAGAAGGGGGGAGGTATCAACCTATTTTCCAAAGCTCCTGAAGGCAGGACAAGAAGCAATGGATGAAAACGAATCAAGGAGAAAAGCAACCTAGAACTAAGGAGAAATTTCCTGACAGCGAGAACAGTTAATCAATGGAACTGCTTGCCTCCAGAAGTCATGGGTGCTCCAACACTGGAGATTTTAAAGAAGAGATTGGACAACCATTTGTCTGAAATGATATAAGGTTTCCTGCTTGAGCAGAGGGTTGGACTAGAAGACCTCCAAGGTCCCTTCCAGTTCTTTACTCTGTCATAGCCCAGCATTGCAAAGTCATTTTTCTGATCCTGGCCCTGTGCTTTAACTAATAAACTGGCCCTGTGCTTTAACTAATAAACAGAGGCTTTCCAAGGTTGATATAAAGCAGATAAAAAGATGAAAAATCACATCTGAGCAGCCTAACCACCTATTCCTAAGAGGCACAGGTTTTTGCATTGTGAGCTCAAGACAGAAAGTTTTGATGGAAGGAAAAGAGAGAGAAAAAAAAAACCTCAGCAGGTATTACTGAGGAAGAAAGATTCAACTCCTAATTGCTCAGCCAGCTACCTGCAGAGAGGGGGAACATCCACTGCTGATGTTGTTTGGCTTCCAACCCAGCCCACATGAGACAAACAACACAATGTTCACCCTTTTTTCTTTCTCCAACCAAATGGAAAAGAATGATATATTTTTTTTTGCAAGCTATGCAAACCACAGAAAGATGTGCAGCCTCTGCTGAAAAACAGATTTTATTAAAAGGCTCTGGCAAGTACTGTTCAAGATACAGCATTCTGAGTTTGCCCAAGAAGGAAACAGCAGGCTCTAGGAGGGGAAAAAAGATAATTGGGAGAAGAAGAAGAAAAACATGCTGGTTTTTAAAAGCACCATGAGACTTTGGGTGGCAAGAAAAGCTACTTTTGAGGACAAGCTAAGTTAGCTTTCATCCAACTTACTTGTAATGGTATCACGCCTCTATTTATTGTCAGGAATTCAAGACCTTGTGTTAAACATGTCCGCGTTCTCAGTTGGGGCTAAAGCATTGAAGGGCCATCGGTCAGGTGTCGCAGGACTTAGCCTTCTTCAAGGCAGAAGAAAATATATAATAACTTTGCCTTTAATAGAGAAATATCCACGCACTGTTTTGAGCATATTTGCTTCAGAGTCTGATTTTTCAAAAAATCAGTTGGTGGACTTTAGGCCTAAGAAAGGATGAGAGTGAAGCTTGCATTTTCCATTGACAGCCATTAGAAATCCCAAAGTGGATTTTGTGTGTGTGTGTGTGTGTGTGTATGTGTATATGCACATAGTTAGAACAATCAGTGGAACAAACTGCCTCCGGAAGCTGTGAATGCTCCAACACTGGAAGTTTTTAAGAAGAGATTGGACAGGCGTTTGATCTGAAATGGTATAGGGTTTCCTGCCTGAGCAGGGGGTTGGACTAGATGACCTCCGAGGTCCCTTCCAACTTGATGATGATGATGATGGTGTGTGTGGGTATATATATATCTGTGTGTGTGTGTGTGTGTAAGTGTGTGTATGTATATGTGTGTACACACACACACACACACACACACACACACACACACACACACACACACACACACACACACACACACACACACACATATATATATATATATATATATATATATATATATATATATATATATATATATATATATATATATATATATATATATATATATATATATTCTGTTAATCTTTTAGTAGAATTGAACAAAATTTTCAAGGAGCAAATTCTTGAACTGGTTAAAGCTGATAAACGACAAAGGTGCCCATTTGTTTTTCTTCTTCATTTTTCACCTTTATAAATCCTTTGAAAACAATGTTCATATCTCCTAATCTGAAAGAAACCTGTGATTTATTTTTATTTTTTTAAAAACCCTACAAATGTGCCTGTATTTTGGTGCACATACTCTTAGCACATGCCAGTTTTGGAACTATACTACAGTTCTTGGGAAATAAGCATCCCGCTAGGAAACATTTTTGTAGCATTCTCAGGGATATTCATTTTTGCAGGAATATATATATTTTCCTCCTATTGGTGAACTATATCCCAAATTCAGAAAATGACAGGTTTTAAAATTATGTGTTCCACTTTGGGCATTGATGGGAAAATGCACAGTGAAATGAGAGGACGCTTCCAAAGAGAACGTGTAAGTATTTGTCCCCAATTCTAAATGATTCTAATCTAAACCTTTGTAGCCTCATGCAGGTTTGCTTAAATGCCTGTCATTCAGCAAAGCTGTTGAAATCAGAACAGGAACTCTCTTTTGTGGGCTTTATAAATCTTTGTGAAGAAAAAAAGAAGAAGAGGCAAGCTCCCTCGGCTGTCACATTTTTAAAGAGATTCTACACCAAACAAGAAAGGCATTTCTTGCACACAAATAGAATAAAATACAACAGCTTATGAAAATAAATCAGTGGCTCATCTCAATAGCATTTCCCTCCTGCAATGGATTTACGCTGGAATTCGTTTATATCCCAATTCCTAAACCTAAAGATTTTAAAACAAGTCTAACCTCTTTCTTCTTACCTTGCCTTGGACAGATAACACATTTTTGACAAGATAACCCCAAGACCACTGACCCCTCCCCATTAACCTCCCACATACACCCCATAACTCTTGCCTGAATTACAATGAGGTTTTCTAATTAGACTAATTAATTTTGTGCCCAAGTTAATAAGAACTGTCTGCAGTTGAGAAATAATTGGACTTTGCAAATAGCAATTTTCTTCTCCCCTTCTCTCCTCTCCTCCTTCCATGGAGAACAGTGATAGGATGTCTTAATAATTCAAAATTAGCTCCTGTTTTTTTCAGATGATGGCTTCGTGTTACAAGAATTATTTAGGTTTTTCATTAACACCTAGACGACTGCCTCCCCCATTCTGCAATGACAACAGAAAGCTGGCTGAGGGTGAGCAAGGGAGGGAACCCAGGCTGCATTAGCTCTACAGGTCAATAAATCTGTTCAGGAACCAGCATGCTGTGGCACTCCTACATTAAAGATGATCAGTTTTCTGGCAGATTAATCTCTCCAATGGGCTTTGCTTCTTTGCAACATACTCTTTACAACAGAATCCATTGTTCTTCAGTCCTGTGCTATGAAGGATGAAAGGTAAGACATAGAATCACAGAATCATAGGGCTAGTCCAACCCCTGCCCAAGGCAGAAGACTTTATATACTATCCTGGACAGACTTCTTTTGAAAGCCTCCAGTGATAGAGCACCCATAACTCTGTTTCATTGACTAATTATTCTCACTGTCAGGAAATTCATCCTTATTTTCAGATTGGATCCCCCTCTGATGAGCTTCCACCCATTGCTTGTTGTCCTGCCTTCAGGTGCTTTGGAGAATAAATCAATCCGTTCTTCTCTTTCAGAGCCTTCAATTGGAAGATGGCTATGAGGTCTCCCCTAAGCTTCCTCTTCATTAGGCTAATCATATCTAGTTCATCCCTCATTGCATTCAAGTGCTGCCTAATGTCAGGCCCCAAACTAAGAATGACAAGTGGTAATTCTTCCAAGCTGAGTTCTTTATTGTTTCACACCTATAAACAAAAACTAGCATTTTACTACCTGCATCTACGATACAGTCTGGGAACTGTTAGGGAGAGGCTGTCTTTACCCTCTTTCTGTTACACTAATACCTTGGCTGAGTTGCTTCTTACTCTTCTAGAATGCACTCATCCCTCCTGGGAGTTCAGCTCCTCACTACATTCCATCACTCCTATGACTCAACCAACTCCAGGATCCATGACAATGCTTCATCAACAAGCATAATGGTAGTGGTGGAAATGTCTTAAGTTATGCCTAATGGGGTTTGGGATTCTTTTGACATTCAGCTTTGTGTCACTGTTTGTCACAGCAAGAGAGCACACACACACACACACACACACACACACACACACACACAAACATCTAGCCAACAATCCCCATCCATTTTTCAGGCTTTCCAGATGTGGTGACACCATTTCCTGACATTTTCCATTGCACTTTTTGGGAGCAGGAAAGAGAAGGAAGGAAGGAAGGAAGGAAGGAAGGAAGGAAGGAAGGAAGGAAGGAAGGAAGGAAGGAAGGAAGGAAGGAAGGAAGAGGGATCTTCTGTCCAACAGGCAGAAAGAAAGAGAGAAATGCTTGAAAATTGGGGCAATAGAGGAAGAAGATATGTTCTTTCCCAAGCATTTGGATATTGAGCAAAAGAGATGTGCTGGTTGGGACATTTGCCTCTTGGTCTGAACATGGTCTACCATGGACCAGCACAACCCATAGAGGGGAAAGAGTCACACTGATGCAGTAAAAATAATTGTAGGCTGCAAAGAAATGGTTGACATCGCAATCACTGGATCAGCAGCTAGACCGATTCTAACAGAGTACCGGTAGTAACAACCAGATGACTACAAAGAATATAAATCCTTCCATTCTCCGCCATTCAATCAGAACTGAAGAAGCTTCTTGGATGAGAAGCAAAATATTTTCACTGCGTAGTAGCAGTGCATTTATTTGTTGAGTTTTCACCAAAGAAAAAAGAAAAAAAAACTCAAACTCACTAGTGGGTTTGCTTGGCAGGCTACATTTCCCCATGGGCCAGATATTTCCCCATGGGCCTGGTCTACTGAATGCTTTATGGCTGCCCAAATTTTTTTCTAAAACAAATGCAGAACTCTTGCTTGTTTAAATTCTAATATTCCAATTCCACTCTTTTTCCGAGAAAACTTTGCAGTTGAGTGGGGATTTGACGAGGGTCCCTCACTTTTGACTGCTTGCACCCTTCTAATTCTGTAGCTGCCAAGAAGATATGGAAACTGTTTCCTGAAGAAAACATATGATATACTTCCAAGGCTATGAAAATACTGTCCCATGACATTTCTCAAATATCAGCTGTCAAGTATCAAAATAAAATATCATGGTGGAAGGTTGACAAGAGATAATATCTGGGAAGAAATGCAGCAAAAACCCGGCAAAATGTGGGCAGAGACTATTATAAATCAAAATTCCCAGAGATGGAGGTAGCTTTTTGTTTAAAGAAGCACATTGTCTCAATTGAAAGATCAAAGTGAGGTTGACAGCTCCTACATATGGTGATTGTAGAGAGAGGTTTGGGAAGTAAGTTGGTAAGCAGGTTGATTAATTAATGAGGGAGTGTCTTTCAGGTCCTTAATATTGGGTTGATTTCAAGAATATCTAATCCTACTGGTGACCTATACATTGAAAAAAATATCACTGACTTTTTTCAGCAGAATTCCAGTGAAGACAGCTCACTAATTTCATTTCCCCCACTTATATTTCTGATAGAAACTGACTCTTCATAGCTGTCACAGTTGGAAAAGACAGGTAGATATCAAGCAGGGAAAGAGTCAGTGGATGCTGGAGGCCATCCTGATAGCCTCCATTTTCATTTCACAGCTGCATGCTCATCATGACATAGAGAGTCCATCTGGATCTGTCATCAGATACATACATTGTCCTGGGAAGAGTTTGTGGCGAGTGCAAAATTTAGCCTGGGGTAAAATGGGAAGGAAGAAGTGGAGGGGGGGAGACTTAAGGTAAAAAAAAATGACACAGGCTCCCTGAGTCCAAGGAAATAAATGTATCAGAAGTAGGGCTTATTTGCTATCTGAGATTAAACAGTCCAATTTTTCACCTCCCAGCAGCTGTGTGATTACAGAGGTCCTTGATTTCCCCTAGCAATATCATCTAGCCTCTCGCACAAGGCCTTGCTGAATGGATCAACACTGGTGTTGAGGCTTCCTCCGATAAATTATACATATGCATGTGAAATGAAAGGAAGGGTTTTGGCATGAACTTCATCTAGAAGTAAGTTTCCAGCTGGAGGCAATTTCAAAGCTCCAGCAAGCACCCATGATTATGATGGAGGAGCTCGCTTTCGTTAGACTGGTAGTTACAAGAAAGATAAAGTTGATCCAATTAATCTAGACCAGGGGTCTTCCAATTTGGCTCTTTTATGAGTTGTGGACTTCAACTCCCAGAATTCCTAAGCCAGAGTGCCTGGCTGAGGAATTCTGGGGGTTGAAGTCCACAAGTCATAAAAGGACCAAGTTTGATCTAGACCAGCGGTTCTCAACCTTTTTCAGGCTGCGACCCCGACCTGCGCCGCACATGCGCGGTGCGATGGCCCGCATCGTGCATGCGCAGCGCGACGGCCCACATCGCGCATGCGCGACACGACGGCCCGTATCGCGCATGCGCGGCACGACGGCCCGTATCGCGCATGCGCGGCACGACGGCCCGCATCGCGCATGCGCGGTGCTGCCCCCTGCACCGGCCGAGGGGAAAAGGGGAAAAAATGGCAGACTGCGTTGTTTGGCGACCCCCGTGAAATGGTCGTTCGACCCCAAATGGGGTCGCGACCCACAGGTTGAGAACCGCTTATCTAGACCATGGGTGTCCAACCTTAGCAATTTGAAGACCTGTGGACTTCAACTCCCAGAATTCTGGGAGTTGAAGTCCACAAGTTGCCAAGATTGGACACTGCTGATCTAGATCCAGGTTGGTTCTCTAGCCATTTTTATTTGTACTTCCTAAAAGAAGCAATAATCAAAAAGGGGAAACATGTCAACTATCTTTACAGATACCATTTTAGAAATAATTACTGAGTTTTCAACACAAAGGCAATACAGCTCCTCCTAATAAGATACAGTAGAACCTATGTGCCTACTATCATTAAAAAGGAAAAAAAGGCAGATTGGTAAATCCTTTAAGCAGAAAAAGTCTTTGTATAGAGGACTGTCCTCATTAAAGCCCGAAAGGACACATCCGTCAAGAAGCTATGCAAAATATAAACATCTCTCTCAAGCTAAAAGAACAGCGGGAAGAAACACCTTCACCACCCACATAAATCAAGTTTAGCTACTATCCAGTGACTAAAATGACATAACCACACCCTCGCTCTCTCCACCAAGCTGAATGTTTGTTCTCAAAGCAGAAAGATCAGCAATCTCCACTCATTTCAAATGGTCTTTTATAAGATCTGCATTTTACAGCTGAACTTAGTTCAGTTTTAAAGCTTCCTACACTTCATCCAAAGTTTATACATTCGCAATGCCAACTCCCAAATCAATGGGAGTTGAAGTCCGCACATCTTAAACAGGGTAAGGTTGGGAAATGCTGCATTACAGGTATTGGGGGGGGGTTGTCGCTTCGACATCTCACAAAACAAAGTGCCCCCTCAAAGTCCTGTACACCATTTTCAATTAGGCAGGAAAAATAAAATATGAGATGCCTTTCTGAACCAAGATATTGTTGGGTTAATTGCAAAGCCAGAGGTCTTAAATTCTGCTCATCCCAATAAAATCACTTAGAACAGGGTGGAAAGGGATCTTGGAGGTCTTCTAGTCCAACCCTCTGTTTGAGCAAGAGACTCTGTATTACTCTGGACAAATGGTTGCTCAATCTTTTCTTGAAAACCTCCAGGGATGGAGCACCTACAACTTGTGGAAGCAAGCCGTTCCACTAATTAATTGTTCCCACTGTCCGGAAATTTCTCCTTAGTTCTAGGTTGAATCTTTTTTTAATGATCTTCCGCCAGTTACTTCTTGTCTTATCCTTATTTGGGGAATAATGCACAAAGTAAAGTGGATATTTGGATATACCTGTGCACAAAAACTGTAGGAGTGCAGAGGGAGTTTTATGACTTTTCATTACCATCTGGGTTCTCTCTACACCCCCCCCTTCTATGCACCTGTTCTTTTGCATTTTGTTTGCTTTTTTACTCCTCTCTCCGCCTTCCTCTACCTTCATTTTTGCATTACAAAGAGCTGTATCAGTTTTCCTTGTTATCTGCCTACTGTCTGTACATCAGCCCTGATTGCTGGTGATGTTTTCTTAGAGATTCTCTTCTCTATGTATTTCATGAGACAGCATAAGGAGAGGTTGGCAGGCAGTGTCATTCTGGAAGATTCTCTACTGTGTCACACATCCACGCATAAAAAGGCTTGCCAATAGTTCAGGTGCACCATGTAAAAAGGCGCAGCGTTCATACCGGGGGAGTGCAAATCAGCCCAAATCTGACTTGAAGTTGTCAAATGGGTTCAGAATCATCTTATTTTGGACTGACTTGTCAAATTAATTTCCCTGTTTGGTTCAATGATTCTGTGAGGGCGATTGTGACAAATCACCTTTAAGATGAACCTTTCAGTCAAATCTTTGCACAACCTTAATGAATATTGCAAGGGCCTAGAGTATATGCAGTGTGCGTCTGTACACAGAGATATTTGATGTACCCACACATTTTGCAGAATCATTGAGGAAGGCATTGTACAGTCGATGATGACTAAGAACAAATATTTCACAAATGCTAATTTGTGCATGCCTACATAGATATACATGGTGCTCCCACAAATTTTGCAGAATGGCGGAGAAAAGGCACTATACCATTGCAGTTTATTAAGAATGAACATTTTGCACAGGATAATTGGTGAGGAAAAAAAACCTGGAGGTAATGTTAGAGTGAAAGCCACTTGAGTATGTCTACTAGGGTGAAAGTTTTCATGGCGGCACCTTGTTAAGTGAAATCCCTTCTCCAAGTGGCTTTCTTGATGCCTGCCAAAGGCTGTTTTATTCTCCCCGATTTATTAGTCCACTTGTTGAACTCCAACTCCCATAATCCCTCGTTCTTTCTTATTATCTAGAATGGATGGATGTTAGAATCCACATCATTGCTGACAGAGTGAAGGAATATAACAAGCTAACTGTCAAGGTTCTGATAGACAAGACCAAATAAATCAGAACTCCGAGGCTTGAGATTTCCTCAAAGAACATGTTTATTGGTTATATAGAATCGGCACAGTCAAAAGTGAAACCAAGTCTGAAATTCCCACAAAGAGAGACAATAATACAAAGTTGAACTTCCCACCCCAATGCTATGCAATCAGCTACATTCCCCAATAGAAGAGTTTGGTGGGCTTTCTAACCAAATGTACACCCCCCCACCTAACTGACAGAAATGATCTTGTTTCCCATAGGACAGTAAAATGTTTAGACTAGTAGAAATCCTCCTCACCCCGTCCCATTCTTTGTGGCAATGAGCAAAATGGCTGCAGCCAGGTTCATTCTAAAGTTGACACTAGCCTTTTGAATGTCTCAAGAGACTCTATTGTATATGACTAGGAATCATTGCATGTGACTTGGAGAAGTACGGTACCATCACAGCACAAGGATTCTAATTAATATAAATTATTCCATCTTTGCCTTTCTGAAATTATTTAAAATAATGTTCATGTGTTAAGAAGGAAAGAGAGAGATAAACTGAGAAAGCCACTTTAGATGTAAAAAATAACCAGCAGCAAACTAATTAATATTATAAGACTAATTGTTATCTAGGAATGTAGCGCACTCAACTTTACTATGTAGGCTATTATGAAGATGTGGAACATCTTGTGGCTCTTAATAATTTAAATAATTAATAACCATTTGTAATTGAAATGATCTCTTACAGATACAGCCAGTTGGAGCATCTTTGCCTCCATATCCGGCTTAAGCAAGATTATAAAATGCTCAGTAAGGCATTTAACCCCAGGATTCCCCTTTTCCTGCCCCCATAATCTTTTCTCATTTCCACTTAGAAATGCCTAAGGCAAAAAGCTCCCCCCAGAGAAGTCCCCCCCCAAAAGAAAACACATTTGAAAGGTAAAATGAAATCTCCCTTTCCTTCCTACCTGCTTCCCACCTCTAAAAATGCAAAAGGAGAAAATAAATGCTTAGCAAATTTCTGAATTATCGCTATACACAGCAGAGCTAAAATGGGAAATGAATTACAAATAAACCTCAGCTGTTGGTGGTGGTCATGGCGATGTTTTACTATGGCTCCGAAGCTTACTTTCATCCTCTGCTTTGTTAGATTGGTTGGAGCCCTGGTGGTACAGTTGTTAGAATGCAGTATTGCAGGCTAACTCTGCCTACTGCCAGGAGTTCAATCCTGACCGGCTCCAGGTTGACTCAGCCTTCCATCCTTCTGAGGTTGGACCCAGATTGTTGGGGGCAAATATGCTGACTCTGTAAACTGCTTAGAGAGGGCTGAAAAGCACTATGAAGTGGTATATAACCTATTGGCATTGTGAAGAGGAACACTATGAAATCATGAGCTACACAACTGATCCACACAGAAACTGTGTTTCTAACACTCACAGTAGTTGTGTGCCATCTCCAAGTCCTTCTCTCTCTCCTAGTATGTATATGTTTGTGACTAAAAGTATAGGTATATGTATGTAGGAGATGACCAGGCTGATCCCGAGGGAGGGGTCAAATGCATCATCAGTCATGGGTCCCTGCGTGCCCACAAGAGTCCGGCCCACTTTGAACTCATTTCTATTCTTAACTCCTGCTAATTTCTAGATGTCTTCAAGGGAAAACAAAGTCCAGTTACCTTTTGAAAAAGCTCCTTTAGGACAAACATGACCTGGATGACGGAGAATCTCCATAGACACAACTGAGGCATGGGTTGAATACATTGAAAGGTACCAAATTGGAGAAGGCCAAAGTGAACAGGCAGTTTTACAACTTGAAATTCAATTTGTGCAATTTTTTTCCTTGATGTATTAGAACACTGGAGAACTCATTGTGGACTTCTTTTCTATCTCTTCCTAACTCTAATATTTTTTCCCCCTTTATCCTGCATGTACTATATAAACCAGGCAGAATTTCTCTCAAAATAGACTTGTGTTGCCTTTCAAAGCTTTACCTCAAGGCCGGAATATACATTTGCCGATGCCAATCTGAGCCAAGAAGATTTCAGCATTCTTCTTGGCTTCAAACTTTACTTTCTTTTCTTCCCAACTTCCTGCCATTTTCCCCAAAGGTCATGGAAACGATTCAAACATTATCTAGCCTCTTTTGTGTGGATTATGTTTTGCTGAGAGGTGTGCCTGCACTCCATTTCAGCTGCCTCAACCAGGGTCAATAAACTATTACTTTTAACACCTTTTTCACAGCCAGCTCTCTGCAACTGGCTGGCAGAAGGGCTGAATCACTTTATGGATGGCAGAAAGAAAGGTGGAGAGGGAGATGAGTGGAAAAGGGCCAAGGGAAAAAAAAAGGAGAGGAGAGACATTTCTAGAGAAGGGAAAGTGAGTCCAAGTGATGGATCTTCTTGGAGATTGATCGGCCATCATTTGGTGTACTTGGCCTAATCAGTGTTTCCGCTGATATCTTGTTTGCAAGACAAGAGTGATGTGTTTTTCTGGCAAATATTTATGACTCAGGATTTTGTTTTATAAATTATACACAGAGTGTCAAACTTGGGTTTGTCATTGAGTTTTAACCATCACCCGTGGCCATTTTGATGAATGGAGTCATGACAGGGGCAGAATATAGAATATGGAATAATAGAGTTGGAAGGGACTTTGGAGGTCTACTAGTCCAACACCATGCTCAAGCAGGAGACCCTATATCATTTTAGACAAGTGGCTCTCCAGTCTCTTCTTAAAAGTCTCCAGTGATAAAGCATCCACAACTTCTGGAGGCGTCTTTCCACTGATTAATTGTTCTCATTGTCAGGAAATGTCTCCTAAGCTCTAGATTGCTTCTCTCCTTGATTAGTTTCCACCCATTGCTTCTTGTCCTGCCTTCTGGTGCTTTGGAAAATAAGCTGACCCCCTCTTCTTTGTGGCAGCCTCTCAAATACATGTCACCCCTAGTCATTCTTTTCTCTAGATTAGGCATAGCCAATTTCTGCAATGGTTCTTCATATGTTTTAGTATGTAAGCACTGTCATTCAATGGTACATTAAGAACTGAACCTCCACAAATTAACTGCATTTTTTTAAAAAAAAAATCTGAATCTGATGTACTAAATATGTTCACATTGAGGCTGATCAGCCATCTGGTGGGGATGCTTTCCTTTGCATTTTGATCTGAACAGTGTTGGACTTGATGTCTTAAATCAACCTTCATGGTCTAAAAATATAATGTCACTGAGTTTTAAATGTAGTTAGAATTACATTTAATTTGTTATTCACTGTTGA
The DNA here is from genome assembly GCA_034064705.1 of Bothrops alternatus. Classification (NCBI taxonomy): domain Eukaryota; kingdom Metazoa; phylum Chordata; class Lepidosauria; order Squamata; family Viperidae; genus Bothrops; species Bothrops alternatus. The sequence continues at coordinate 596,290 of JARGCV010000096.1, read as the reverse complement.
TAGGTATATTCTTAATGTATTTAATCATTTCTCCTCTTCTTTAAAGGTAAAATTATAAATCAGGGTCAACCTTTGGAGGAGTTTTTAATGGTTCACTCTTAAGTTTCCAGAAAAGATGAAATTAATTCCTGCTCTATGTTTGTTTTAAATATCTCTCATTTTGTCTATTTATTGGATTTATTACCCACTGCAATCCTGAGACTCTTGGCAATTTACAGTAATAAAACATTAAAAACAAACAAATAAACAATTAGATGCTGGCATTCTTCAGGCTTGCCCCAAGTGACAGGACCGATAGCCGGGTTATTACCAAAGGGCATACACACTCACAAAGCTGTACAAATCCCTTATTTTGTATGTTTCTGTCCTTGCATTAATCTGCACAAGCACAAACACATATATACACATCCCTAAGCATCTACAGATATGGAAACAGTATTTATTAAATATTTAATAGCGTATCTACTGGTACTATCTGGCTCAAATTCTTAGAATCCATCTCAACTCAAACAAATTATCCCAACTTTTTTTTAACAAGATTTATTGATGAGAATAAGAAAAAGTTGCACCTATCTCAGCAACTGAGCTGAATTTGCTTAAAAAGTTATTTTTTCTCTCAACTGCTTAAGATTAGAGAGTTTTCCAATCTTTCCTTAATAGCCTTGTGTGAACTGTAAAGAGAAGGTTATTCTCCGTTAGGTGGAGAATATCCATGTGGGCAGGACGTGAATCTTTTTCAGACTCTGAATATACCATCTATCTGTTTGTACATCCATCCATCCATCCATCCATCCATCCATCCATTTGTCCGTCCGTCCGTCCGTCCCTCCGTCCATCCATCCATCCATCCATCCATCCATCCATCCATCCATCTATCTATCTATCTATCTATCTATCTATCTATCTATCTATCTATCTATCTATCTCTGAACATATATTTCAATATTTGTAAGCTGAAAAGAACAATGTCACTACACTTCTAAAATAATAAAATCTGCTGTTAAATGTGTTCTGCACATTTGTAACTGAGGTTATTGCATACAGATATTTACAAAGATTGAAATCCTGTTCTGTCTTTGATTTCATATGGATATAATATGGATATAATACAGAGGAGAACACTAAGCATCAAGAGTCTCCACTTTTCACAACTTGATACTTATTCAGCAAAATGAGACTTGTATTTTTTTTTAGATGTTTATTTGGACTATCCTTATTTCTGTCCAGCTCAGGTTAGCCTATTACAAATTTGTTAATTCTGACCAAATGTTTGTTTAGATCTGATTTCCTCAAAACATCTCCAAAGATACTTCCGTCAAGAATCTTCGTATTGGTTATGGCATAACATTTGAAGCAAAGCTCATCTGCTACCATAAGGTGAAAAAAACTGGGCAATAACCTTTTACTATGCTGAAATCTTTAGCTTGATGATCTATATTTGTCAAGGTTATTTCTTCTGCTTTAATTTGCTAAGCATGTATTCACAAGGCAGCTTTCCCACCAGAGACTCCAAAGTGGTTAATGTTTATGTAGATTATGCTACAATGCAAAAGAGATGCAAACAAGCATTTAGTACAGATTCTTCTTTCGTTTGTATCTCATATGTTGCACTTTACATCTGGCGAGTTCTTCCTTTCATTGAAAGGTTGCACACATATAAGCACTTTCTGCCCAGAAATCATTTTTTATTCTACAGAGCTCTCCATGAGAGTGGTACTATGCCTGGATTTATAGAACACGGGACACAGAATATTAATAGAATTGGAAGGGACCTTGGAGGTCTTCTAGTCCAACCCCTTGCTCAAGCAGGAGACACTATACCATTCTAGATAAACGGCTGTCCAATCTCCTCTTAAAAGCCTCCAGGGATGGAGCACCCACAACTTCTGAAGGCAAGCCATTCCACTGGTTGATTGCTCTCACCATTAAGAAATTTCTCCTTAGTTCTAGGTTGCTTCGCTCCTTGATTAGTTTCCATTCATTGTTTCTTGTCTTGCCTTCTGGTACTATTGTATAGACTACAATGCAGCTGGACTTATACAATATTCCAATCCATAAACAAACCACAACATATGTGAGCAAAGTATACTTTTCCCTCCTTTCCAGCAATTTTCAAACCAGAATTGACAAACCAGCTTGTTGTCTGAGCCTGACATTGTGCACTGAGAGAGTGACTAACCCAAAGTTTCTCCTTCTCTTTCTCTCTGTTTTAGATATATTTGTTTCTTTTTAGAATATTGTATCTTATGTTATATTATATGACTGTAGTATTATTATCCTTCTCATATTCTTTACTACCCCCTCTTATTGGTATCATTGTGATTATTATTACTCTGTTGCTTTGCATGTACACTAAGAGCTTCTGCACTGGAGACAAATTTCTTGTAAATCTAATCACAGCCAATAAAAGTATCCTATCCTATCCTATCCTATCATATCCTTTCCATTCCATTCCATTCTTCTTCTTCCTGTTTCTATTCTAAGTCTACTCTAATTCCAATTCCAATTCCAATTCCTAGTCTAGTCTAGTCTAGTCTAGTCTAGTCTAGTCTAGTCTAGTCTAGTCTAGTCTAGTCTAGTCTAGTCTAGTCTAGTCTATTCATGTTCTAATTCTAATTCTATTCATTGTACTCTACTCTATTCTACTCTACATATCCCAACTTCTTCCAGGAGCTCAAGATGACTTATATGGATTCTCTCTTCATCTCCACAACAGTACAACAGTAGCCATATGAAGAAAGTGAGGCCAACAAAATGTGACCGGTCCAAAAGGACACAGCTAAAAATAGACTGGAACTAGGCTCTTTGCCATCCCAATCCAGCATATTCACATCATATCGGCCTTAAGAGTAACCCAAACTTTCCAAAGCACTGACCTAGCCATTCAGCTAGTTAAAAGTTGCTTAATTACATGCCTTCTCTTAAGTAATTAATTAATCGGTTGACTGTGAACGTTTTTTAAAAATACAGCATCTCAGCACAACCTGCCTTTTGGACTAGGTGACAGCAATTTGTTTCCCTTGAGCAAATATGCAGACAAACCAGTTACCACCAGGTAGAGAGAAGGGCTCTAATTGCACTGAGCAATGCTCCATGGCACTGATTGTTACAAAAATACTAAACTCCCTCCCATTAACCTGCAATTAATTAAGGTTTAACTTCACCAATGACACTACTCTCTCTGTCTCCTCCCAGCCCCGGTCCTTGCAGGACCATTAGCACCAAAGACCCCTCCCTGGAGAAGGTGGATGGAAGATGAAATTCATCCCTGGAGCAGCTGGGGGGGGCGGAGAGCCGTCTTCCCCTCCCCTCCAGGACCATGGTCACTAAAAGGCCCCTGGGAAGGATCGGAGAATGCTATTTATTTGTGTTTAATAATATTCATTGTAGTTCATTTACCATGTTTATATTGTTTGTAAGCTGCTCTGGGCAGACTTGTCCTGAAAGGGCAAATATAAATACCTGCAGCAAATAAATATCCAAATCATCAGCAATCACAATCTCCGTTTCTCCCCCCTTCTCCCCTCTTGATTCTACTAGAAGCAAAGAAGGCAATGTATCTATCTGTGTATATACCCACTTACTCTTAGAGAAAGGCGCATATGCCCACACACGGACATTGAGAGCATGGGAGACGTTTGCAGATAAGGGAAAGAATGACTGACATATTCAAAATCAAATGTTACGTACTACAGCATTAACTGAATGAATGCTAATTAATATATGTTATAATCTTGCCATTTCTGGAACTGTGGCTTTTGCAAACATAAATATGCTATATACATACAGATAGGTTTACTGAGTTGTTTATTGGGGACACACATTTTTTAGGATTGGTTTAACCAAATTGGCAAAATGTGGTAGCTGAACATCACACAGATTCTTTTTTATCCATTTCCTCCTCCTCCTCCTCCTCCTCCTCCTCCTCCTCCTCCTCCTCCTCCTCCTCCTCCATCTCCACCTCCACCATCACCATTCTTGAATGGTCTCCACTGTACTGGTATTTTTTGCCCATCCGTTTGGTGAATCATGTTCGTCTCCTCCTCCTTCTTTTTCATCCTCCCTCTCCTCTTCATCCCCTTCCTCCTTCCCCCCTTTTCCCTGTCTACTCTTCTTTGGGGTAAATATAGAAACATTATCTTTAATTAAGGATTGTCTTCCTTTCAGGTAATTATGGTAATTAAACTCCCATTGATTTCAGAGCCACATGATTGTGGTCAAAATAAAATGGGCCAGGATTCTGGTTTGATCCTTCCCCCCCCCCCAAAAAAAAACAAACATAACCACCCACCATTTCCTTCAATCAGCAAGCTTTGGCTTTCTGCAGCCTCCAAGGCCATGCAAGGAGGAATAAAAACATGGCTGAACTTAGTTCAAATGGAGAGAGGCTGAGAATTTAGTTCAAATAGTTCATAATTAAAGCCTAGCCGGGAAACAATACCAGCTGAACTCCTTACACACACATATATTTCTTTTTCGTCCAAAAATTAATTGGGAGATCAAAAGGAAAACATTTAACAACTGAAAATAAATAAGGAGGGTGAGTGGGTGAGGAAATGATGAAAGATTTTGCAGCCTCCAGAAGTTTGGCTTGCCAGAGAGAAGATTAATATTCTGACAGATTGTTTTTTCCCCCCACAGGCTACATTGAATGTTTTTTCCAACATTGGAAAACATTGGAAAGTATTTCCTTATTTGATTCCAGGAGGGAACAATGTTTTCACAGAGAAGCTGGCTGCATTTACTCACTCATGTATGCACACTCATACATACACCAACTCAGCAGCACCATAACTCTATTAATCTTCTTCCTTTCCTTCTCCTAAGGGTACGACTAAAACAATGTTTGATGCTCTTTGTTGATCTCTGGAAGCCAAATCAAATAAAAAATGAGGATCACTAGTAAGGCTCCTCAGAGCTGAAACAACTTCTATCTTATGAACAGAGATGACCAGCGAAATAAATAAAAGAAGAAAAGGATGGTGGAGACTTGCAGAGGGCAAGAGAATAGATAAAAAGAAAATGTCTCTCCCCCAACTTTCTGCCGTTCCTAATATTGCATCCCGTCCTGCAGTTATCTAAAGACTTTAAATTGCTTTATTGTTGCTTGAAGCAAATAAGATTTAAAGCAGGTGACATTCCTAATATTGTCAAATAATAACTCCTGCACATGCCTAACATGGCCAAGGGCAAGCGCGATAACTGGAAAACCAAAGGTCTCCCATAGTTTACTTAACCACATTGCTTAAAAGATTCTTTCCCCATCATAGTTTGAGGAACCACCGCTCAGGCTGATTCTCCAATAGATAGTCAGAAATTATTTTGCCTTTTTAGCCTCCTACCACAACATCTGCAGCTGAGAGCGAGGCAATCAAACAAGGACACCAAAGCAGCTATGGTGAGGATGTCAAAGTGGGTATGGCCAATGCTACATTTTCCTTATTAATCTCCAAAGGCCTTGGAATTCTTCACCAAAACATTATGTTTGCTACTGAATAATAATATCAAATATGTGCTACTGAATTTTGATGGCAGGATTTGGATACAAAGTCTCTGGAGAGTGGAGAAGACTCATCTGGGGCTGCAGGTGGCTCACACATATCTCTGGTCCTATATTAAAATTAACAGATGGGTTGATTATGCAGCATCAATTTGGTATTAACCACATCAATAGATGTTTTTGTGCCCAGCCTGGTCTTCAGATCTTCCAATGGGGCACCCATTGATTCTATTCTAATGGAGCCTAAACTTAATCCTAATCTCGCTGCTAACCCTAATCCACCCTCTTCTTCTCTTTTCTTCATCAAAACCTTCTCCAGAGAACTGGGACTTTGCCTAATGTGTCATTTGAGCCTGATCATTTATGTCGTTAGTGAGTTGGTTGATTTATTCAATGTTCCATTTATCTTCTTGGCTATAACAGAGGAAAAGACACCAATGTTCATCCTATTTGTGTAGAAATCATGGATGGCATTATCAGGTCCTGCTTTCCTCATTGCTTTATGCAGATGCATTCTACACTTCTTTGAAGGATTTCCAGGTGACTTAGGCTGATGGCAAGCAAGGTGTGGCAAACAGCAGCTAGCATGTTAGATTAAAACCAGGAGATCTGAGGCTGAACTAAAGTCTCCTTAGTAATGAAGTTTACTGGACCAGTCCTAATCCCCCTGCCTGAACCTCTTTGCAAAATTATTTTAAGGATGAACTAAGTTAATTTACCAATCTGCCAAATGGAGCTTGCCAGAGAGATGAAAATGCAAGAAAGAAATCAGCCTGCAAGGTAAATGCCACAGGAAAGAATATTACTATTAGATAAACTAAAAAGCATTCAATCCCAACCTATTTCAGAGTCAATAAATTGATCCTTGAGAATGATAGCATTTACAGTAGTCCAAGGTGGTGTCACAAATATGGGTGGAAGCAAGCATTGATTTGATTGATTGAAAGAAGAGAAAACAAGAAACCTCAAGTACCTCTTTGTCTTATAAATCACATTTGCCTCAATAGGATTTATGATACATTTCAAGAAGATTCCACAGCTTTTTCAACATGAGACTCAGATCATTGGGAGTAATTCTATTGACTTTAACGAGACTACCCCATGGTAAACACTGGGGAAGGGCTTAGTTACCTGCCAGTTTGGCCCACTATCTCAGAATGATCCTATTAATTAAGACACTTTGATGAGCTTTCCCCTCTTTTAAATATTAGAGCCAAAGTTGTCTTTGGTTAAGGGGTAGTCGATGTTAGGGGGCAGTCAAAAGGCTATTTTGTCTTCAACAAATAACACAATCAGCACAAACCTGGAATAAGTGATAATGTACACAATTTTATGCACTGACTTCTGCATCCTGATACTGAGAATTGGGGTGAGGGAAAGAAAGACAAACAGGGCCTTCCCAACACTAGAGATCCCCTAACTTTGCAGATAGCTATTAAGAGAGGGAGGTTAGAGATGAAGTAGAGTAGGGTGGGGTTATATCTTCTGCCTTTCAGTTGTAAGCTTTGATATTGGACAGGGGTCTCCAGACTTGGAACGTTAAGGTTTGTGGATTTCAACTCCCAGCATTCACCAGCTAGTATAGCTGGCTGAGGAATTCTGACAGTTGAAGTCCATAAGTCTTAAAGTTACTAAGTTTGGAGAGCCCTGATCTGGGACAATGGAAAAATGCACCATGTCAGTCTCTAGTTCCAACACTGGAAGTTTTTAAGAAGAGACTGGACAGCCATTTGTCTGAAATGGCATAGGGTTTCCTGCCTGAGCAGGGGGGTTGGACTAGATGACCTCCAAGGTCCCTTCCAACTTTATATTATTATTATTATTATTATTATTATTATTATTATTATTATTATTATTATTATTATTATTATTATTATTATTACTTTCAATGGCACTTTAGACCAGGGGTCCCCAACCCCCAGTCCATGGACCAGTACCGGGCCGCGGCATGCCAGCAACCGGTCTGCACAAACAAGCAAAGCCCCCTCCGTGGGATGCAGGCAGCACACAAAACTACACACTCTCCGGTCCGTGGAAAAACCTTTCTCCATGGAACCGGTCCCTGGCACCCAAAAGGTTGGAGACCTCTGCTTTAGACCCCCATCCTTTCCCTAAAGCAGGGATTCTCAACCTTGGCAACTTTAAGACTTGTGGACTTCAATTCCCAGAATTCCTCAGCCAGCCTTGCTGGGAGTTGAAGTCCACAAGTCTTAAAGTTGTCAAGGTTGAGAACCCCTGCCCTACAGCCTAAAGTTGTGGTTGTTGTTTTTTTTTGAAAAAATAATGAAAAGTATTTTCTTTTAAAATTCCAAACTGAATAAAATTATTGAATAAAATAAGAAGGCTCGGAAAGATGATGGCCTTATCCATTTCTGACTCTTTCCCCACTCATTATGGAAGTCATGTGGCCTTGAAAAAAGATTGCTTACCCTATAGGTTGGAAGGAAAAGAGGAACGGAAAACGTTTCAGAATGGATAATTTAATTTGTACCAATAAAGTAGAATTATCTGTAGCTCAGGGTTGAACTGTGGAGTCCTTGGAAAGCTTGGTTGCTTTCATGCAGGTGTTTCCTTACCAGCTAACTAACATCTTCATGGAGATGTATTAAAGATGTACTGCATCTTTTTTTCATTCTAGCCAGCAAATGAAACATCTGCAAGAAAACAACTCAGCTCAGAGAGCAATCAGCGATGTCACAACTGAACTTGCATCTGCTCACTCATCACATATTTCTGTCACCTTGTTCCCTGCAATAGGATGCTTCCCTAGCAAGTTGGCCACCTATGTCCTCTATCCACAAAAATGGAAAATGTTTATGCCTGCTCTCTACAAAAGTAGAACGTTACGATACGGTATCTGCTCTGAAAACACAAGGCAACAAATACATAGGAGACTGCAAAAAAAGCTTGCATTTAGATGGCAAAGTATCTGTTTTGGAGAACTGCAAGGAGCTATCCAGGCAGTCACCAGGAGCCAACCCTGACTCCAAGGCACCCAAATAAATATATAAAAATCCAGAAACAAGCTTTAGGTTCCATCTGGGTCGTCTCCAAGGAGAATTGAGAAAAATTTCTGTCTGCGTTTTTGTCACTGTAGCCAGCTAGGTGGCTTGACTCAATTAGTCTCCTATGGAGACCATGCCTCCTAAGACTGAAAAAAAAGCTTACGTTTTGAGGGAAGTCAGCCCCCCAGAGAAGGAAATATTAAAAGGGCAGAAAAATATATTTCCTCAAAAGGATTTTAAAAGCAGAAACCAACCCTGCCCCCAAGTCTCTCTGTCCCAAGCAGAAGCCAGCTCTGTACAAATGCAGATGTAAACCATCAGAAAGGCCTCAGCTAGGAGATCAAGAAGACAAAGACACCTAAAACCTGCATGCCCCACGCAAACTCTAAGAGTCATTAGCCCCAGCACCAGGGAAGCAGGATATATAATAGGATTAACCCACCACCAACAAGAATACCAGAAAGGCACACCCAGACTCAGGTGAGAATACGTGACACAGCCTGAAACAGGAACAGGAGACTATTCCAAACAAAAGGCTTCAGAGGGTATAAAAACCTACTCCCCACATGTGCTCAGCCCTTTTTCTCTCTCCTCTTTCCTGCCAGAACCATCTTTCTGTCTGGCTCTTCAATAAACTGCAACCTTCTTTCTAAAGCAGTCACCATGTTGTTTATTTATCCCCGGCTTAGATGAACCAGGATGAAGACTTTTCTTTCCACAGTTTAAAATACTGGAAAGCTGATTACATCATTGTGGATAATTGGGATCCACTGGATCCACTGATATCTGTAGACAAGCCTACCCTATTGATGACAGACCATAAGAGAGAAATTTTGCAATGAAGTGAATCTGGTTGGTTGGTTTCCACCTGACTTCACAGTAATGTGAACATTAGTATCAAAGACCTCTAATGTTTTTCTCACTACTGAAAGTTTTCTCTAAATAGTGAGAGTGCTACAGTTCTTAAAACAAAACAAAAAAAAAGCTTATATGAGGGCAATTTACATTTAGAAAGTCAGCAGCAGGGCAATTGATGGTTAAAGAATGAAAGCAGAGTGATTTGCATTAAAATATTCTTGAGCAATTTACGATGTTACATAAATTTATGGTTACATATATATATGGTTTCAAAATTTCCCACACTTTTTGAATTAAAAAAGAACCGACAGTCAAAGGAGAGTTTTTTTTTAAAAAAATCAGGAATAATTTACATTAAAATGAACATCGAAGCAAACAAGATCTTTAACTGCTCATATATCCCTATGTAGAAACAGAATCTAATTATTTTTTCTTCTTTTTTTTAATAACAGCAACTGTTACGTTCTGTAGAATACAGAATAAGAAAGTTGGAAGGGACTTTGGAAGTTTTCTAGTCCAATCCCCTGCTCAAGCAGGAGACGCTATACCAGTGATGGCGAACCTTTCAGAGACCGAGTGCCCCAAAACTGCCCCCCGTCCCCGCTCCGCCCTGCCCACTGGGCCACCCACCATCTCCACGGCCTGCCACAGATCAGCCAGGCAGCCCAGCAGCATCATGGCGGCCATGCCCTCTGCCCATGCCTGGCAGCATCATCTGTGTGCAATGGGGCGCAACGGTGGAGTCTTGTCCCCGCTGCTCGGCTACCATGTCCTTGGCTGTGCTGCTTCGAGTGGGCCGTGCCCAAGTCGACTCTCCTCCGGGGGGGCTGCTGGGGAGGAGGGGGCTGTGGGAGGAGGCGGGGCTGGGGAGATAGTGTGTGTGTCCACAGAGAGGGCTCCGAGCGCTACCTCTGCCACCCGTGCCATAGGTTCTCCACCACTGCCCTATACCATTTTAGACAAATGGTTGTCCAGTCCCTTCTTAAAAGCCCCCAGTATCCAGTCCCTTCTTAAAAGCCCCCAGTATTGGAGCATCCACAACTTCTGAAGGCAAGCTGTTCCGTTGGTTGATTATTATTATTTTTACTATCAGGAACTTTCTCCTTAGTTCTAGGTTGCTTTACTCTTTGTTCAGTTTCCATCCATTGCTTCTTCTTCTCACTTGATCTTTGAAGCTGTATTAATTTTCAAAGTTTGCCATAGGAAACATGATCTCCCAAAGGCATCCTTTAGTATACATTCTTCATGAAAAGAAATCTAGAATTTCAGAAACTGCCAAATTACAAGAGTATTATTGGTGGGTCTTTCTGCAGGAATCTTTATCCTACTATTAATTCAGTTTATACTCTTAACACCCTTATTTATTTGTGTTTTTTTTAAAATTTGTGATGTTACTAGAGCAGGGGTTCTCAACCTTGGCAACTTTAAGACTTGTGGAATTCTGGGAGTTGAAGTCCACAAGTCTTAAAGTTGCCAAGGTTGAGAACCCCTGTACTAGAGAGAACTGCAACTGGAACAATACAATTTCAAAGGGATAAACAACAAGAGAAAACTTGCAGACTTTTATTCTGCTAGATGGGTGATGTTAAAAAATGCCAAGCTAGGGGGAAATGGCATATTGTTATCTGACATATAAAGTCCAGAAGGTCATAAAATCCAGAATAAGCTCTTTAATAACACGGCAGTGGGAAATTTTAAATCATGCTTGCTGTCCTTAAAGATATCCTTCGTGTATCCAACTGAATACCTAAGAACAGCCTCAGCAGACACAAGTTATATCTGCGTGGCAATTCATAATGCACATCAACAAATTGCATGTTTTCAGCTCTAAGAAAGACTGCCTATTTAATTGTACCTATTTCTGCTAAATCCATTGGATCAAAAAGCCCCCATTTGGATGGTGATGATGAAAGAAAGTTACCAGGAAAGGGCCAAAGTTACTAGTGCCATCTTGAGGTACCTTGGCTGTTTCAAAATAGAATGTATCTTTTTCATAAGAGCATAGCAATATAGGTCAATGCATATAAATATGAAATATACACTAGGTGGCATACCACATATCAACAATGAACCACAGACAATTTTTTTTTAAAAAAAGAAAGCCACAGAATTGAAAGTAAGGGATTTTAAACCTCTTTGATATTAAAGCTTTGCTGATGTAAGTTAGCTACCATGCAATGTTTCCGATTTTTAAGCTTAAAAAGTTTCACTGACTGAGAACTAAATTCCTTACAAGACCATCTGTTCTTGATATCTAGCTCTTTTTTTCTTTTTAATGTACCAACTGTTTTCTGTTAAGGCCATATAATTTCTGTGATAGCCTTTTGACTCTTTAGAACGTTGTATCATAAAGCCCAGTAACATGGATGATGGGGCTCTTGATGTGAACCTAATTAATTAGCTTGTTGTAACAGATCATTTTTGTAATCGGCAAGAAATATTATCCATCAAAGGCACTGATGGTGTTTGATATATATTCTGCATTGATATTTTTAATGTGGTATAAGGTTTTGCTGTAAGCCAAATTTAGGTTGAGTCTGAATGATTGACGTGGTGTAAAAACATTGGAATAATTAAAATCACTAAAGGTAATGCTTTTTGACTTCACATTGGAGCATCAGAGAATCGCCTCATGAACGAATTCCTCTCCATAATTGAAAGACCAAATTTAATAAAGGGAATGAAGATCTAATTTTGATAGGCAACATTCTGAACAGAATTTCCAGCTCAGTCTTCAGCTTCTTGACTTCACATTGGCGCATGAGAGAATCTCCTTTTGAACAAATTCTTCTCCACAGTTGAAAGATCAAATTTAGTAAAGGGAAGGAAGATCTGATTTCGACTGGCAACATTCTGAACAGAATCTTCAGCCCAGTTTCCCACCAACCTGTAAAAACATCTAGGGAGCTCTCTCCACCTGTCCATCTTTGTGGTTAACATATTGATGTATTCTCTTTGTCTTCTTTTTCATTGTATATTTTATTGCTCTATTATTTCATTTCTTTTTTGTCTCTTTTCATTTCTTCCTTTTTACTGTTGCAAGCTGCCTAGAGTAGCCCACTATGAGATAGATGGCAAATAGATTTAACCAATAAAATAATCATTCCTAAAATGTCCATTATCAACACAAATCTCGGTTGCAGCACAATCATGATGGGGGTAAGGGATCTAATCAAAGAAGATTAGCAAAATTTGATCCCACCTATCTCACTGACTGCATCAAAGCTTGTAGCCCTGGCACAGTCTTCAATGGACAATTGCACTATGTCCTTAATTTTTTAATATACATTTCTGATTATTGTTCTGCCATTTCTCAAATGTCAAACACAGTTGAATAAATTCCATCCTGATCTAATTAGAGTTTGAGCTAGTTAGACTGAACATCTCAGTTATTAAGGTGGGAAACCTCGTGGGCCAGATTATTCTCCTGCAGGATCGTATTTCCACCCTTGCCTTTTGCTAGGAGGAGAACAAAATCAGTGATTTGCTGTAATAATAATAATAGCTTCCATAATTGTAATAGAAGTATTTCACAGTCATAGTCATCTACACAATTAGTGTTGTTCATCACTAGCCTTATTAATTACCAGCAGAGATGGCCGCAAGGCAAAATACTTTCAATCTCATTTGCAATTTGGATGTGTTTGAGAACCAACACAAGGGGGAAAAAATAGAGGATAGTCATCTAGCAACATAAATCTGATCTTGGCTGATCTTGGTATAAGCAAAAAATCTGGGGTGGGGGGGGACTAAGAACAGATGGGTTGTTCCTATCAGCTCAGGCAAGTTTATATACTTTCCTGGAATATTTTTCTTGCTCTTTTGAATAATAGAATAACAGATTGGGAAGGGATCTTGGAGGTCTTCTAGTCCAGCCCTCTGCTCAAGCAGGAAACCCTATACCATTCCAGACAAAAGGTTGTCCAACCTCTTCTTAAAAACCTCCAGTTGGCAAGCTGTTCCACTGGTTAATTGTTCGGTTAGGAAAATTTCTCCTTAGTTCTAGGTTGCTTCTCTCCTTGATTACATTCCATCCATTGCTTCTTCTTTCTCTCTCTCTTTTTTCCAAATTACTTAAGCATACAATACCACAAGAATAAACTTGGAATGGATTCAGAACATGATCTAAGAGCAACCTAACAAAAACTTTGATCTCCCTGATTTAACAAAATTCATACAAATCTGTGTTGGGCATCAGCAGCTCAGCATCATTGATGTAAAATAGAGAGAGCTGGTCAACCTCTAGACCAGGTGTGTCTAGCCTTTGGGCCACAGGCCACATGTGACCCTGGACATCTATTAATGCAGCCCCACAAGACTGCTAACTTTTAACATTATGTGATTTTTAGCAATCGATACTGCATTATATATATATTTATACTGCATGTGGCCCAGGAGAATTCTTCTTCATTCAGTGCAGCCAAAAGATTGGACATACATGCTCTAGATCAATTTAGAGCAGGGGTCCCCAACTCCTGGTCCATGGACTGGAACTGGGCCACAGCATGCCAGCAACCGGGCCACACAAACAAGCAAAGCCCCATCCGCGAGATGCAGGCAGCACACAAAATCATTCATCCTCTGGTCCGTGGAAAAACCTCTTTTCATGGAACCAATCCCTGGTGCTCAAAAGGTTGGGGACCTCTGATCTAGAGACCTCAGGTTGACTCCCAGACCTAAATTCTAAAAGGAAACATGTTGGGGGAAAACTGAATTGACTTTGATAGAGTACCTTGACTAGCAAGCTGCAAATATGATCCATTTGGGCTCCAAGAAGGGAGTGCTGCAAACACACAAAGTTTTACCACCAACTGCCTTTCTTTCCCTTAAGTGCCCCTGCAATCCTTCACTTAAGGGGAAATGTCCTACTAACCAACTTGCTGAGGATAACCTTGGCAAGATAGCTCTGCAATAATTTATTCAACAGATTTCACGTACTTCAAAATGTTTTCAGCTGATCTGTGCTAGAAAGTAACCTCTCTCCTCTGTCCCAACAAAAAATAACCAAAATCCACTCTTACACTGATCTATATTCAATTGTTAAGCCATCTCCTATTCGACATTCTTCCTAGTAAAAGGGAACATATCTACGTAATGTCTCCATTCAATCAAATGCAATACTTGGGGACTTCATAGACATGCCTAAATGTAATTCTTGGGCCAGTATGGAGAGAGATATACCACAGGTTGGGGTTTTTTTTTTCCAACATCCCACCCCAGCTGACAATGCTGCATTTTTTCTAACAGTCTCCAATTAACAAGGTTCAATACTACTTAACCCACCTAACTGGATCTTCATATCCAAAGCCTGCCACAAAAATTTATTGCTTGAGTGCACCCTAGTAAAGAGACATAGAAAAATCATGGGGCACCACAATGACTAATGAGCTTTCATAGGAAACCATATGAGCTTTCATAGGCAAGCATCATTCTATTCCCTGAGAGACTCAAAAGATAATGAATGTAATTTTTTAAAAAGTCAGTCAGAGGAAAATCTTATTTTAAGACATAGGGATTTCTGTAAACAAAGACCCCGGTGATAATTATGTTTACTTTGGGAGTCAATCCAAAATGGACTTGTTTTGTGTCAACTTGTATATTGGATTAGGCTTCATGGCTCATTCAGAGGATTAAACAGCCACTGTGTTAGTTATAGTATTGAGCAGAAATTTGCTGAACTGTATTTAGAATCCCAGTATGAAGCGTTTAATACACCACTAAAAATCCAAACACACCCAAAGCATGGAGCTCTTTATTTGCTCTCTGCTCACTAGAAGAAAGTACATAGGATCTGCATGGAAAATACAGTTAATTTGGAGATTACGTGGAAGGGAGAGACGGTAAGAGTTGAGTCTGTAATGGTTTATCATCTCCAGGGTTTGCAAAGCTGATAAATTCTGTTTTCCTGATGTAGTTGAGAGAGGGGGAAGTGAGTTCATTATGCAAACCCCAGCCAGTGTAAATGTTGCCTCTAACAAGATTTTGGGGTAGGAAGAAAAATATCCCAAATCACAACAGTGATTTAAAATGCAAACATACATTAGACTTGTGGGTTATCCAGGAACAGGAGCTGTTGGTTAGCTCTGGGCTCTGCCCCAAGGCAGTCACACTCTTCCTTATGAAAGCTCTGGGTAAACAACCACATGGTGTTTAAGCTATTAAGTTCATTTATTTGCTGCTGTCGTTCGAATATCATTTTAATTTGATGAAGAGCATTATAGAGGTTGCCAATTTGAGCTGGACATAGCTTCTTAAATGAAATGCCCAGATGAGTGGCATGCTTCATCACATGAAAAAGAGCAAAGACAGATGAGGAATGGCTGATCCCAATCCATTTCTCTGTGTCTATCTGGAAAATTACCAAGGAAAGTGTCTGAGGTTTACAGGCTTCACCAGAGTTACAGCTGGAGTTAGCTAGCTTGAGAATATGCTAGTGGGTGTACCTTGGCTGCAAATGTTGAGTTCCACTAAGTTGTTGGTAAGTTAACAGGTTAATTAAGCAGGGATATGTACAGCTATGAGGATGAGATTTAGGGGCAAGACTAGTATAGTTTTTGTCTCATGAAAAATGTCTTATGAAGAATAGTTGCAAGAATTGGATGTGTCTAGTTTAATGAAAAGAAGGACTAGGGGTGACATGATAGCAGTGATCCAATATTTGAAGGGATATCACAAAGAAGAGGGGGAGTCAACCTGTTCTCTGAAGAACCTGACGGTAGAACAAGAAGCAATGGATGGAAACTAATCAAGGAGAGAAGCAACCAAGAACTAAGGAGAAATTTCTTGAGAACAAATAAGCAGATTGTTCCCAATTCCTCCTAGAACAGCTTACCTCCAGAAGTTGTGGGAGCTCCATAATTGGAGGTTTCTAAGAAGAGACTGGACAACCATTTGTCTGAAATGATATAAGGATTCCTGCTTGAGCAAGGGGCTGGACTAGAAGGTTCCTTCCATCTCTTTTATTCTGTCTTAGACTAGGTGAAAAGTGGACAGAACTTGAGTAGTCAAGTGGCACCACGTTTCCTACAGCTGATTACAACATTGGGAAAATGTTGTAGACACTATTCAAAGTTACACAAAGTAAGGAAACAACAGCAAACAAACAAAGCTAGACAGTCATTAAATTCCTGGGTATGGTTGAAGGGTATTGATACAGTCCAACAGAACCTTGATCAACTCTAACCCTTTTTAGATATTTAAGACTGACTATATTTTTCCTTCAATGGATTTTCGCTGACCAGGACCAAATAATAAGTCTTCAAAGATTTATTTTCAGACAAGAGATGAGATATGGAATATAAGTTGAAATAAAGATGGAAAGAAGAAGATAATGATTCACTACATTGAAAGCAAAGTGATATAAAGTGGGTTTATTTGATTAAGGTTAAAAAATATCTGTTATTTCTGGTATAGTCTAGATGGACTTTTGCTGATTAGGAATAGATGACGAGGCTTTAAGAACTGTTCATAGGCAAGAGATGAGTTGAGGAGGAAGAGAACTGTAGTTGTAGTACCAGAGAAGTGATAAGTTACTGAAATTGTCTTGCATTTTCCCTGTTCGCATTTTATTTTATTTTTGCTTCCAACACCATTACCAGACATTTCTAGATGTATATTATGAAGGGGAAACTAAGAGAAAAAACACTTCACACATACCACCTGAAATCTGAGCAGGTAGCTACATACAGCAAAGTACATACGCAAACTCTCCATCTCTTGCTATCAAACCTTCTGATAGCTCTTGCAATAAAATCCTCATTTATAATTTATAGGGAAACTTTTCCTACTTCTTTTTTTCATTTTCTCAGGAAATTCCAGCACTTGGGCTTTACTCAGCACATCAGAGAAGGAGGTGCAGATATTTCAAAGGCCCCAGTTGCAAAAATGGTCAACCAGGAATAAGCTAAGATAAGAAAGGTTGTGTGTGTGTTTAAAAAAAAAAAAAAAAGATTCTGGCACACACTGTGCAAGCTAACTCTGTAATACTTTAAATCAAGCTTTGTCAATTTCCCAGGTATGTCTTTAATTTAAAATTAACAAGGCTGGTATTGCACCCTTAATAAATAACTATTGATTACTTTCCTCCCTTTTCTGCTATCGTCTTCTACTTTTTTAAGCACCTGGATTGAGACTTCTAATGGCACCTCTGAATAGCAACCTGCGTCAAGATGTAGCACAGCAATTAAAGTCTTATTAAGTCTCTAGATCCAGCCACGGCTTCAGCGGGACACTTGGTTTCTTAATTAAGTGGGGCTTATGTAAGGGTTTTAACGAGTTTAGTTCTATATATAAAAGTGCAATGTAACTTTCTTAGGAGAATCAGTGGCCAAAGTGCCGGAATAGAATTGCTCTAACAAGCAAATGTGTTTTTTTTTATATGTATCTCAAAATCAATGCAATGGAAAGTAGGTTTTTGATCTATAGTCTTTCAAGCTGTGCACCTTGAGCCATGCCTTCATCCATTGACCCATGACTCTACAACTGCCTCCACACAAACATTTAACCTAGTTAACTCAGTTAACCCATTCTCTTAGTTCATGCAATATCAAACCGGTTGGTTCCAAAACCACAAGGACCTGAATGAAGAATACAACGAACAAAACTTAGCACGGAATACAAACGTGGTTGCTAAGCCTTTGACAGACTTGGATTGCATACTGTGTGAACGTACTTTTAATTCAAAGATTGAGTCCATCAATGCATTTTTTCTTTCCACCAGGCCTGTCTTCTTTGATGTTGTAATAGATGGGTGGCATATAAATTCAGTGACCGCAATTCGGATTGGCAAACTCAGTTGTTAGGCAAAGTGGTCACCAAGTAAAAGTCACATGCTTACAGTTTTATTTCAGTCTTCCTTCCTTCTGCTAAACTGGGATTGTTTTCCTTTGAAATACCATGAACTGGAGTCAATAAGCAAGTGAAAATAAGAATGGGAGAAACAGTATAAAGGTTATAAATGCAAGAACTGGTCATTAAGTTGTTTTTAGTACCATTGTAACTTCAGATGGTCACTAACTGAAAAAATTGCTAAGTGAGGACTATCTGTAAAAAAAAAACACTGGAGGAGCACAGCTATAGCTCAAAGCCCGACGTCATCATTTATACATAAAAGTCCTTAGCATTAATATATTTAATTAGAAATATTTGATGGATATCAACCAGGTTAAAGGAATTTAAGATTTTTTTCTTTTTATGACCCTGTAATTCCTTAATTTGGGGTTGAGTCGGTGTGACTGATGGGAACTGAGCATTTACTGGCCGGATATCCTTCCTGATGCCTATGCGGAGTTCGCAGCAGACATTTTTTCTTTGTGCTTCATATATTCATCTGTAATTGCTCAGAAGGAAAACTACTTCCATACTCTCTTATATCTGGTGCTCTAGTATTTCTCTGATGCAAAGTTGAGATGATTGAAGCCAATTTTGGTCCAGAGCATTTCAGATCAATGCTACTTCTCAAGTCAACAGTTAGGCTACCTAAAAATATGCTTGTTTCCTTAAGATGTTTACATATGCTTGTCCTTCCACTACCATTCTCTTAATAACAATGGAACAGGAGAAAAACTTGAAAACCATCCATGAAAAAGATAATAATCTGAGCACTGAAGTCTCACTGGGAAAGGCGAGGCAGAAATATTTTGAAGGAATGAGATAGATGGCTTCAACATTGACATATGAAGCCTTTCCCCAAATATTTGAAAGAGGTCAAGGATAAATTTGTCCCAGATATTAACATTGGCATCATTAAGAACAGAATTAGAATAGAATAGAATAGAATAGAATAGAATAGAATAGAATAGAATAGAATAGAATAGAATAGAATAGAATAGAACTGGAAGGGATCTTGGAGGTCTTCTAGTCCAGCCCCCTGCTCAAGCAGGAGAACCTATACCATCTCACAGTGCTTAGCATCAGGCTATTTCTGCTGACTGTCGGCTGCCAGCAGTTCAGCAGTTCAATACTCACTGGCTCACCAGCATGGTGGCGCAGTGGTTAGAATGCAGTATTGCAGGCTAACTCTGTCCGCAGCCAGGAGTTTGATCCTGACTGGCTCAAGGTTGACTCAGCCTTCCATCCTTCCGAGGCCGGTAAAATGAGGACCCAGATTGTTGGAGGGGGGGGGCAAGTTGCTTCCTCTGTAAATTGCTTAGAGAGGGCTGTAAAGCATTATGAAGCGGTAAATAAGTCTAAGTGCTGTTCTTGTTGTTTCTATCAGTTGAGCAGAGGCCATTATGACCCTCTGATCCATCGAGCCAAATTCTATCTTTGGAATCTACATGCAGTCACTTCTTTGTGCAGGGGCACCAATTTCAACCAACTCCAGTGCCCTCTGACGCACTTTGCCAGCTGCTGGTTCCTCTCCAACTTTCTTCATTAGACACTGACTCATGCAGGCCAGAGCTTGAGCAGACTTTTTCATCTGTTGCTTTATTAAAAGTAAACAGAACACAGAGCACGGAAATCCTTTTTTTAGACATCTCTGCACCTGGCAATCACCAATTCACATTGGCAAAACGTGGGGAGATTAAAACGACCCTGATTACTTTCTTTTCTTCTGTTCTGATCCGCCCTGCAGCTTGTGACTTCTTCGTCCTCTTTTTTTACACTCCTCAATCAGCTAGGAGAGCAACGGTGACATGAGTCATTTAGGGAAGGAAAGTTTGATGAGTTTATAAATGATCAATCTTTAGAGACAAGCAGTTCAGCTCTTCAGCTCATGCTTTATCAAAGTGCACATGCTTTTTCAGTGAGAATTCCCAAAAAGATTCCCAGCAAACTTTCTGGTTTGCAGTCCAGGCTTGGTGCTCCAGAGATGGAGGGCTACCTCAGAGTTTTGTAGTCTTTTTTTTTAAGGCTGGGGATCAGCACTTGGGCCTATGATGACCAGCTTATGTGTTTCTTTAAATAATTGAAACTCATTTTAAAACTTTAAATAATTAAAAGGTCCACTATATTCAAAACAATCTGTAATCCCTGCACAAGCTTTGGACTAAATATAGAGCAGAGCAGCAACTGTTGGAAAGGTTTGGAAGACCCAGCTTGGGGACACAAGGGTGCACCGTAAGGTAATTTTTTTGAGGGGGAGGGGGGTCATTTCTTTCTGATATGGCAGTAATAAAAATAGTCCACAGTTCTGTATTTAAGAGGCTGCGCATAAGGTCCCTTCCAAAGCTGAGGTCCATATTTGAGATTCTTAGTTAAGATTGGCTAACTTTCATGGCAGGATGAAGTGATATTGATGCTTGGATGGAGGCCTCCTTTGATCATCATCATCATCATCATCATCATTTCCTTCCCCTCCTCCTCCTCCCCCCTCCTTCTTTGCAAAACACACAGGGCAGCAAAGAATCCTATCCGCAGTGAGTTCTTCCCCATCTCTGATGTCCACTGTCCCTTCGTCATCTTTTAACATCTGACACCAACTTTTTCCTGGTCTACTTCACCTCAGCTATCCTACTGGTGGGTTTCCATTGGATATTGACATTCTGGCAAGCAAAGGATATGGCCAGCTAGGTGCATGCAACGGTCTGTCACAATGCCCTGCAACTTCCTGGATCCACCCCGTGCAAAGTTTTGAATATCTTGGTGGGAAGAAAAATGAGGGATAAAGAGATTGGATGGGAATTCTGGAAGCAGCAGGACTAATATATTCTGAAGCCATCAAGTTGGCAAGGGCCAAGTTAATATTTTAATCTCTGTTGTCCTTCTAGTATTTTGCATGTCTTTCTTCTGATTATTCCCCTCTTGAGTGATTGGGAGAGCTGCACTGGGCGTCCATATGGCTGTTCCCTCTTGAATATGTGTATCCCCTGCAAAACAGCCTTCATTAACCAGCTCTGGATGCTGGCAGTTTCTTTTGATGTCCTGATTCCTGCCGGCTGATGGAGTGAGAAGCAAGCTAGTCATGCAATATTAGTCAGGTGTTGACCCTGGGAGACTGACTGTCAAATAAAGACATTACCAAGTAGGAACCTAAAAGTCTTGTGTTTGCTTTTCCGTGACACGAGGCAGGGAGGGACAGTCAGGGAAAAGATTTAAAAAATACAACATAAAGCCACTCAACCCAGTGGTGAAGTGGAACTGGTATTGGCCAATGGAAGAATGGAGAATTCCATAGGAGGAAAAAGTAGGAAGAGATAGTGGCCAGAGCCAAAGAATGATGTAGACATGGACAGTTTAATTACTGCAGGGGAGAAACTGGCTTTCTAAACTATTCCAGGTCGCCGAAAATATTTAATTCCAAGCCAACATTAGATCATTCCTAGATAGATATAATTCCTTTCTCAAGACTGACTTGAATCTTTCCTGATAATATCACGACTCTAAGGAGAGAAGGACATTCATTTGGCAAAACTGTAGAAGATGCAAGAGCCAGTTTGGTGAAGGGATCAGGCTAGGAACTAGGAACTAGGAGACTGTGAATTCTAGTCCTGCCTAAGCACAAAACCACCTGGGTGACCTGGAGCCAATCCCTTTCTCTCAGCCCTAGGAAGGAGGCAATGGCAAACCAGTTCTGAAAAAAACGTCTTTAGTCAACATAAGCAACATAATACGAAGAGAGAAAGAAGCATATGGGACTTTAAGAGAAATGGAAGAAAAATATTTGTGAAGCATTTTAGATAAAAGCTTTGTAGATAAAACATGTGATGAACAGTTGCAGGAATTGGGTGTGGCTGGTCTAGTGAAAATAAGGACCAGCAGAGACATGATAGCAGTGACCCAATATTTGAGGGACCACCACAAAAAAGAAGGGGTCAACTTATTTTCCAAAGCACCAGAAGGCAAGACAAAAAATAACAGATGGAAAGTAATCAAAGAGAGACTCAACTTAGAACTAAGGAGAAATTTCCCCCACAGTGAGAACAATCAACCCATGGGACAGGTTGCCTTCAGAAGCGGTGGGTGCTCCATCACTGGAGGCTTTTAAGAAGAGACTAGACATACTGAGACGAATAATATGTGATAGACTAGGAACTGTGGATAGATTATAGAAAAGAGAAACACCAAGCAAATAAATCGTAACAGGCGTCTAGTGGAGGCTTGATGTGCGGAGTGAAAAATGTTTACCAAACCAGACGATTATAAAGATTAATACTTAGTGATGTATACCAGGTGTTATGATGATTGATGCATACTATGATTCTATGTTCAATGCTGATTGTTTTAATAAAAGAATTTTTTATTAAAAAAAAAGAAGAAGAAGAGACTAGACAGCCATCTGTCTGAAATGGTATAGGGTCTCCTGCTTGAGCAAGGGGTTGGACTAGAAGACCTCCAAGGTCCCTTCCAACTCTGATATTCTATGTTTCATGCCCTATAATTCATTTCTCCATTATCAGCTAAAAAAGGCTCCAGTGAACAGCTGCACCACATCTGTTTCCCTTTGAACGGCCCCTTCCTCTCCCCAGCTCAAACCAGGATAAGCTACTAAGCCTACTTATAATTCTCCTCTTACAAATGAGGTCATTTAAAATCTGAACCAGAAGAAAATAGTAACCTGGCCTATGGATTTCTCAGTCCCTGACATTTAAGATTTCTCCTTTATCTAAATATTACATGATTGAGATGCTATGTTATTTTCTCCTAGAATGGCACACATACTATCAAGTAGCAGAAGGATGCCCAGGGCAACAGGTGTCTCTTTTCAACCTGTTCCTCTCTCCACAGACGCTCTTAAACATGTTTTTTTTAAATAAATAAATAAATATCAATTTTATTCTAAAACTCTGATCTCTTTTTTTTTTTAAATATGCCTGGACTTTTAGTTCAGCTTGTATTAAGAAGGAAGCAGCCCTGCTTTTTTACTTTTACAAACATTTTTTTAAAAAACTAAGAATTTATATTCTGCTAATTTTCTTTTTATTCTTTTAGATTAATAAATTTGGAGAGCACATCATAAATATAACATGATATGTACATGCAATGCATCACAGAACTACTGATTGGGGTAAATAGTGCTGGAGAGCACACACAGATGAAAATAACATATAACACCCTCTATTCATTGCCGGAATGTAGCATCTAATAAAACAATAATACAATGTCACCAAAAAAAAAAAACCAAAACATTTTTTTATCTCTGATCCAGGGCTTCTCTTTCTCTGAAACAAGAAATGAATCTGCAGATATGAAAATCTGCAACTTAAATTTCTGTCGTGGCTGTCCAGAATACTAATATTCAACGTGAAATCCTGCTGGGCTCAACTGTTTGGCCTTGACATCCCCATCTGTTATTTAGCAACAAATGCTAGGCATAAGAAGAACTGCATTAAAGTCAGCTCTAGTTCTTTCAGTAATAACCCACAGAAGATATGAAAATCAACCTGGCCCTGATTACCTCCTTCCAAAGATCAACATCCCCCATGATGCCCCCATTTTTTCTTCTTATTTCCTTTCACCTAAAAATGCCAGAAATCTTCTGCCCACAAAGTACAGTAGTGGCCAAAATTGTGGAAACCTTTTGGGAAAAGCGTACCATAGAAATGCCATCTTGGTTAAGTTTCCACCCATTTTTCTTCTAATTTCTTTATAACTGTAGCCTTGTTCACTTAATAATACTATTTTATATTGCTTTCCGGGCAACCTGTCAACTCTTTGCACCATTACTTTAATTTTATTATGTTTTACAAGCTCACTAAATGAAAGATCACAAAAAAAAAACCCAACCAACTTGATAGCGATCACATAACACACTGACAAATGTCCTCCTCTCAGCTTCAATACATGACTGAATCCTACTGTGATCTGATTGGCTCATTGCCAAAACAAGATGACACTTGATTGGCTCTCTAAACACTCACGCTCATTGGCTACAATCAGATGAAGGAAAACTACCTCATATCAACCTAAGCAAGTTGTGCTTCCTTTTTCTGATTATTTGGCTATAACTTTTCATAGAATACAGTACAGATAATTGAACGAACTTTGTTGCATTACATTCTTGATTAAAATATCTTTCCATTGATATATAATTTTATGGTACTACTCCCCCCAAAAAGTGGTGTTATTAGCCATCAAACCTCAGAAACACACTTTTCCCAAACGGTTTCCATAATTTTGACCACTACTGTAGGTTAGGGTCCATGCACAGGGTCTGGGACCACTCACCAAGGCCAATTTACCGCTGTCAACTTTATGTGGGACAATTCAATGCTGCATTAATGGTTTCATTCAGTTACTTTTATTATTGGTGACGTTTTCATTGAAATTGTTGTAACTCTTGTATTCCTGGATTGACTTTATTTTATGATGATTGGCCAACGTTCCATTGAGATTAATTTAACTTTTTGTTCTTGTTGAATTGTCCTGGGTGAGTTTTCCCACAGTGAGTTGGATGTGTTGAGTTGGTAGCGATGAGTTGTCCCATTCTGGCATGCCTATCCCTGCCACCCAAGCCCAGAAGGACAAATGGGTTCCAGAATGGCCAAGGAATTCAGTACAGGCAGTTCTCAACATAGAACAGTTCATTTAGTGATCATTGGAAGTTGCAACAACGCTGAAAAATGTGACTTATGAGCTTTTGCACACTTACGAATGTTGCAGCATCCTCATAATCCCATGATATAACTTAACAACTGCAGTAATTCACTTAACAACTCTGGCAAGAAAAGTCGTAAAATGGGACAAAAACTCACTTAACAAATTTCTCACTTAACAACATAAATTTTCAGCTCCATTGTGGTCATAATTTGAGGACTACCTGAACTAGTATTTAATTTCTTTCTGGGGGGAAAAGCACTCAGAAGCGAGTATATACTTTGAAGAGATGATTTATTTCTGCTCCATCAGGGAGGGAAAAAAATGCTGTATATGTGCCTGAGATATTCCTGTCCTAATCTGATTTCTTGCCATCACTAAATTACCAGATTTTGGAAGAGAAGAATTCTAAAGTAGCGTTAGTAGACAGCCAGATCAAACTGAAAAACAGACTTTGCAAGAAATCTTTTGATGAACTTTTTTTAAAGCAAGCTACTCACTTCAATACTTATTCCGATACTTTCCCACGTCAGGACTTAGCACATTTTAAAAATAAATAGCGTCTTTGTTTGTTTGTGCGTATATACAGTACGTAGCTGAGAATCTTTTCAAGCATCATGTCATTAAATGTAGGTACATTTTTTTAAAAAAAATGGTCCAAACCTTATAATCTCACTGTAGATTTGAGGCATTTCACGAGGTTCGTAAAAACTTCACTTTTAAAAACTTGACAATTCGTAAAATGTTTGACATTCTGGTCTGAATCATTCTGAAATGTCACCTAAAAACATTCTAATCTTAAGAAATTTTGGCTATTTTTTTAAAAAAAATAATGATTATGGGGTTGCCAAATGCCACAAAAGCATGTATACCAGGTGCTATGATGATTGATGCATACTAAGATTTTATGTTCAATGCTGATTGTTTTAATAAAAGAAATTTAAAAAAAAAAAAAAGGTTAATGTTGCGGGCGCAGGAAGGGGGGGAGGACGGGGGGAAACCAATCAGGATGCTGTTGCTTACACTGACGCCTTCTTATTTTACGCAGAGGCCTTATTATTATTGTTATTCGACATCTGCAGGTAGAGAGAATTAAAATCAAAACCGCTTTCAACAATTCAAAAAAAAAAAAAGCATGTTATGGACAAGTTGGCATCAACAGCAGTATTGCCGTCAACTAACAAGTCAGTCAACTGAGGTGTTTAAACCATTTAAAAGCTGATAAATTTGTACAAAGATTCCAGGATGAAAAATAGTCAGGAAGTAAGAAAGCTTCTGAGTCATTCATAACACAGAATTTGCTTCTTTTAATTATTCACTAGTCTTGATTTTGAGAATTTACACTCATTGCCTGTCCTGCTAGCTTAGTAGATAATTGCACTGATTAACTCATTTCTTCATAGGAAAGAAAGTCGTCAAATCTACAGAAATCCTTTTATTTGATGAACCACTTTGTAATTATTTGTTCTGAGTTCCTGCCATTTGTTCACCTATTTTGACATTCCTCAAGGAGACATTGTGACATTAGTGTTCCACTCAACTTCTTCACAGAGCATTGATGATGTCTACCTTCATTCAGTCGCTTCCTAAATTCTTATGTCCTCGCTCCATCTTTTTTTTCTGTCTGGTATATTGTCCTCACAGCTACAATTAGGTGGCCTTCAAACCTTATGCCATATTTTTTGCAGCAGTTCCAAATCTTTTGCTCAAAAGAATTATCCATTTCTTTCATATCCCTGCATTTTTTTTTAAAAAAGCTGTAATTAAAATAATTATGAGGCTGCAGTCTTTCCTCTGTAATTATATGGAGGTTCTTGAATTAAGAAGAAAGTAAATCAGAGAGGTATGCAAAATCAAATCCATCATGGGAAAAATACATAGAGAAATGTTTCCTTCTTCTCTTAACATTAGAATGGTCTTTGCTGGGAAAGAGTGAGAAGCAATTTAAAAAAAAAAATCCTTCCACATCATTACAAATAAATGATGTAATTCACCACAATGGCAGGCACCAATTGAAAAGACTTTGAAAGTAGCCTAGGCTGTAGCGGTCAAAGTATTATAGTTACTAAGCTTGCTAACCCTACCTACAGTCCAAGGTATTGTATGCTAAAAGTTGTTGTTTGGCTAGAACTATGCAGAGAATAGTTGCCCTCAACATCTAGCTTATTTTCCAGATTCATCTAATTGACTGTTGGGGTGATGGAGAAGTTTGGATTAAATAATTCATCAGAATTATTTTAATGCTACTATAGACCAGTGGTTCTCAACCTGTGGGTCACAACCCCATTTGGGGTCGAACGACCATTTCACGGGGGTCGCCAAACAACACAGTCCACCATTTTTCCCCCCTTTTTCCTTAGCTGTGCTACTCCCTCTTATTCTATTGGCTTTTGAAAGCCAATAGAATAGACTCTCTTGAATAGAGTCTAATTCTATTGGCTTTTAAAAGCCAATAGGAATTGTCCAGGCTGTCTCCGCCATGCTGAGCCCGCCAAAAGTCCCAGTCTGCAAACGGTGCTGCAAGTTGTCTGCAGCGAAGGCGAGCTCTCCGGAAGTTTCCACCCCTCCCTGCTGAGCAACTACTAAAAATGTAAGTAAAAGAGGGCCAGGGGTGGGAGGTGGGAGGCCGGCGGGCGGGCGCAGAGACAGTTTTTGGCACGCGTGGGGCCCGGCGGGTTTTTTACCTCCCTTGGGCTGGGCCAGCTGGTGGCCCAGCCCGTGGTCGCCCTGCGCCGTTGCTGCAGCGGCTGCCCAGGAGCACCTGGGCCTGCCTGCGGCCGCCCCGAACAGTCAGCAGCGAAGGTAAGGCTAGCGGGGCAGCAGCAGGCACAGGGAGGGTTTTTGATGCATGTGGGGCCCGGCGGGTGTCTTACCTCCCTTGAGCTGGGCCAGCTGGTGGCCCAGCCCATGGTCGCCCTGCACCATCGCAGCCGCGGCCACCTAGGAGCACCTGGGCCTGCCTGCCACTGTCCCGAATGGGCGGCGGCCTACGCCTCAGCCGGCGGAGGGGGCAGCACCACGCATGCGCAGCGCAGGGGGCAGCACCACGCATGCACGGCACAGCACCACACATGCACAGCGCAGGGGGTAGCACCACGCATGCACGGCACAGGGGGTAGCACCATGCATGCGTGGCGCTTGACAGGTCGGGGTCGCGGCCTGAAAAAAGTTGAGAACCGCTACTATAGACAGTCCTTGACTTACAACTACAATTAAGACTGGAATTTCCATTGCTAAGGGGGGAGGAGGAGGGGGGAGGAGGAGATGAGTCACCAAAAGGCTGGACAAAGTGCCACATCTTCATAGTCCTTCAAAATACCAGTGGACTGATGAACCATTCAAACTGGGGAGCGGGGGAGGCACGGGTGCAGAGGAGATATCCCTGCTCTGTGGAATTTGCTACTCAAATGGTGTCAGAGGTGCTTGCACATTGTAACTTACATAGGATCATATTGACCCAGACCATATTTCTCTAGCTTGATATTGTTTCACAAGGATTTCAGACAGCAGCTTCTTGAGGAATTCTGGGAGTTGAAGTCCATAAGTCATAAAAGGGCCAAGTTTGAAGACCCCTGTTCTTGAGCATTCCGCAGATTGGATCAAGAACCAATCTTGAGACTGTGATCTGGTAGATTCTGTGATCTGGTAACCAATTTACAATTGTTCATCAACTTGTCTTCGTTTTAGAGACTCCACACTTTAGACACCGGCTGTATCTTCAATGTCTCTCCAATATTACTTCCACATGATTAACAATCTGCCCAAACTGATGGGTAGAAATCTCCCATCGTGCATTTGCCTCGTCTAACCGCACGCATTTCTGAATGAACCTCATAAAGATTGAAAATGCATACAGCTAAGCTGTGCAGCATACATTTCCAAGAAACTGAAAAAAGGAGGGAACATCTGCTCCATTGGAACCTTAGCCTATGGCAAGGGGTGGGACTGGGTCAATCTGTAACTGAATTCCCAAACATGCAATTCTTCACAAATCCCCTAGTTAGATGCCAGATGTCCTCCCAAGGGCCAACTTTTCAGGAATTTAAACTACAGTGAGAAGGTGACATTACTCACCTTCTGCAGAATGTTCTCTCAGGAGCTGTGCCATCACCTCAAATTAAGAGGGGAAAAATGTTTTGTTACCAGCTGGTCTTGCCATTGAATTACTCATCAGGTGTTGCCATCATGTTTGTGTTAAGCTGGTATCCAGATGGGGCTCTTTAGCACAGCTTCGCTACAACACCACGTGCCCTTTTAAAAAGTTGCCTTTAAACATCTGATGTTTGCAAATAAATGCTTTTTATAATCGAGGTGATGATCAGTTACAACATCCCTGGATATTCAAGTCTTTTAATCAAAATATGGTTTGGGTTACAAATATCTTCCTTGAATTAAAGGTTCCTTCCCCCAGTGGGAAAACAAGGTGGCTTTGTACAAATTCAAGCTGTTTTTTTTTTTCTATTTCTCTCCTTTGGACCACATCAAAATGCTCTCAATAGCGTTCTTTCTCATATGTTCTAACTGGCATCATTAATTTTGCTCCTAGTTGGTGCAACTGGAAAGTTTCTTTCTTAGAAAGTTCTCAGTTCTTTTGTATTAACGTACGTAAAACACACACATATAGTCAGACTCAGACGCACACAAATCTACCTGCCTAAAGTCTCAGCAGCCTCTTGCAAGTATGTGCCCTGTGATCCTGCTCATTATATTTTCAGGATATGATTTGGAGCCAATGTTAAGAATTCCACAGTTAAAAGAAGGCAGATTTCCGTGCATGTAAAAATAGTAACTCCCCGAAAATTTGAAAGTGCAGAGGAAGTGAACACCAGTTGTACTGACATAGTCTAAATTTAGACTAGGGGTCCAAACTTTTTGAACTAGGACATTTGATGAGCATCCAAGAATTTGCTGGTGGGCATATCCTGGAGAAAAAGAGCTGTGGTGGTGCAGTAGCTAGAATGCAGTATTGCAGGTTAACTCATTGCTCACTGCCAGGAGTTCGATTCTGATCAGCTCAAGGTTGACTCAGCCTTCCATCCTTCCGAGGTCGGTAAAATGAGGACCTGGATTGTTGGAGGCAAATATGCTAACTTTGTAAATACTGCTTAGAGAGGGCTGCAAAGCACTGTGAAGCTGTATATAAGTCTAACTGTTATTACTATTGCTAATATTGGGATCCCTGGGTTGGATCAGTTCACACATTTCTGTCAAGGAGATTATCTGATTACTTTTGAACCTATGATACCATAAGTCAGGGGTCTTCAAACTTGGCCCTTTTATGACTTGTGGACTTCAACTCCCAGAATTCCTCAGCCAGGCTGAGAAATTCTGGGAGTTGAAGTCCACAAGTCATAAAAGGGCCAAGTTTAAAGACCCCTGCCATTAGTGAAAATCCAGGTTCCTTACACCATGTTTTCCCAACTTGGTACCCTCCAGTTGTGTTAGGATTGTAACTTCCAGAATGGCAAGCTGTTAGAAGAGGAAGTTACTTGTTTTTGTGTATGTTTGGGTGTTGCACAATCCAGAATGTATCTAGTGACACACGAGGTCACAAGTGTCATCTACCTCAGGACCCGCGCCTTGAGTCGTGTGGTAGGGCCAACCAGAAATGGATGCCATCCATTTCTATGTTTCAAGCGGAACCAAGTTACTGATTTCTTTACTATTTTGCAAAAACGTCACTGCCTTAAATTGGTTACATAGCATTATGAGAAATCAAAATGGCAGATGGACCCACAGTGATAACTTTCGGTGGCAGCACTAGCAAGCTACATTAGATCTGGTGAGGACACAAAGGCAATGTCCTAAAAATATTTTAGCCCACAGGATCCTCCTAAGTCCTGCTACTTTCTCCTTTTCTATCCCAGGGCCGTTGTCTAAGGCAATGTTTCTCAACCTTGGCAACTTGAGGACCTGTGGACTTCAACTCCCAGAATTCCCCAGCCGGCATTGCTAGCACTGTCATCCCAAGTTATCACTGTGGATCCAAGCACCATTTTGACTTGAGGACCTGTGGACTTCAATTCCCAGAATTCCCCAGCCATCCATTCTGGGAGCTGAAGTCCACAGGTCTTCAAATCAAAAATGGCTGTTGGATCCACAGTGATAACTTGGGATGACAGTACTAGCAATGCTGGCTGGGGAATTCTGGGAGTTGAAGTCCACAGGTCCTCAAGTTGTCAAGGTTGAGAAACACTGCTCTCAGGAGTGCAGTTTCCAAGGAGAAATTTCCTGACAGTGAGAACAATCAATAATGAAATGAAAGTTATGGGTGCTCAATCACTGGAGGGTTTCAAGAAAAGACTGGACAGCCCTTTATCTGAAATGGCATAGGGTCTCCCATTTGAGCAGGGGGTTAGACTAGAAGACCTCCAAGGCCCCTTCCAACTCTGTTATTCTATGTTCTATGTTCCTTTGCCACTACGGGGTCTCTTATGCAGCAGGAACATTATCATTACTGCCCAAGCCTCCCTTTAATTTCTATCCCTCCCTGTTCCCAACTTCGAAAACAACAACTCCGAAGCTGCCTTCCCTAGCTGAGCTCTGTCAATTTTCCCAGTGAAAAGCTTTTGTGTTGTACCGCTGTGCAGAGACAAAACGGGCTTCAGCTGGCATTTAATGACCTGGAACGTTCATTCTCCAGTGCGTAAGGATAAAGCTTTCGTGCAATATTCCCAAGCTTGTGCTTTAACTTTTGGAGTGGGTGAGGAAACAGAGACGAAGCATGAAACTAGGCATGACAAACATATTATGCAATTATGCAGAATGGTTAAATAAAAAATAAAAAAAATCAAGCATTTACCCATCACTTTCTCATGTTCGAAGCAATTCAGCCACTAGCGTACCCATGTCAACTCAATTAAATGACTGTACACATGTAGCCCTCGGCTTACGAGCCCAAAATTTCTGTTGCTAAACCGGACAGTTGCTAAGTGAGTTCAGCTCCACGATAGAGTCTTCCTTGCCATAGTCATTAAGTGAATCCCTGCAGTTGTTAAGTTAGGGACACGGTTGTTAAGTGAACCTGGCTTCCCCCATCGACTTTGTTTGTTGGAAGGTCGTAAAAAGGGGATCGCACGTCGCCGGAACACTGCAAAGGTCATAAATATGAGTCGGTTGACAAGCGTCCGAATTTTGATCAGGGGACGGTGAGGGATGCTGCAACAGTCGTAAGTGTGAAAAATGTACAGCAAGTGATGTTGTAATGGTTTGAACGGTCACTAAATGAATTGTCGTAAGTCGAGGACTGCCTATGCTTTACCCTTTCCTTCATCTCTCTTTCCCTGATAATCTCCTAGTGCAGGGGTCCCCAACCCCCGGTCTGTGGACTGGTACCGGGCCGCAGCATGCCAGCAAACAAGCAAAGCCCCATTCGCGAGAGGTAGGCAGCACCCAAAACCATGCACCCTCCTGTCCACGGAAAAACCTCTCTCCATGGAACCAGTCCCTGGTGCCCAAAAGGACCTCTGGACTAGAAGATTTCCAAGGTCCTTTCCAAATCTGCTTCTCTTCTCTTCTCTTCTCTTCTCTTCTCTTCTCTTCTCTTCTCTTCTCTTCTCTTCTCTTCTCTTCTCTTCTCTTCTCTTCTCTTCTCTTCTCTTCTCTTCTCTTCTCTTCTCCTCTCCTCTCCTCTCCTCTCCTCTCCTCTCCTCTAGTCTTTAGTGCAGGGGTCCCCAACCCCCAGTCCGTGGACCACTACCAGGCCACGGCATGCCAATAACCGGTCCACGCAAACAAGCAAAGCCCCATCCACAAGATGCAGGTAGCACACAAAACCATAGCCCTTCCGGTCCATGGAGAAACCTGTCTCACGAAACCGGTCCCTGGTGCCCAAAAGGTTGGGGACCTCTGATCTAGAGAATATGAAATGGGATCAACTTAGTTAAGCGTTCGGATCAGATCAAAAAATTGCTCCAATGCATAATCCCAAACTGAATCTTCAAATCAGTTTGATGTTTGGACTGATTCAGAATAGTAAACCCCAGTTCTAGTGAACTGGGGTTTACAAGTGAACTCAGTTCAAATCTAAACATGTTCGGTCCAATTCAGCCAATTCAGAGTGCTCTGCTTAACAGCAGAATTAATTATCTTTGCTATACCTCTCTATGCCCCATTGTAAGCAATTTGGGCCAAGGCGCTCTCTCTCTCTCTCTCTCTCTCTCTCTCTCTCTCTCTCTCTCTCTCTCTCTCTCTCTCTCTCTCTCTCTCTCTCTCTCTCTCTCTCTCTCTCTCTCTCTCTCTCTCTCTCTCTCTCACGCTTTGCAATGTGTCAGATGTACACACAGCACTAGCTAAATGACAACATCAACAATTTTTTTCCATGGTGCTTTTATTTTTGCATTTGGATGTGTTCTGCATTTTCCCATGTAAGCCGCCGAGATCCATTTTGATAATGGCAGCCCAGAAATATGTTTGCACAAATAAATAAAACCTTTGCAACATTAACTGCAAATGAAGTCTAGAGGACTATTCCTACTGCCCAGATGGTGAGAATGGAGCCAGCTTCACACATGAAACTATCTGGAATGAGTTTCATTTGATGCCAGGTGAACCCAGCTCAATGGTGCTTGATTCCATAAACCCTAATTAAGCAAGACGTGTGAATGCAATGCAGAACCAAAAAAGCTTGGGTGCCTTTCTGTTTTAACTAACCATCAGCATCCACAAAGAAGTATGAGTTTTCTAGCGATGCACATCTCTGGAGCTGTTCAAAGGGCCTTTGGCCATTTGCAGAGCAGAACAAAACCCAACGTGATTGCCTAGCAACTATAATGTGTCTTATGATCACCAACCAGGTTGGGCAAAAGAGCCAGCCTAGAGATATTTCCCCTTTCCCCCCCCCCCAATTTTCATCACTTCAGCATGGAAATGCGTCCTGTGTGCCATAAATTGCTTGCAATGAGGCTTGGCATATTGAACAGCTGCTGAAACGGGGCTGGCTCCCCTCTCTGGATTTCACCCGTGCCTCTGAGTCAGGACAGAGACCAGCTGATCACAAAGACATCATCTCCAGATCTGCTGGTCAGGAGAGCTTCCTGCCAACCGTGGTTGTTTTATTCACTGATGGTCAGGCAGAGAGGATGGAGGCAGCCATTCCTGCCTGCCTGGCTACCACTTTTAACACTAGCTTAACATCTGTTTGAGCTTGTTGCCAGCCTGCCTCCTGGCTGTTTGAACCTGATATCTGTCTAAACACCTGCCTGTTCCTTGAACCATTAATCTGGAAGGTCACCTGGTTGGATATGAAGATGGAGAAGAGCTTAAACAGCAGGAGAAGCACTGCATAATAGGAGGAAAGCCACAGAGATAAGTGTCTGGCATTAAACCATCCCTTTCTGTTTGTATTAAGAAGGAAATTTTGGATCTCCGTGTGTTTAGGACCACAAGGACTTTGAAAGAATGTCTTCCTGGTCTTTTAGCCTTCAATGTAGCTCAGCTAACGTTCTAGTGTAGCTGTAGCTCAGGTAACGTTCTAGTGTTTTCTACCTGCTATATCAATTATTTCCAGTTTTGAGTTTAAGACACTGTTGCATCCTAGAGAATAGAACAAAACAGAACAGAATGGAACGGAACAAAATGGAATGACAGAATAGAATAGAATAGAATAGAATAGAATAGAATAGAATAGAATAGAATAGAATAGAATAGAATAGAATAGAATAGCTTTATTGTCACTTTAAATGTACACTACTCAGCATATATTAAAATGAGATTTCAAAGGGTAACCACCTCCAATATACACTTCATAAATGCAACAAAAAGTGAATAAATAAAATAAATTATGCATATGTGGCCCAGAGAAACAACACAGCATAGTTTGGATGAAGTTTTTAGATGAAGTTATATTTCTCACACTTTTCATATCAATACTTGGAAGGAAACAACCAAGCTCAGAGAGAGCCCCAAGGATCTCACAGAATAACCATTTTCTTGAAAAGCTGACCCCAGAGAGCCTTCTGTTTAAAGATTTCCTTTCCTGAAAAGCCTTTCTCGTTCTGATTAAGGAAAAATAATTGTACAAAGAGTGAGCCAACGGTGGCTTGAAGGGAGCCACCAGGAACTTGCAAGAGGAGAGCCGGAAGTCAGACTGTTACTCGCAAATCTTTCTCTCTAGGACAGGGGTCGTTAAACTTGGCCACTTTTAAGACTTGTGGACTTCAACTCCCAGAATTCCTCAGCCAGGCAATTCCTTCAATAATTGAAGACCACTGCTCTAGGATTACACCAGAAACGCACTGTGCTTCTCTTTAAAATGCAAATACAGGTAGTCCTCACCTGAGAATCACAACCGAGCCTAACATTTCCATTGCTGACCGAGACAGTTGCTAAGTGGATTTTGACCCATTTTACGATCTTTCTTGCACTAACGGTGAAGTGGATCCCCACAGATGTTAAGTTAGTAACATGGTTGTGAAGTGAATCTAGCTTCCCCATTTATTCTGCTCATCAGAAGGTCACAAAAGAGGGAATCACGTGATCCTGGGACACTGCAACTGTCGTACATATGAGTCAGTTGTGCCAAACGTCTCAATTTTGATCGCATGATCCCGGGGATGCTGCCCTGGCGGTAAGTGTGAAAAACCGTCATAAGTCATTTTTTTCCGGTGCTGAACGGTCCCTAAGCGAATGCTTGAAAACAGTGGTGGGATACAAATATGGGAACAACCGGTTCTCTGCGGGGAGGCCATTTCCGGAAGTCCATTCTGGGCCTGGGCAACAAACAATTAGTTACTGGTTCTGCCGAAGTGGTATGAACTGGCTGAATCCCACCACTGGACACAGAGTCTCCTGCTTGAGCAGAGGTTTGGACTAGAAGACCCTCAAGGTCCCTTTCACTCTATTCTGATTCTGATTCCAGATTCCCAACCCTTGTAGGCAGTGGTGAGAGTCTCTGTATGGATGCCACTTCTGGAAGTCCATTCTGGGCCCGGGCAACAAAAAATTAGCTACCGGTTCTGCCGAAGTGGTGCGAACTGGCTGAATTCCACCTTTGCTTGTAAGTCAAGGACTAACCATAATTTAAACATGGCTATGCACAGCCAGAATGATACAGATTAACGTCCTTTCCTTTTAATGACGCAATCCCTAACACCAGCTGTACCTCTCCTTCTCCTACACCTGTCTGTGTAGTTCAACCCAAGGGCCCTGTACTCAGGGAATCTTTTCACACCCATCCGTTTCATCACGGAGACATGCTTGTTTATTTGATGATGGCTGCAGGAGAGATTCTCACCAGTCTCTTTGCTCTTGAAGTGATGGCATGAATGCATCGGCACTGACGGGGTGTGGAGGGGGGTTGGGGGGGGAATATGACAGAAGAGAGCAGCCCCAGATAAACCCATAATTCTGCCATCTCCAGGCTGCCTCTTGGAATGAGGACAGTGAAGGTTAGAAGAAGAGTTAGTGCTAAGGTCTGGAGCGGCAGGCAAATAAATTTAGTTCCCCTCAACTTATCTCTTTTGTTCTAAGTCTTCAGCAGGGATGAATAGCAGAGCGCAGAGGATAGACACCCTGACCCGACACTAGGGTCTCCCTGGCCCTTTTCTGCCATCTAGTGTCCCTCCCTTGTTGAGCTTCTATAATTTAAATAGTTCTCCTAAGGAGAGGGACAA
Organism: Bothrops alternatus; assembly: GCA_034064705.1. Classification (NCBI taxonomy): domain Eukaryota; kingdom Metazoa; phylum Chordata; class Lepidosauria; order Squamata; family Viperidae; genus Bothrops; species Bothrops alternatus. Next base: position 559,838 of record JARGCV010000096.1, on the reverse strand, counting down.
GAACAGAAAACACATTGATGGGAGAGAGTCTAGTGGTGAAGGTGCCAGGTTAGAAACCAGGAGATGGTGAGTTCTAGCCCTGCCTTAGGCACGAAAGCCAACTGAGTGTGTTTGAACCAATCACCAGGAGACTGTGAGTTCTAGTCCTGCCTGAAGCGTGAAAGCCAACTGAGTGTGGTTGAGCCAATCACCAGGAGACTGTGAGTTCTAGTCCTGCTTTAAAGCATGAAAGCCACCTGGGTGTGTTTGAACCAATCACCAGGAGACTGTGAGTTCTAGTCCTGCCTGAAGCGTGAAAGCCACCTGGGTCTGCTTGAACCAATCACCAGGAGACTGTGAGTTCTAGTCCTGCTTTAAAGCATGAAAGCCACCTGGGTGTGTTTGAACCAATCACCAGGAGACTGTGAGTTCTAGTCCTGCCTGAAGCGTGAAAGCCACCTGGGTCTGCTTGAACCAATCACCAGGAGACTGTGAGTTCTAGTCCTGCTTTAAAGCATGAAAGCCACCTGGGTGTGTTTGAACCAATCACCAGGAGACTGTGAGTTCTAGTCCTGCCTGAAGCGTGAAAGCCACCTGGGTCTGCTTGAACCAATCACCAGGAGACTGTGAGTTCTAGTCCTGCCTTAAGCATGAACGCCACCTGGGTAACTTTGGGTAAGACACTCTTTCTCAACCCACCTGACAGGGTTGTTGTTGTGAAGAAAATAGATGCAGGAAGGTTTTGCTGCCTTGAGTTAATAATAATAATAACAATAATAATGAGGATGATGGTGGAAGGATATAAATAAGTAAATAACAAATAAATGTGGCCGGAAGTTAGGAAATCACCTCAAAGCAGGGGATCTCAAACTGGACAACCTCTAACTTGATCAGTACCGACAAACCAGCCAAAATCTTCTCAATGCAAAGAGGAAAGCGAAAGCTGGGGACATGCAGTAATTCTTCTGATGCACACGTCCTAATCAGCTCACTTGCTACACTGAGGGAGAAAGGGTTCTCGTTCTTTGGCTATTTGGACCTGCTTTCGGGCTACCTCCAACTTGCTTAAACCTCAGTTCATCTGAAGAAGGGACATGTTGGGAGGAAACGGGATGGACTTATTCTGCGAAACCTGAGCTATTTTAGACTAGGTTAGGGGTAGGCAACCTCGGCTCTTTTATGACACATGGACTTCAACTCCCAGAATTCCTGAGTCAGCATAGCTGACTCAGGAATTCTGGGAGTTGAAGTCCATGAGTCATAAAAGAGCTGAGGTTGCCTACCCCTGGACTAGGTGGAGTCAAGCACCACTTGGTCTCCCCTACCTATTGCCTTCCGAGTGGGTTGTGATCAGTATTTTTAATCAGAGATGTCATAAGACATGCTGGCTGGAAGTTCTTGGGGATTGTGGTCTAAACATAAGCCCAATAAATGAACACAGCAATAGCCCCAGCACTTAAGACTTATACAGTGCTTTGCAGCCTTCTCTAAACGGTTTACAGAGTCAGCATATTGCCCCCAGACAATCCGGGTCCTCATTTTAGCGATCTCGGAAGGAGGGAAGGCTGAGTCAACTATGAGCTGGTCAGGATCGAACTCCTGGCTGTGGGCAGAGTTAGTCTGCAATACTGCATAACCAAATGTCTATGGAGATTCTCAGTCATCCAGGTTGGTCATGGTTGTCCCAAAGGTGTTTTTTTCACGAGGCAACTGGATTTTTTTGTTTTTCTTTTAAAGATGTTTCACTTCTCATACAAGAAGCTTCTTCAGCTCGTCTTCAAAGAACAAGACAATCCAGTTGCCTCATGAAAAAAGCACATTTGGGATCTGCAATACTGCATTCTAACCACTGCGCCACCATTTTGCTCTTTTGCGAAATATAATAAACGTTGGATTTATTTTTTGCTTATTGCCCACCACATATTGAGGGTTCCATATTTGCTCATGCAGCATATTTATATAACGGCTTTAAAGTATTACCAACAGCATGTCAACTGAACTGCTAATCTCTTTTCTGATAATCGTCAGAATGAAATTGGGAAATGGATAATCTCCAGAAATGAAATTGTTTCTTTTTTTCCCCCTCCACTTTCTCACCAGTTTTATTCCATGATTTTCATTATACTACCCCCAGATTCTTTTCCTGATTGTTACCAATGTAGATTCCCCTGAATATAGGATTCTTCACCACCACTACTATAAAGCAGTATAGCTCTGTTGTAGTTTTATCTGTGAAAACAATTTCCAGAGTATTATTGTTTTCTCCTAGGTCAGTGGTGGCAAACCTATGGCACGGGTGCCAGAGGCGGCACTCGGAGCCCTCTCTGTGGGCACACATGCCAATGCCATTGCCCCAGCCTTTCCTCCCCCCGCAACCCCCTCCTCACCAGCATCCCCCCCCCGGAGGATAGTCGCCCCTGAGCGTGGCCCATGCAAAGCAGTGCAGTCAAGGACATGGCAGACAGGCAGCGTAGACAAGAGTCTGCCCTCACGCCCCATCGCGCACAGTTGATGCTGCGGGGCATGGGCAGAGGGCATGGCCTCCATGGCGCTACTGGGCTGTCTGGGCGATCTGCGGCAGGCCCTGGAGACGGTGAGTGACCCTGAGAGCAGGCAGGGTGGAGGATGGGGTGGGGGCAAATCAGGGGCAGAGCAGGGGGTAGAATGGGGGTGGGGCCACTTTTGGGGCACTCTGTCTCTAAAAGGTTCGCCATCACTGTCCTAGGTCTTGTCAAACGTGTTATTAAAAAATGAACACAGCTATGAAACACAGTTAAAAAAGAGAGCCAAGTATCAAAACCAAGTAACCATCATTGGACAATGATGCTCAAACACCTTAACTTCAGCACTCTTGTTTTGAAAAGCATTTCTAATTCCTAAACAGTGGCTTTCTCTCTTTTGAAATGAGGCTGAAATATTTTTTTCCAGATGGAGAAATACTGACACCTCCTGGCTCTCTCTGTTCATTACAGAAAAACGAATATGCCTGTTTCTTTTTGCAGAGTTAAGGGGGGAAAAAAACAACAGCCAAATAAAGACAGAACATATGATTAGAGTTTGGCCCGTTTCCAATTTATAATGCTATTACAAACATGCAGTGTTAAGTCTCCTCACTCCCATATTCTATTCTGAAAAGAAAATTGCCTGGAAATCTGTATTGGAATTGGACTCATTTTCAGTGTGCCTAAAACACAAATATTTGCATGCATCGTTAGGGATTAGAGGTAGTAATGCACATTTTGACAGCCAAGAATTGCAGAAGACAATTAACACGAGAAGGCAAGAAGGAGCAAAAGAAGCTTTTTTAGGAGATGCAGGCTAAATCGGTTTTTCTAAAAAATGGTTCTTAACAAAATTCCTTAAGAATAAATAATACGTGGAAGACGAAAGTACCAGCTGCTTAGAAAATGTATGACCGATAGAGTTGACCTGGTTCCTATAGAGTTCCTCAAACAATCCACTTTTTAAGGTTTTTTTTTTCTCCTTAGGCTAAAGGATTCCTAAACACTGGTTCCTATAGGTTCCAGTTCCTAGAACTATAGGTTCTAGTCATATTCTTAGACCATCAATCTGCTTCCTAGGGATTGGGTGCGAGTTTGACATCCCTGCTCTACACTCATACCCCTTAATTCAGCATATTTATGTTAATATCTCTGCTTGTATACATGCTGAGTCTTAGTGCATCTATTTTACTTAATTCTCCATCCAAAGAGTATCACATCATCCTAATGAGCTAGAATGGAAGGAGGGAGGAAGAGGCTGTCTCAAAATCACCCAGAGAGCATCTGTGGCTGAGGATGGATTAACATTTAGGTCCTTCTCTTCTTACTCCACCTCCTTAACCACTACAACACGCTGACTTTAGAGAATCGTGTTTCCAGTCAGAACAGGTGACACAATGGGGCTGTGGGTGGGGACAACTAAGCTTTCTCCATTCTGTATGTATTATAATTTGCAATCCAGAGAAATTCTACACGAGAGAAACTGCATTTTAACAAGCTGATTCATTTATCTCCCAATAGTGTAAGTGTCCTGGAAATTCTATTATTTTAGGGTCATTCTAGAGAAGGATTCTGTCAGGGCGATTTGACCATTCCAAGTTCCATAATGATCATTTTGTTAAATTAATCTTTCATCCCTTTTATCCGGTAAACTCTGTGGGTTCCAAAAGTGAAGGTAGACATGGCTTCCCTGCTGGGAGAACTTGATCAAACCACTCTTCCCAATGATGCTAATGAGGCCCTCTGGCTAATTAAAGTAAAAATGATGAAAAGAACATAACACCACTAGAAGCTAAGGCCTCACTTGATCAGGGAAGTTTTATCTGCCACCAGAAGTGAGAGAGAGAGAGAGAGAGAGAGAGAGAGAGAGAGAGAGAGAGAGAGAGAGAGAGAGAGAGAGAGAGAGAGAGAGAGAGAGAGAGAGAGAGATTTTTCTGAACAATTTCTGCAGCAAGGACTTTTGTTTATGTATTTATTGTTATTATTTGGAATTAAAATAATACATGACTCTAACTCTAACCATGGTAGGAATGTTATTATTCAGTCACTAAATCATGTCTGACTCTTTGTGACCCCATGGACCATAGCATGCAGGCCCCACCCTGTCCTCCACTGTCTCCAGGAGTTTGCCTAAATTCATGTTCATTGCATCGATGACAATAGCTAACCATCTCATCCTCTGCCATCCCCTTCTCCTTTTTGTCTTCCATCTTTCCCAACATCGGGGTCTTTTCCATTGAGTCCCATTTTCTCATTTGGTGGCCAAAGTATTTCAGCTTCAGCTTCAACATCTGTCCTTCCAAAGGACAGTCATGGGTTACTTTCCTTTAGGGTAGACTGATTGGATCTCCTTGCAGTCCAAGGGACTCTCAAGAGTCTCTCTCCAACACCACAATTCGAAAGCAACAATTCTTCAGTGCTCAGCCATCCTTATGGTCCAACTCTCACAGCCATACATTCCTAGTGGAAAAACCATAACTTTGCCTATAATGATGGGAATACTCTTCTGTTTATCCAGTGAAGGGGTAGAGGTAGGGGTTCTGCTACCTGGAGACTTTTTCTATTGTTCCTTCAGGAACTTCATAGTTCCTAAAGAAACTGTTGAGGAAAGAACCTGTTGCCAATTGTATCTAGGTAAAGTATGTCAAAACTTTTTTTTTTACTATGCACAACCTCACAGAAGATTGAGCCCACAATACGACTCAGATTTGGATTTAGATGAAAACGAAAAAAATACAATTCAGCAAGTATCACCACAGCCACAACTGGAAAAAGTGCCAGGAACTGACTAAGGTAGGACTAGAACTCACAGTCACCTAGGGATTGGCCCAAGGTCACCCAGCTGGCTTTCATGCCTAAAATGGGACTAGAACTCATTGTCTCCCAGTGATAGGCCCAAAGTCACCCAGCTGGCTTTCATGCCTAAGGTAGGACCAATGCAGTCCCCTGCTTTCTAGATTAGTGCTTTAATCATTAGACCAAACTTGGAATATGGGAATATCTCCTGATACCCAGCAAATCTCAATCTACTTTGAATAGTTGCTCCGAGTCTTCTTGAAATGATATTGCTAATAAAATAGACATTATGTGGTGATTTCAAACTCGCCATTGTTGAACTGAGATAAGAGTGTTCTGTTTCTCATAATGGAACCTCTGATGCTTAATATTCAGTTCACTGTTTACTATCTTACAGAATAATTCAAGGTGTTTCTTTTTTGAAGAAAAAACCCCCACTATTTTAATGCATTAAATAATTTCAGTATGACTTTCCATATATTTTTCAATCCATAATTTGGGATGTTTAAGATGCTGAAATATCTACGGCAATATTTTGAAGTATTTTTCTTCACGCTGGTGAAAAATAAATACCCTTGATTTGTCTGCAGGGCACATGCATTTACTTTAAATGCATGGTAGCTGAGAATTCCGTTTCTTGTATTACACAGCAATCTTTCCAAAGATCTCCTTCTTTCTTTCCCATTAAATCTCAAGCCGAGACACCAATATGGCATGTCAAATCAGGAAGCATAAACAGCCAAGAAGGACACAGAACGATAGGCCAAAATGTGCTTTTTTCACCAGGCAACTGGACTCTCTCGTTTTCCTCTGAAGACATTTCACTTCTCATCCAAGAAGCTTCTTCAGAGCTGAAGAAGCTTCTTTGGATGAGAAGCGAAGCGTCTTCAGAGAAAAACACGAAACTCCAGTTGCCTCTTGAAAAAGCATCTTTGGGACCACCACGACCTGGATGATGGAGAATCTCCAAAGACGCAGAATAATAGAGGTCAGTAGAAACAACTTTTCAGGTCAACATCTTGGAACAATTAAGTAATTTTAAAAGAAATTTGAAAGAAATTCTAAAGCAATTTGAGAATAAAGGGGGAAACTAGAAACCAGGTGTTTTGTTTGTTTGTTGGGGTTTTTTTTTAGTAAAAGGAAAGTCTTGGGAAATTGAAAACCAGTTCTGGCAGAACTTTGATCTATAATGTTAAAATGGTGACCCTTCACAGTGAATAGCTAAATTCTGGATTTGCATGGTGAACACTTTACACAATTCTCCGGGTCTGCCAAAGAAGAGTTGCAGAGACAATTCGTGTTGAGGGTCTACCTAATCAAACTCACTGGGTGAACCCATACATCGTGTCTCTAAGAGCTGAATACTGAAGAAATCACAGTATTTGGTACTTTTGCATAGCAAACAAAGTCAAAGCAAAGGCAACTTCATCTTGGCTTACTTCAATGTGCAAACCAACTCATGCTTTCTCCATATCAACATAGCTCATCGGACAACACCCTCTGGGATAAAGCCAACCTTCTCCCAAGATTTCACATGGACAAGGAAGATCAATAACCGTGGTTAAGCTGGCATTTAAAAATGTTCCATTGACGTTATTGATCTTTTGATTAAACTAACAAACTCTGAGATACTTCTCAGATTCCTGAGCATGTAATAGCAAAACACTAGGCTGGTATATTTTGTAATAGGTTGAAATCTATTGATCTTTGAAAATGCATTGCAATCCATTTGTGTCTTTAGCGCTATTACATTTTATCAGCCGATGAACCATTTATTGATAAATCATGGGAAGAAATCTTAGCAATTATAAGCCTACAGCAGATGCTTTTTCCTTCCTTTCTTCCAGGCATCTCCCCTTCTCTCAAGACTGGATCAAGTATGTGGATTTACATGTCACACTAAATCATTCTATGACTCCCTTCGTTTTGGCTTGGTAGGATATACAGGACTCTCAATTTATGACCTTGAGTGAACCCAAACTTTATGTTGCTAAGCGAGACAGTTGTTAAGTGAGGTTTGCCCCATTTTTAAGACCTTTCTTGCCACAGTTGTTAAGTGAAACACTGAAGTAGTTAAGTTAGTCACAAGGTTGTTAAGTGAATCTGGCTTCCCCATTGACTTTGCTTGTCAGAAGATCGCAAAAGGTGATCACATGACCCTGGAACACGGCAACCGTCATAAATATGAGTCAGTTGCCAAATGCCAAATGCCAAATGTCTGTCTGTCTGTCTGTCTACCTACCTACCTACCTACCTGCCTACCTACTTATCTATCTATCATCTATCTGTCTGTCTGTCTGTCTGTCTGTCTATCTATCTATCTATCTATCTATCTATCTATCTATCTATCTATCTATCTATCTATCTATCTATCTATCTATCTATCTTACTCTAAGTGACTCTGGGTGGCTTACAAGAAATAAAAACCCAATACACAACAGCAAAAAAAAAAAAAACAATACCCCCCCCACACACACACCCTCCCAGTGACAGCAATCAGTCAAATAAGCCACTCTGGGTTCCTCAGGCATGTTGGCAAAACCAAGTCCTCAGGGCCAGTCTAAGCTATGGTTCCCCCCAGAGATTACTGAGGGGTAATTTTTATCACCCCATAAGTGAACAGGTAATTTCAGGAATGATGAAGTTACGGTTCAACCTTTGGAGCACCAGAGGCTCTCTAATCAGAGTCTAAAATATAAAAGGAGCACCGCTGTTCTCCTTTTCCCCTTCGAAAGTATTGTTTCAAATTCTATGGAAATAACGTTCAGATTTGATGAATAGGTATGCCATTAATAATCAAAGAGGTCCTAAAGTGAGAAATCCATAGAGTAATTCCACCCTTCATTTATGCTCCTAAACTGCATATGCCAAGCATTATTTTTGCAACTCTATGTGCTGGATCGAAATAGCTTTGAATCAAATCTTAGCAAAGCTTCACATAGCCAGGGGTAGGCAACCTTGGCTCTTTTATGACTGGTGGACTTCAACTCCCAGAATTCCTGAGCCAGCCATGCTGAGGGGAAAGGGAGAGGTTTCCAAGCTGAGCCATGCTGGCTCAGGAATTCTGGGAGTTGAAGTCCACCAGTCATAAAAGAGCCAAGGTTGCCTACCCCTGACATAGGCCAAATAGCTGATGTAGATTATGAGAAAAATCAGGGCAAAATAAAACACAAAGTTGGTAAAGAACATAATATCCAAATTAGAAACTTACAATTCTGTTTGCAAAGATGATGATGTTTCTGCGGGTTAAAAAAAAACGAATTATAAAAACCCTATTTGATTTTAAAGGTGGGGTGGGTGCTATTTATACTTGCAAGCTCAAACGTCTATTATAATAGAACTATTTGCAATACTTTGAAGTAATTGAAGGATGGGATTTTGAAACATTACACGTCACTTGCAAGCTTCCATTTTGCCTTTTCGCCCTGTGCTGTGAATGAGTAGGGAATCTCAAGAGGCATCTTTGCTGTCTGTAAGAGTAAATGCTTCATTCTCAACAAGAGTGTTTTGAATGAATTTTGGCCCTTCTCAGACACCTGAGGAGACTGGAGAAATTGACATCAAGATGTCCAAATGCTTGAATGAAGAAAGAAAGAAAGAAAGAAAGAAAGAAAGAAAGAAAGAAAGAAAGAAAGAAAGAAAGAAAGAAAGAAAGAAAGAAAGAAAGAAAGAAAGAAAGAAAGAAAGACTTTCTCTGAAGCCAGATGGAAGAATTGCAACATGCTGTTAAGAAGATGTAAAAAAGATGCTAAGACTCTAGAAAGAGTACAGAGAAGAGCAACAAGGATGATTAGGGGACTGGGGGCTAAAACATATAAGGAACGGTTGCTGGAATTGGGTATGTCCAGTTTAATGAAGAGAAGGATGAGGGGGGACATCATAGCAGTCTTCCAATATCTCAGGGGCTGCCACAAAGAAGAGGCAGTCAAGCTATTCTCCAAAGCACCTGAAGGCAGGACAAGAAGCAATGGATGGAAACTCATCAAGCAGAGAAGCAACCTAGAACTAAGGAGAAACTTCCTTTCAGAACAATTAACCAGTGGAACCACCTGCCTCCAGAAGCGGTGAATGCTCCAACACTGGAGGTTTTTAAGAAGAGACTGGACAGCCATTTGTCCGAAATGGTGTAGGGTTTCCTGCCTAATTGGACTAGATGACCTCCAAGGCCCCTTCCTACTACTACTACTACTACTACTACTACTTCTTCTTCTTCTTCTTCTTCTTCTTGTTATTATTATTATTATTATTATTATTATTATTATTATTATTATTATTATTATTATGCATGAAACGGCAAATCTCAAAAATTGCAGCTAACAGTCATGAATACCCAAGACTGGTTCCCAGATACTTTAATTTGGATTTTTGACTTTTGGACAGCAATCTGGTAAATTCAACCTTCAGCCACCTTCATTTCACACCTGCTGCTTTTCTCCATTCAAACAATATTGCAATTGATATGGTAGCGTAGACCTTGACGTAGGACCACAATTGAGTCCCAAATTTACTGTTGCTAAGTGATACCTATATTAAGTGAGTTTTGCCCCATTTTACAACTTGTTTTGCCACCGTTAAGTGAATCACTGCCACTGTTAAGTGACATAGTATAGGTTCTCCTGCTTGAGCAGGGGGCTGGACTAGAAGACCTCCAAGGTCCCTCCCAGCTCTATTCTATTCTTATCCATATGAATTCAGTTAGTCACACGGTTATTAAGTGAATCTGGCTTCCCCATTGACTTTGCTTGTCAGAAGGTCACAAAAGGGGAACCACGTGACCCTAGGACACTGCAACCATCATAAATATGATGTCATGGTTCCGACAGATGAGACCAGTAGAAATAAGAACTCTGAGGCAACTGTTTTCCTCAAAGAACCCTTTTAATGGCTACGTAATATCAGCACGAACAAAGGTGAAACCAAAACCGATGTCAATGTTGCTAACATCGGATGTTTTTGCTTTGATAACATATGGAGATGCAACCATTTTCCTTCTTATGTTTTACTCTTAGAGTTAGAATTAGATGATACTGGGGGGAGGAGAAGGAATGCGCATGGACATAACAATACTGTAACCAGTGTGAGAATCAAGGTTTTTGAAATAAGAGATGATAAGAATTGGTGGGCTGGAGAACTGGAGGGAGAGTCTGCATTTCAAACTAATTGGAGAATGTGATTTATGACTGTAAATTAGAGGAGGACATTGTGCTTTGATACTATGTGGTCAGGGGAGGGAAATTCAGATTTTGGCTTTGGCTGTATATGTGCTGATGCTATGCTTCTCAAATAAATATTCTTTAAGATAAACAATGCCTCAAAAGTTCTTTGAAGAGTTTCATCTGTCAGAACCATGACATTAAGCCAAAATCTGAATTCCTCCCAAAAAAGGTTACAAAGTAAAAGTTGAACTCCGCACCCCTTCATGTACCATAAATCACAATCCCCAATTAACACCTTTGGTGGGCTCTCTAACGGTAGATCCAGCCTGCCAAACACTTAAGACTGCTTGACCTTGGTTCCCACAAGAAAGTTATTGTTTTGACTAAATGAGAAGAGTGCCACTTCCCCCTCCCATTGCTGTGGCAAATGAAAAACGAAGAAACATGACTGTATTCAGAGCGTTTGAAGGTTTGACATATGAGTCAGTTGCAAAGCATCTGAATTTTGATCACGTGACCACAGGGATGCTCCAATAAGTGTGAAAAACGGTCATAAGTCACTTTTTTCAGTGCCGTTGCAACTTGGAACGGTCACTAAACAAACAGTTGTAAAATGAGGACTGCTGGTTCTTCATTTCCTGATACTGCATTAGGTCTATTGCAATTTTTTTTTAAAAAAGGCACATTATTATACCGAAAAATATGAATATATTACCAGGAGGGTAGCATTCACCTGAATGCTGTCCCTTTATAACAAGGATACTTACATTTTCTTGGAAACAAATCAAGGACAATAAACCTGGAAAAGGGGACAAATTGGAAAGAGGTTCCTAAGAGTAAAAAAAAAAAAGTGTTTACAACTTTGCTTTTACAACAGTAAATGCCAGAGCAACCTTCCCCCCCAAAAAAAGCTTTATAAAATGCCTGTTCTATTAAAGATATCTAAAAAGCATAAAAAGTGATGCTATAAGAAACAGGTATTAAAAGGGATTTCTGCAATCAGACTGTGCATTAAGGAACGCCAATTGTTCCATAAAAGTTAAACGACCAAAATAAAAGGACAAAAATGCATTCTTGAAAAATAAATAAATCTAAACGGCAGATCTTACAAACAAGCAACCCTTGAGGTTGGAAACAATGGCTATGTTTACCGCAACTTCTGCCTGTTGCAACCTGTGTGAAAATGCTATGATTTTGGACCTGGACCAACCGAAGACCTACAAGGACTCTATGACCTTTGATGATGTTTCTGTCTGCTCCTTGGAAATGTGCTTGCTTGGACCTTGCCTAAACATTATCAAGAAATCTGGAAACTGTTACGAATTGTGGGTGCAGCTACATACACACCCTCCCTGCTGCTGTTGCAATTACTCAAGCCAAGCAAAGCCTTTGAAGTGTACTATCTAGTGTGTGTAAGTGATTGTGAGAAAAGACCTCTAGGACAGGACAGTTGGAGACCTCCATATTGATCGTTCCACCTGATAGAGACCATGGCTAGAGTTAGCAAGGATGCTGGATTGCTGATTTCTTCAACACAGCAATAACAATAATAGTAATAATAGAGTTGGAAGGGTCCTTGGAGGTCTTTTAGTCCAGCCCCCTGCTCAGGCAGGAAACCCTATACCATTTCAGACAAATCTCTTCTTAAAAACATCCAGTTTTGCAGTACACACAACTTCTGGAGGCAAGTTGTTCCACTGATTAATTGTTCTAACTGTCAGGAAATTTCTCCTTAGTTCTAGTCCAACTCTCTCCAATACTTCCTGTGCCTGCTGATGGGGAAGCACTTCCCACAGGAGAAGCTAATTAATTTACCTTTCTAATGGAAGAAACAACTTGATTGTATAAATAAATAAATAAAAATGAAAAGGTCACCTGTGTTGCAACATACAGTGAGCAAGCCATCAGCATATATCTGCATACTAGCAAGAAGAGGAGGGAGAGACAGGAGAATTTTACAAGGGTTGCCTCTTTACCTTTTATAGACAATTTAATTTCATCCACGTTGCTCTTCAATACCCATTTCACACTTTTAGCTACAGATGGTAGACAGCCTATTCAGAAGAAATCTTTTGGCGCAGATTTTACAAAACCACCTTAGTGCAGGAAAAGTTGGATGCAACTTCAGATTCTCTTTTTCCTCTCTCTTTTCCAGCTTAGGTTGCTGATCCAGAACAGTGAATAAACAAACAGTCAAATGGACCCTGGTTATGTAGAGCCTGGTCAAGCCCAATATTTGTGGGTAACCAAAACCAGAATGATTGACAGCTTGGTTAAGGCACCAAGCAGGAGACTGTGAAATCAAGTCCCAGCTTAGCTTGAAAGCCAATTTGGGTGACTTTAGGTCAGGGGTCTTCAAACTTGGCCCTTTTATGACTTGTGGACTTCAACTCCCAGAATTCCTCAGCCAGGCATGCTGGCTGAGGAATTCTGGGAGTTGAAGTCCACAAGTCATAAAAGGGCCAAGTTTGAAGACCCCTGCTTTAGGCCAATCACCAGGAGACTCTGAGTTCTAGTTCCACCTTAGACGTTAAAGCCAGCTAGGTGTCTTTGGGCTGGTCAATCTCAGCCCCGCTCACCTCACAAGGTTGTTGTTGTAAGGAAAATAGGAGGAGGACGTTGTGTTGGATATGTCCACTGCTTTGCATTATTCGTAAAAATAACAGAGGCTGGATACGAACAAAAACCCAAATTAAATTAAATTTTAAAAAAACAAACAGTTTCAGGATTACTACAATGGAGTTCAGGAAGGTGAGATTTCAACAATGTCTCCCTCTCTTGGCCATGCCTAGTTCAAGGTACTAGCTCTTCATAGCAGTTATTTAAAATAAATAAATAAATAAAAATAAGGGGACTACAGTCAGCCTCTGGAGATATTCTTTATACTGAGGCTTCTTTTGGGCTTCTTTTGATTCTCCTGGAAAGAACGGCGGGCTACAAAAGTCATCTGGAAGCCTATGCCACTGAACATTTAAACGGACCTGGCTTCCAAACTGAACTGACAAATCTCTTTGAATCCTCAGATGACCCTGACTCCGTTCGGGTTCATTCATTTGAACCGATGCAGAGATAGCTTTTTTTCTTTTTTTTGCCAAACTGGTTCCTACATCTGAATCAAGCCAATCCAGTATAAACTTTCTTCATTTCAATCCGTCCCTCTCCAAAACGGGAGAGAAACTAGCTCAGGAGAGAATGAGCAGAACGGATAGGGAATGCAAGAAAACAGAGCAGGGTGTTCAGATTGCGACTGCCATCTAAAGCTGCAAAGCGGAGGGAGAAGGAATCCCTGATGTCCAGATCCGATGCCTCCTATGGAGGCATTCCGGAATCCCTCTTCATCTTTATTCTTGATTGTTAGTTTAGGCTAGCTTTTATGTGCACATTTAGTACAATTTAATAAAATTATTATGTGGGAGGGGGGAGGAGAACATCCTTAAAAAGTAAATAATACCGGTAATAGATCAATTGGCAAGTAGACGGCTCTTTAGACAAGGATGGTGCTGTTCTACCACCAGCCACCAGAGGACACCCCAACTCCAACATTCTCCATGCTCGCCATCCCTGCCCGATTTAAATGCAGCTTCTTCTGTCTTCTGCGGTTTGTTCTGTGTATATTTATTTTCAATGAGGTCATGAGTATCAAGGTTGTAAAATAACTTATTTTCACTTGCTTTCTTCCCAGATCTGGTAGAAAGAGATCCTGAAGTCAATTATCTTCTGATGGGTTCCCGGGCTGCCTGTCTCTATTCTTTCTTTCTTTCTTTCTTTCTTTCTTTCTTTCTTTCTTTCTTTCTTTCTTTCTTTCTTTCTTTCTTTCTTTCTTTCTTTCTTTCTTTCTTTCTTTCTTTCTCTCATCCCTTTCCGCTTCTCTACCCCTCGCCACCCACCAATCAACAGATAACCAACCAGGAGGGCTGCAGAGTGGAACAATTTTCTCAGCACCCCTCCTCCCCAACCTGGGTTATTCCTTTCTCTCCAAACACACACACACACAAACACACACACACACACACACACACAACCATCTCTTTTGTTGAAGATGTGAAATCTCTGCAAAGAGATTTTAAAAAGCAGTCATCTACAAAAGAGCCAAATAATTTCGGATGGCAGGGTCTGGGAAAAAAGCCTTTTCTGCATTGGCCCCTGCTCTTTGGAACATGCTGGAAGTAAGATCCACCCTCATCCCTCTGGCCTTTCCTTAAAATCTGGCTCTGCCAGTGAGCATGGAGCCCCAGTAGAAAAACTGTAAGCTGGAGATGGTTGATGCAGGGATAGAGAAGGCACCACCTCTATTCTGCTTGAGCCCTTGGTTGTTTTTTTTTAAACTTTTATGTTAACTTTTAAATTGTTTTTAGCAACAGCAGTAGCACTTAGACTTATATGCCGCTTCATAGTGCTTTATAGCCCTCTTTAAGCAATTTAGAGAGTCAGCCTGTTGCCCCCAACAATCTGGGTCCTCATTTTATCGACCTCGGAAGGATGGAAGGCTGAGTCAACCTTGAGTCGGTCAGGATCGAACCCCTGGCAGTCGGTAGAATTAGCCTGCAATACCTCATTCTAACCAATGTGCCACCAGGGCTCTTTTTACATTTATAAACTTTTTTTATATTTTAATGCTGTAAGCTGTCCAGGAGTCGCATTGTATAGTGAGGTGGACTGCCTATAAAGTTAATTAATTAACTAATAAACAAATAAACAATTTAAAGAGGCTAGGTCAAAGATCAGGCAACCAGGGGCAAGTTTTGATTTATCAAGAGTCAATGTGATGAGTGGTTACAATGCAGGACCAGAACAGATGACGAACAGATATGGCTTTATCTTGCTTTGCTAACAGTTGTATCCAGAGGATATTGTCAAAAAATCAAGATGGCAAATGGGGAAGTGCGGTTGGAGCCCTTAAAATGCATGACATGTCACACAGGTATGGCTGTGCCCATCATTTTGACTTTTTCTGACCCTTATGCAGAAGCTCCTGTTTTCCATCACAAGATGCTCTGATTGGTCAATAAGCTATCAATACTTTCAAGAAATCAATTAAGGAGGCCGTGATAGAAAAGCAATTAATTTGGGGCTGGTTGCAATTTTTTTTTTTAGCATTTCTAGGGGTATTATTCCGGGGGGTGGGGAGAGGGAGAAATGGAAGGGAAGAGATATTATGGGCTCCCTATGGAGCTTCTGGAGATAAAGTGGGATATAAATATTATAACCAATAAGGAAATGGTTATATTTTAAATGATCAGGAAAATAAAGTAAAGCGAAGCAAAAGAAAAGCATAACAATATATGCTGATTTTCAAAGTGATGATATATGCATTTCATTGCTATTTTAAAATGGATGGTAGATAGAAATTGGTGATTTTTATACCAGTGATGTATTTGAAGGTGTAGGCAACCTTGGCTCTTTTATGACTCGTGGACTTCAACTCCCAGAATTCCTGAGCCAGCCATGCTTGATCTACTCCCGGTGTAGATCAAGGCTGTCCAACCTTTCCTACTTTAAGACTTGTGGACTTCAACTTAACCCAACATGGCTGCCTGGGGGATTCTGGGAATTAAAGTCCACAAATTGTGAATACCCCAGTGTAGATAATTCTCTTTGCATGCACCAGATGGCGGAACTGAGCCCCCCAAAATCTAAGCAAGTTTGATTCCTATTACTGCTTGAATAGGACATCACCTGGAAACCCACAGGAGACTGAAAAATTTGGGTTTTGGAAAGAAAAAGGAAGACAATATTATTCCCCAAGACAAAGAAGTGTCCATAAAGTCAGTGATCGCCAAATCCAGTGGCAAGTCTAACAATTTTTGGAATAAAGGAACATAAAGAAGGATGGATTTTTTGTGTGTCTCCACAACCCAAGGCAAATTACTAGTTTCTATACCAGAGGTTATGTCTCATTAGAGTTCTCTATTTGGCAAACACAATGTTTTGTAGTGGAAAACTTAGAAGACGTGTCTCTGGCCTTTATCCCACTTTGCTTTCTGCATTATTTAATTGAATATATTCTGAAACATTCTGACAGAGAGAAGTTCCCTGGGGATGGTCTCCAGCACGCTCGGAAGACTAAACCTCCGGTCCCAGTGACTGACTCAGATTGGATCCTGCTAACTGAATATAATTTATTTATTGTTACATTTATAGCCTATCTTCCCCTTGTGAATCTGAAATAGCATATATGGGGACCGTTCCAACTTCACAAGATCCTCACCAGGAAGCAGGCTACTAGTAATTCTAGCTGGGTTCATACATTCTGCTAACATAATGTAATATGGATTTAGATTAATGTCTTGTATGACATGTCAGAAAATAGATGATTTATAGGTTATGAATTTAATCTACCTCCTCTATTTTGTTATTATCTGAAGAGCCCTGATGGCGCAGTGGTTAGAATGCAGTACTGCAGGCTAGTTCTGCTGACTGCCGACTGCCAGCAGTTCGATTCTCACTGGTTCAAGGTTGACTCAGCCTTCCATCCTTCCGAAGTCGGAAAAATTAAGACCCAGATTGTTGGGGGGGGCAATAGGCTGACCCTGTAAACCACTTAGCAAGGGCTGTAAGCACTGTGAAGCGGTATATAAGTCTAAGTGCAATTGCTATTACTATTTCTGCCATTTATGTACAACAGCTTATGTCTAATACCAACAACAACAACACTCCTTACTCATTTATCAGGAAACATATTAAGGAAGTGAAGGACATCACAAATCCTCCTTTTTCTTATGCTGTGCTGAGCTGTTCAAGACACACCCAGTTTTTTTCTCATCTATACTCTATTCCAATGTTTCTCAAAGAATTCTGGGAGTTGAAGTCCCCATGTCCTAAGGTTGCCAAAGTTGAGAAGCACTGCTCTACTTCCATCATATATTGCTCTGAATTGCTTTTGGCAGCCAATTTTCCATATTAATGCAAAACATTCCATAATCCCTTCAGGCTTATTTCAGAAGGATATTTTGATATTTTGTTCAATAAAGATGCAGAAGAGATCATTTTCTGACACCCTTCTGTTGTGGTACTTTTTTGGCTCACGATTAGAGTTTCAAAGCACAATGTAAACTTAATGACATGATAAAGAGCTCATTATAGTCCCCACAAACTTGAAAGTCAGGGAAGAATAGAAATTAATCCTTATTAATTGTTCCTTCTCTGTCTCACTTCCATCTTTGCATTAAGAGTTTGTCACTTGGTGTGGAAGCTTGCAATAATAATAGTAATGATAATAAATGGTAAATTAATCTGCTCCCTACAGATTAACAGGATCTTTGTGGACATGTGAAAAACGTCTTTATTATTTGCGTCGATTAATACTACCTTGGCAAAATGCAACGAGAGACACCAAAAATGATACACAAGTAGTCCTTGTCTTACGGCCACAATCTAGCTCAAAATTTCTGTTGCTAAGGGAGACAGTTGTTAAGTGAGTTTTGCCCCAGTTTATGACCTTTCTTGCCACAGTTGTTAAGTGAATCACTGCAGTTGTTAAGTTAGTAACATGATTGTTAAGTGAGTCTGGCTTCCCCCATTGGCTTTGCTTGTCAGAAAGTTGCAAAAAAGTGATCACACAACCCCGGGACATGATCTGGGGATGCTGCAAAGGTCGTAAGTGTGAAAAATGGTCCTAAACTACTTTTTCGAACGGTCACTAAACAAAATTTTGTTAAGGCGAGGATGACCTGTATTTGTCCGAGCTATACCTGTTCTCTATTCATTCTATCAAAAAAGCCCTGGGGAAAAATATTGCAGTATAACTCCGTAAAAGAAGTTGACGTAAATACTTTCCACGAATGACTCCGGGTTCAACATAGGAGTCAGAAAAACAAAAAATGTCTAGGGCAGCGGTTCTCAACCTTTTTCAGGCCGAGACCCCACCGGGGCCGAACCGCACATGCGCGGCGCGATGGGCCGAACCGCACATGCACGGTGCGACAGGCCGAACCGCGCATGCGCGGCGTGACAGGCTAAACCACACATGCGCGGCACGACGGGCCAAACCACGCATGCGTGGCGGACGGCCCGAACTGTGCATGCGCGGCGCGACGGCCCGAACTGTGCATGCGGCACGGTGCATGTGCGACGGCATGCGCGGTGCGACGGCCTGAACTGCGCATGCGCGGCACGACAGGCCGAACCGCGCATGCGTGGCTCACGCGCGACAGGCTGAACTGCACATGACAAACCGTGCATGTGCTGCGCGACGGCCCGAACCGCACATGCGTGGCACGCGTGCGACAGGCCGAATCACGCATGTGCGGTGCGACGGGCTGAACCGCGCATGCACGGTGTGCGCATGACAGGCCGAACCGTGCATGCGTGGCACGACGGGCCAAACCGCGCATGCGCGGCGTGTGCATGATGGGCTGAACTGTGCATGCGCAGTGCGATGGCCCGAACCGCACATGCGTGGCGCGCGCACGACGGCCCAAATCGCGCATGCCCGGTGCGACGGGCCGAATCACGCATGCGTGGCGTGACGGGCCGAATCGCGCATGCGCGGCATGCGCGCGACGGCCATGGGGAAATGGGGAAAAAATTGGCGGACTGCGGTGTTTGGCGACCCCCGTGAAACGGTCGTTCGACCCCAAATGGGGTCGCGACCCACAGGTTGAGAACCGTTGGTCTAGGGGATATGCTTTGCTTTGCAACATTCCCTTCCCAGTCATAGTTTTAATTAAATAAATCTTAAAGGTAAACTCTGAAAGGTCAGAAAGTCGATCAACACCAAGGACCAGCCTAATGGTACGAGCACTTTGTAGTCAGCATCCAGACAAGAAGCACCGCTATAAATACTAGCTCTATTGTTAGGCTACATTAATAGAGTTTTGCAAGTCTGAAAGTATTTCTCCCTTCCTCTCCTTTTACTCGCTTGGAAACTAGGGAGAGTCCCGTGCCCCGTCTCCTTTTCTGGCCTGAGGTACCTTTTGCCTGATTGTTGTCTAGTCTGTGGCTCTTCCTTCTGCCTCTCAAGGTCACCCCAATATACCATTGCAGAGGCGCAGAGTGCCCATCCTAGGCGATATTAGCCAGACTGGCAAAGATGGCAGTGACCAAACACTGTATAACTTTGATTTCAAAAAGGATTCATGCTTCAAACAGTTATTTAAAGGCTAGGACTCCAAGAAGGAGGAGGGAACCACAGTCTGTCTCCCTCAGTAAGTCCATCTAACGTTGTTCTTTCTCTAATCTGATTTTAATTCTACTCTATTCTTATCACCCCTATATTTCTCAAACCCTCCACAAGTTTAGAAAGCATTTCTGGGAGATTGCATGCATAAAAGACACTGTATAAAATAAAACTGTCTTGTAAAATAATTGTACCTGGGAGGCACAGTCACAACTGTGACAGAGTACTACAAGTTGGTTCTCTGAAGCTGCCTATTATAAGAAAGAACAACAAAGGAAAATGCAGGAGTACTGTCTTAATACAATAGATTAAAAAAATAATTTCCTAATTCACAAGACAGAGCTATGAAATTTTTCTACTGGTCTCTCTGGATGACTTTGGACCAATCATCAGGAGACTCTGAGTTCTAGTCCTGCCTTAGCCATGAAAGCCAGCTGGGTGACTTTGGGTCAATCACCAGGAGACTCTGAGTTCTAGTCTTGCTTTAGGCATGAAGCCAGCCGGGTGACTTTGAGCCAATCACCAGGAGATGATGAGTTCTAGTCCCACCTTAAGTATGGAAGCTGGTTGGGTGACTTTGTGCCATGCCTTCTCTCTCAACTCAACCCACTTCAAGGTTGTGTTTGTGGGGAAAAATAGGAGGAAGATGTATTGGATATGTTTGCTGTTTCAAGTTATTTGTAAAAACAATAAAGGCAAGATGCCAATAAATCAAACAGTTGAAATAATAAGGGCTAAATCAGCTAACGATTTAGAGAAACTCCAAATTTTGCAGAAGCTCTGGAGTTTGGGGGGCCTGGAGAAACCGTATGGATCTAAAATTCTGATGTGCAGATGATTGAATCAAATTGCCCCTTTGTGTTTTACCACCAGATTCTGTGCATTAAATCAAAGGAAGCACCTTCAAACTGAACCAGTAATTCGATGGATTTTTGCACATGCATGCAAATTCCTTCTCTTAAACGTAATTGGTAATTTGAACTGAAATGCCCGAGTCACATGACGTGACTCAATGATTCGAACTGAACTGACAATTCAGAATGAAACGAAGAATGAAAGGACTCAGTTGGCTGAATCTCACCAATGCTTCAAATCAGAACTTGGCCGAGATGCTCATCCTGACGAAAGTGGAAATCAACTCAATAGGAAGTGAGCATTTCTTTTTTTTATTATTATTATTATAAAAAAATCTTTTATTAAAACAATCAACATTGAGCATAAAAACCTATTATGCAGCAATCATCATTGGTATACAGTACTAAGTATTAGTCTTCGAAAACGTCTGAGTTAGTAAGCCTTTTTCCCCACTCCTCGCGTCTAGCCTCAACTATACTCCTGTTACATTTTATTTTGATTGGTGTTTCCCCTATCTGTTTCAATATTAATGTGATCAACATTAAACATAAGGTCCTATTGCTAAGCAATCATCCTAGAACATAGCATGCAGCATTAGGTATTAATCTTTGTAAACATTTGTTTTAGTAAACGTTCTCCCCTCCTCCCTTACATCTTCAAGTATACTCCGAATACATTTTGTTTGATTGGTGTTTCTCTTATATATGGTCTATCTAGCACTTCTTTTTTTTATATAAATGTATTTTATTAGATTTTTATATGGGTAGGGAAAAGATGGGGTCGGGAGGGGTACAGGGAAATTGGGATAAAGGGGACAAGGTGTGGATAGTAACGATATGTGATTCAGCGAACAAGCTGTCGTCCGGGTCTTCATATTGAATATTATTGTTTATATAATACTAAACATTTATAAAAGTAGATCAGTATAGTTACAATAAACTTTTGGTAAAGCAGTAATATTCCTTTAAATAATTAGCATAGTTAATAGCATAGCAACTATTTCCAAACATCAAGCTTAATACTTAATACTTAATATAGGGAGGTTCGGGAGTTCATGGCTTCCATGACAGCCATGGACCTGACCCAGGTAATTCAAGGCCCCACACACACGGGGGGAAACACGCTTGACCTGGTTTTTGTCTCTGGTCAGTGTCTGAGTGATCTGGATACGAGAAATATAGTTATTACACCTCTGTCATGGTCCGATCACTCTCTCCTACACTTGGACTTTCAGACCGCTACACCCCGCTGCAAGGAGGCGGAACCAATTATTTGGTACTGCCCCAGGCGACTGATGGAACCCGAGAGGTTCCAGACGGAGCTTGGGCCAATACCGGAGGCTCTAACACACAACTCGGTTGGAGCGCTGGTGGCTGCCTGGGATAGGGCAGCTGCTGATGCCTTGGATAGGGTTGTGCCTTTGCGGCCTCTGAACCGGCATGTTCTCGATCGGCTCCCTGGTTTAACGGGGAGCTGAGGGAGATGAAGCACCAGAAAAGACGCCTAGAGAGCAGTTGGAGGGCAAGTCGCTCTGCGTCTGACCGAACACGAGTAAGAGACCATATTAGGACTTACCTAGTGGCAATAAGGGCAGAGAAGTGTTCTTACGTCACTGCCCTTATTGCGTCATCAGATAACCGCCCAGCCTCCCTGTTCAGGGTGACCCGCTCCCTCCTTCATCGGGAGGCGAGGGGGGAATCCCTTGGAGGGAAGAGCTGAGGATTTTGTGCAATATCTGCATGACAAAATCGCTCAGATTCAGGAAGGCTTTAACTTCGACGAAGGAGGTCCAGCAGGAGTGGCTGAGGCCGGTCTTGAGACTGTTACCTGGGCTGAGTTTGACTCCGTGACACCTGATGATGTGGACAGGTTGCTGGGAGGTCTTAGAGCAACCACATGTTTACTGGACCCGTGTCCCTCCTGGTTGGTACTG